>OZ038486.1:111649752-111697252 GCA_964036315.1 Acanthosepion esculentum | reverse complement strand
ACACCGCCACTGTCACTATCAGAACAAAAACATCTTTCTATAATCACAATAATAATGATTAGCGTGGTTTTCATTAAGAATACAATAAGAATATTCTTTTTTAAATTTTAATCTAAAACATCATCGTTTTTTTTCATTAAACTTGATCTATATTATAATCAATTTGTACGTTCTCACCATTTTCCGGCTTGCAACATAGCATCATTATAATTACTAGCCAAACCCCGTCGTATGAACATTTCCCTTAATAATAAGTTTAAAATAATTCAATATACGATGTTATTTTATATTATGGTAATTTAATTTTTTGCGATTGTCTTGCTTGGTTTCCGTCGTTCAATACTCTGCGTCTGAAAAATGGAGCTTTTATTAGGGTAACATTGTTCCTGGCCTTTTAACTAACTGGGATCGAAATGTAGTATCTTCCCTAGGATGGATGAACTACGGTTCATCTCTCAACTGAGTCTCTGCCTCCGGACAGAGCACAACTCAGTTGTATCTCTGACTGTTGAAAGAGGCACCACTTCAAATATTATTGAGAGGTGCCCAGTATCGGGAGACAGCTGCCCGTGCCAATACCTCCCTCATTGTACTAAAGTGGAGGGGAGCTCGCTAGTAATGTCGATTCCATCGGAACAGTCAGTTACAGGGGTTGGACTATTTTTGGACCTGGCCTGGGTGCACGAGCTCGCGTCCCTCACATTAAACTGACCTTGTGTCAGCGTGGAGCGGCAAGAAAATACAATCGTTTCTCGGTCTTTTGGCTACGATCATAGCGTTGTATGATTGTTCTTATCAGCTTAATCTTTTCTCTTTCTCCCATGGTTGCTTGCTTGTTTTCTTTCTTTCTTCACAATCAAAATGGTCCATTATTTATGTGGTGTTGGCCGGGCGTAACAGTTGGTGTACTAAAAAGCACAATTATAATAGGACCATCATTACAAATTACCTTTTACTTACTCTGACTTCTTACAGCTGAAATAATTTTATGTCAAACACAAAGTACCAGAGATGAAAGCTCATTAGAACAGTTTCAGATCCAGTTCCAGGGACTTCTAAATTTTTGAATGTCCTTTTCTCCGATTTGCAATATCATCAGGTGTGTAACCGTATTCAACACGCTTGGCCAATTGCGACTTTGTGAGGCTATTTAATACACAGAGATTTTTGAATTCAGCGTTGTTCACTTCCTACACCTTTTGTCATCAAGATTATAAAACCCAGTCATTTCACTTGTTTACCTGTAGCTGGAGAGGAAGAGGTGGATTCATACCTTTCTCAAGATAAGTGCATGTAACGAACTCGACTGGAATTCGAATTTGCCCCTCCCATTCTTCAAATCGCTATTACTCTAGCGTGTCCCCATATGAAATATGCTTATTGATATTAACGATTTTTTTTGTATAAGCCACTTAAATTAAAAAAAGAAACAAATACTCAAGTTGTTTACCTTTTTAAAACTTGGGTCATTTCAAATAGAAGAGAAAGTTATTTCAAAGTAACTAAGCTAATAGAATTGGGAGAATTCTTGAACACAGTATAAAATAACGTATTTAGTAAGTCTGCTTGTTTAATTTTACTTTCTGTTTTTTTTTTGTTTTTTTTCTTAAGCCACTTTTACGTCAGGAGTGGACTATGTTACGGTAAGGTTCACCCTGTACAAGGTCTGTGGGCCTCTCGAGGTAGAGGGTTATTTTAAAGGGTAGTTTATACGGAGAGGAATGGAAGATAACGTTTAACTCTAGACTTGAACACGTTAAGATTGTAGTGATTGAGGAAACATTCCTTGTTTCCGCCATTTCTATCTTTTATGGCTAGGTCTCGCCATGCCACTTACATAGTAGCAAACCACCCACATTCCCCCCGTATTCCATCGGTGAGAAGTAAGCTCCATTCGAACCACTGGAATATGGAACTGACTAGCAAAGGATTTTTTTCGATCACTACAATCATAATCTGTTAAAGTCTAGAGTTAATTTTTATCTTTCCCTTCTATCCGTATAAACGTCTTTATGTAACCCTCTACCGCGAGCGACCTAGGCCTAAAAAAAAAGCGAACCACACTTAAAAAAAACGTTGGCTTGAGAAAGTGCTTCTTTTGCCCCAATAAAAAAAAACACGTTTCACTTGATAAAACATGTTTCAAATTAACCTTACAGACGGAATGGTCTCCAATGATCGCTTAACCATATCAGGAGACCATTACTAATATTCCTTTAAGAACTGAATGTAGGAACATAGTACGTATTCTATTGCCAGACTGACTTAGTCGGCAAAATAATGTTTCAGCTGAACAGTGCAACCAAAATAGGTACGTTCCGGTGTAGCAGCCCAGACTAAGCACCTTTCAGAATACACCCGGGTACAGTTTAACCTAAACCTAAATAACCTGGGGCTAGCCTGCTTCATACTTTGAGGTATAAACTAATCTAGTGTCAAATATACCTCCCAAGCTAGTTCATATACATTTGTACTATTAGTATCAAAAACCGTTTTTCGCCACTAGAAAATGACGGTGATGCAGCTTAGATGTGGCAGGGGGTCGAAATTATAAGGCACGGAGTGAGGGTCGTACTCACTATTCAGTCGTAAGTGATCTAGTGCTACAAGGTTGCTAATCATTACATCACCTCTAAATGTCCGTCCTCTAGAATGTCATGTCTCAACTGCTAATAATAGAACTGATCTGACATTCATGTTTATAAGAACGAATTAATCTTCATCAATTAATAAATGTGTTGCTTAAAAGGGACAAAGAGTGTTCTAGTGACCAGAAATTGAGTCATAATAAAAGTTTATATTTCTTGTGAATGCACACAAACACAAAATGCAGTGGTCAATCAAAAAAATGACCTCTCTTCAAGCATTTCGAACTAAATCATTCGGCATTAATAAGTTAGGACTAATGTGAAAACTCAATAAACTGAAATAAAATTGTAAGACGTAGAAGACACACAAAACATCTCCGCGGATGTATAACACTGCATGACCCAACAGTCCCAAACCTCCTCTGTGGGTAGAATAGTATAAATTCTATTACAATGTGAAGGGGCGAGTATATTCTGGCCGAATGAAGGTGTACTCAATATATATATATATATATATATATATATATATATATATATATATATATATATATATATATATATATATATTGTGTATTTAGGCAGCATTTTTTCATTCATACATGTTTCATTAAATAATATAGATACGGGTTGTGATTTTCTTTCATTGTTTAATGATAATGTCATTAAGCTTATCAGACGATATGAAAAGAACTTACAAAAAATATATAGACAACACTTATCTATATTATTTAATGAAACATGTATGAATATATGAATTTGTTTGCAACGTCGATGCATGTGTACTGTCTAGCGAATTTGTCGTTTTCCTGGTGGATTCAACGCGCCTAGTCTTAATGAGGGACTAGAATACCATCATAAACCCCAAGTCAAATAGTGGGGGCAGGTAGCTAGTGGGAGGAGGAAGGATCGTAGCCTTGTTGATCTAATCAGCGAGTTTGGTCTCGTTGATAGATACCGGGTCGATCACCCCGTGGGGAAGATGTAGACCTGTGTCCTTAATTGGCCGTCTACCCAGGTGGTTAGATACCTGGATAGAATGTGAGTTAGAGGAGCCGTCGTAGACTTGATAGATTGTCCCACGTTCCACTGGGTAGGCTATTCGGTTGATTGTCCCCGGGTGGCGTTAGATGGTAGGCCAAGAATGGCTGGTTACTGGAAGTTCAATCTGTCTTTACTGGACTGGCGGGACTTCCAGGAGCAGCTAACTAGCTTAGTGCAGCGGGACCTAGAGAGGGCGGTTATTTGGGAATACTTGGTGGGTAAGAATTAAGTGTAGGTTTAGGTCCTTCACCACCGAATGTAGCCAACGGATCGCCTTAGATAAGGTAGCCCCCACTTCGCCGGACAGGGCCGGTAGTATGGCCCTATTTGGAATCACTGTCCGTGGAGGGGCTCGTGCCAGGTTTTCCGCGTACGCCGGTGACGTATCTACTTTCGCGTAGTGTCGCAGCGACATTGAAGTGGTACTGAAGGAGCTTGATCGGTACGAAAATGAGACAGGGGCCAGAATTAACCGCGGCAAATCTTCTGGCTTGCGGTTAGGTCCCTGAAATGGGTCGATATTCCGGGGACCTTTGGTTGGACGGATGTTCCTCTACGCATTCTTGGAGTGTGGTTTAGACCCGACCTCCAGCTGGAGAAAAACTGGTTAGAAGTACGGGCAAATATCGACGCGGCCGGTGAGACTTGGCGCGGACGCAGGTTGTCCGTGAAGGGCAGGGCAGCGGCGTGTGACACTTACGTCTTTCCTCTTGTCCTTTATCGCTTGGCCGCACTTCCTTTTTGTAAAGATAATAAGAAGCCGCTCGAGCACTCGCTCCTCCATTTGGTGGAGGGGACGCAAGCATCAGGTCGACATAGATGTCTGTGCACAACGTCAGTGTTAAGGGGTGGGGCTGTTAATGACAGTAGATTCGATTACGGCGGGGATTGTAATGGACGCCTTCCCTTGCCTTACCATCAATCCCTCCAACTCGTGGGCTGGACGCTGTCGTAACCCGCGGGTTCTATCAGAGTTTCCTTCGCGAGTGACGATACGCCTTGAAGGGGCCGCGAATGATCCTCTACGTGAGCGGCTCGACTTGTCGGAGGAGGAGTTTTGCTCCTTCTGGTCCTGGGCGCCAGTGGCGGATTACCTCAGTAACTCTGAGTTTTCGCTTACCTGGCGACTGGCTTGGAATAGGCTGCCTCTCAATGACATGGCCTTCATATGGGGCTTGGCGGAATTGCCAGATTTGAACGATGTCACCTTGGCCTGGAAGAAACGTCTTCTCTGTCGGCCTGATGCTTGCGTCCCTACGCCCATGACACTGAAAAAAATCTTTTCAGAAAATAGGTTTCTCAAGTCCAGTAGCTGTCATCTTTCCTTCGGTTATTGATGGGGGCATCCTTCCTGACTTTTTGAAATAGTATGTTATTCTTTTCTCTTCCAGTTACATTTGATATCCATATTATCTTTTGATGTTTCCAGGAAGTCCTCAATTGATATGGTTTCTGTTACTTGGCACATTGTTGTTTTGTAATTCTATAGCGCCAGTCCACTTTGTCTTAGAGGATGTTCTTTTCCAAGACACACAGGCATTAAGCAGTTTTAACCAGGGGAAGCGGTTGTATACACCTGAGAGTTTAGATATTTCTAAATGGGTTTGGCGCTATGCATGACATCCGTATGAATGCCTCGATCTGACGAGGCTACTTAAGAAGATGATTCGAGTTTTCAGGTTAATGTTTTGGTTTTGTTGCAATTTGCAGTGTTGGTCAAATTACCTCTAGCGCAGCTTATTCTACAATCAATTACCTTTTCTCCGAAATTCACTTCGTTATAATCGATCCATCCATATTTGGTAAATATAACAATATATAAACTATTTGTCTTCTTAGAATGTGATTAAAATTATAGGAAAACCATCTTCTGAAAAAAAAATAGAGATTATGGAGAGAAATGTTCAAATTTTCAAATTCAAATAAGACATATAAACATTGATTGGTCGTTGATAAAATGAATGTAACTTTATACATTAATATATGGGATTCAAATGAACGTCACGCCAGTGTCGATGTTTTTCTTTGTCCTGCAAAAAGTAAACTAGTGTGTATCCTAGTGTTTAAATATAGAAAGACTTGTTCTTAAAAGTGATATCGATTGTATGGCTTTTGTTGCTGGGAATCTGCGAAGGCAGTCCATCACATTAACTACTGTTTCTCTCTGTACACCTTCAAAAAGTATATATTATTTCGTTAGGGATTTTATATCTGAATAGGACGTGAAACAACGCAAATACGGAATTAAATAGACAGAACAAAATGGAATTGATTTTGAATGTTAAAAGATCTACGGCCGATTTTTTCAGCACCAAACAGTTACCTTTTTAAATTAAAGCCTTTTTTTTTTAGTGATATTTTCCTGAATTGTTTAGTATGTTTTGTGAAATGTCTCTTTGAGTTGAACGTACAATGAGACTCTATTCTGTTTCAATGTTACGTGTTTCTCAATTCATAAAGCCACTTGTTCATAATTAATTCCGAAACGGAAGTTTTGTTGAAACAAAATAGAGGCAAAAATAAAGAGAAATAGAAAAAAAATGAAACAAGTTTTGTTTTTCCATAAAATATTTCATGTGAACTCGTGAAAATAATAACATCTCCATTTTCTGTTAGAGAATTTTACAATGTTAACTTCTTAATAGAAAAATATTGCACAGACTTCAATAAAGAAAAGAATAAAAGAATCAAATATTGCATTTTGACCTTTAAGTGAATAGAGAATTTTGTATTGTGTTTGAATGAAGGCGAATAAACATATCAGAATTTCTCAGTACACTCTAACAAGACGTAAATACAATTAGAATATACTGATAATGATTGTGATTTTAAGACAAATATATAACGTGTTCCACACGTCTTTCCTGACATGTCTAGGCCAGTTAATTCAGTCAGGATTCCAAATCTGACAACAGAAAAAACTAAAGCAGACAGTTGAATGGAAAAGTAATCTGTAAAAGACTTGAGAAATATGCTCGCTGTAAAAAAACATTTTTCAATCTTCTTGCACGTAAAAGGAATTTTAAATAGATCTTCCGATTAACAGCTTCTTTCTAAATATCACTAAATAACATGTTACTTCAAAGTGAATGTTTTCAATTCCCTACACTTTAATTCTCGGAATGGCTCTGTTAATTTAAAGTTTACTTATCGGATTATTATTACCTGTTGACATGTTCAAAATTCTCCTCTTGTAAATTATGCAAATCGTGAGACAATGATCCCATTTTCGGAAAACTTCTTGGAACTTTCAGTAATATTATCTGTAGGTGAATATCTTGGAGGTTAGTAAATAGTTGTCATTTCAGAACATTCTTTTAATTGTGTAAGTACCCAAAAATGAGAGGGAAAGGTTAAGTCTGGAGAATGAGATGGATTTTATTAACAGATTTCTTTAAAAAAGCCTCATGTTAGACTCTTTACGCTTTTCCTATTCATATCCAGTTAGGTTAGCTGTCTCATATAATCTTCAATCAGGGAACAGCAAGCCTAGCCCCATTTGCATCTATTCTCTGTGTTGTGGCTGCCTACTTATGCCATTCTTCTCATACTTACGCTGTTCCTTAAAATGTATGTTTCACTCAAGAACATTCGATGTTTTCATAATATGCTCACCATAATCCATTTAAAATAACGCTGGCATTTTCACTAGCAACGTTACTAATCTCAGACACAAACCTGATGTTCATCAGCAGCCCTAGCATCCTTAACGCATTTCCGCCAACAGTATAACATGAACACATACATATAATTCTACTGTTCGGTAACGGACGACTCACCTGCTCCGCTTCTCCAAAAAGTGGAAATTGGAACATATATGGACGGATTGGGTAAAATTTATTTGCTTCACTCATTACCCTGGTGACACTTCGGGGCTATTTCCGGAATTAAAATGACGCTTCTCACAATTAAGATGTTTTAAATTAATGTCTTTTATGGAAGTATCTTTAATCATTACATATTCCAATTTCTAACTCCCCAATCTTTTTTAGGGATTGTTACAAGTTTATCTCAAAATAACTACTACTAAAAACACTTTAGAAAATTCATTTGTGCCACTCATCTTATATATTTACATATTTAAATATATAAGATGAGTGGCACTAATGGATTTTCCAAATTTTTTTTAGTAGCAGTTATTTTGAGATAAACTTGTAACAATCCTTAATGTCACTGCAAAAAGATTGGGGAGTTAGAAATTGGAATATGTAATGATTCTGTGAAGAACTGAATTCACTTGTGCTAATACTGAAGTGAGGTATAGAAAGTTAAAATCCCTTCTATCTTTTGTTTGCCAACTTTGGATCATTCAACACAGGTCACAAGAGCAGTGTTTGTTATATCAAGAAATATCTTAGAAAGTTACCAGTTACGAATTCAGCAAATTACAGAATAGAGATAACCATTTGAACAAGTGAAGAATTATGGCACATAATCGTTATAGAATCCAATATTCGAGGATGAGTAGACGGTTAGTATAAAGAGCGAGGGAAAGAGATGAAGAAGGGGAAAAATAAAATATATCATTATTAAAACACGGACCCTTGACTATAAAATTGTAACTTGTGGAGCTTTCGAAAGGTGTTGCAGGAGTGTGATATGTATAGAAAATTTTAAATAATAGTAACATTGGTATTACTGTGACTTGCGAAAATATTGTTTAGAGAAAGATAGACTTTTATGGAATCTTGTTGTAACTTGCTCTGATACAATGACAATTTAGAAGCTCAGGAGAGACAATTTAAATACCAAAAACAATAACGAAGGAACCCGGAAAATCTTTGACACATGAAGGATGGAGTTGTATTGTACTCCTAATATTTGACAAACTTAAAATCATGCAAAAATCTAGAATTGAGACAAGATGTATTATAATTTTGAGACATACTGGAAGAGTATGAATAGTGAGAAATTTATGGTAAATTTGTCTAGGAGACTTGCTGAGTAAAAGAGAAGATTGAGAAGCCGATAACTCTCTCTTGGTTTTAACATCAGCTTCAGTGAAATGGAAAAAAAAACACGCCAGTTTTAAATTTTTTAGTTTGTACTCTCTTACATCTTTAAAATAATGACCTGCATTCATTCTTATCTTTGTTATGGGAATATTTTATTCAAGTTGTTAGCCACAAATATTTAACGGTTGAATAAACGGAATTTTTACGGGTATTTTATAGCCGTTGAACTCACGAGCATCATTAACTTAATATATGTGATTCATCAGAAAATTCAAATATCGAAACCGTGAAATTTTTAGGGCTATATCTAAAGAAATATTAATACTAATAGTTTTAACAAAATAAATGTTAGAATGGTTTCACTTACGAGATAAGATATGGTGACTGGAATACTCTGCCGTATTCAAAACTGAAGGTGAGAATCTTCATTTCCTTCAGCTAACAAGTAACTAAAAATTACCTACTAATACACAGCCACGCATAATATAGTTCTTGATTGATTTTTCAGATGACAACTCCGATCAGATAATCTTTGAAGAGACAAGAAGGCTGATCTTATTATACGATACAAAAATTTATCATGAATATTTTTTAAATATAAAAATGGAGTTTATATGTTTTTATTATATTAGTTCATCGCATCTGACACCAAACTATGCTAGCAAATTTTGTATAATGGTTTCCATCAGTGGGCAGACAGATTAAATACAGCGATTTTCAACAGGCTTTTGGTTAAATATACATATACAAGGTAACCGAAAAAGTTCTGTCCGTTTTTAAAGGAAAAAAAGAAAACGCTTCACAGTATGTGTAACTTATATGTAGTCTTCGAAGTAATCGCCATCCAGCACCTTCTGCCAACGTATCTCCAGCTGTTCAATACCCTTGCGGTAGAACTCGGGGAATTTGACGCAAAGAAATCCTTGAGGGCTTTGCACAAGTCTGCTTCATTGGTGAAGGATTTCTCACGAATATGATTATCCAGGGAGTGGAAGAGGTGGTAATCGGATGGCGCAAGGTCAGGTGAATAAGGTGGATGGCACAAAGTCTCCCACCCAAGTTGCTGTATGTTATCCCTGACCACTCGCGCGACATGCGGCCTGGCGTTGACATGGAGGAAAAGCACACCTTTGCGATTCACCAGTGCTGGCTCCTTCTGGCGCAATGCATGTTGCACACGTTTCAATTGCTGCGAGTATAGGTCTCCAGTGACCGTTTGGCCCGTTGGTAGCAGTTCTTAATGAACCACTTGATGACCTGTCCACCAGACACAAAGCATAATCTTGAGTGGGTGCACAGGCAGTCTTGCGGTGTGAGGGACAGCATCCTGAGGAGACAACCAATGTCTGGAACGCTTGGGAGTTTCGTACAGAGCTCACTTTTCATCACTGGAAAGCACTCGATTGAATAAGGATGCGGTACGATGACGAGAAAGCAGCGATACGCAGGCTGCCACTCGTTGTCCCTTGTGGACCTTCAACAGCGTTTGCGGAACCCATTTGCTCAGTTGGTACGTCTTACCTAGGCTGTGCAGGTGAAGTCTAACTGTTTCATCGGAAACGTTGAACTGTCTTGCAAGTCCACCACACGTTAGACTACTGTCCTTTTCAATGGCCGCCTTCAGGACTCCGTCATTCAAGACCTGTGGTCGTCCACTGCGAGGCTCATCATGGAGACAAATCTCCCGACTTGAATTTTCGAAACCAACGCCTTGCAGTACGTTCATCCACAGCACTATCCCCAAACGCTTGACATATGCGGCGACTTGATGCAGCTTCTGATAAGCCCACTTTGAAGTCGTAAAGCAAACAGCCCCGAACGAGATCTCTAGACACTTCCATCCTTCTCACAGCTGTACGGCTTATAACTGATGGCCGGGCACGGTGCGCGTGTTTTTTATAACGTCTGATGTTCCTACTTCCGGCTGTCCGAACTTGAAAACAATTGCTACACGCATTTCGTATATATTTCAACTTCATTCAATGAATAATAAAAAAACGGACAGAATGTTTTTGGTTACCTTGTAAAAGTAAACACTAGCTCCTATTTGCCATGTACCTGCAGGACTTTGGCGGTCATGGCTCCCCACAATTTTCTGTCTTCTGTGGCTCTTAATAAATGTTGTCTTTCTGCTATCTCGCCTAAATCCTGTTCTTTCGTTAGGTAGATCATGCATTGATTTCCTTTGTCCCTTTTGCCTTCAATATGCCCTGTGAGTAGCAAACTTTCCAGGCTCTTTTATTATGTACCCTAGAAATTTCAACTGTCTCTTTCTGAAGTTAATTATGTCTGCTTTGTGGTTCTAAAACTTACTCGTTGCTCATATATTCATTTCATGATATTCCCAGCATCCTTTTGTAGAACCACATTTTTATTGCTTCAAGTCTCTTCTTCATCTTTAAGGAGGTTGCTCAGCATCCGCAGCAATACAGGAGGACAGATATCATGTAACAGTTCACTACTCATTTCTCTGTTTCTAAAATTTCGGATTTCGGTGTCGCATTTTTTATCACAGATATTAAAATTTTGCACTTACTTCATTATAGGTAGCTCATATTTGTAATTCGCATGTTGGGATATTTCTATTGCTGAAAACAATACATTCTGTTTTTTTACTATTGATGCTTAGTTCTTTACTGTTAGTACATCCAGGGAGATAATGAATAGGCATTGCTGGGCGGGGAGGGGGATTCCTAGAATGATGGTAACGGTAGAAGAATTTTCCGGAAAAATCAGTGGTCATGTGTTCGTGACGTGGGCACGGCTTCAACTGGTCTCGTCTGGATAGGAATGGTCTATGTCGGGTCTCATCAGCCAAAGACATGTTACGCATGAATGAGTACTTACCGAGACAAATTCAGGGAGATGGTCAGGTGCGCCGTGTTCCTACGACTGGATTCGGTCATGGGAGTGACGATGCGGTAATGAATCCATTGTTAGGCGGAGGAATTCCTAGACTGAAGGCAACAGTAAGATTCGGTCATGGGACGGATGATAATGACGTTTTAAAGAAGAAATATTTTGTGAAAGAGAAAAGTTAATCTCCCTTCTACAGTTTAACACAGCAAGATTTACTGAAGAAGGTCAAACATACAAAGTTTTGGGACACTGAAAATGATGATGAAATGGTGAAATGCAGGCAACAGTTTTCCACGCAGAAAATGGAATCAAATTTCATTCTAGTATGTTTTATTTCTTGACAAAGGGATCAATTCACTTCTTCCCCCGACTATCATCCTCATCATCATCCGTCCCCTGAACAGTTGTGGCCATAGGGTCGCTCTAGTGTGTCTTGGGTAAAATAGCCGTGTAAGCGTCGATCTCTCCGCAGGTCCCGCCTCAAGAAATATGCGTTAAATAGCAGCGGAAATTTAGTTCTCCCACCTGTCTAGGAAAAAAACTATTCCAAATTTTTAAAAAAATGTGGAGAATGTAACAAAAACCGTCCGGCTAGCATTCATAAGAAGCCATGACACTTCCTGGATAATAAAAGTTTTTGTGGAGAGCCATGCCTGAAAGGACATACTACGCAAAAGAGAAAGCAGTATTCAGCACTTACGTGAATAGGTAAATAAAATATAATTCGTTCTCATATCACATATAGCGATATCAGCGTCAGCTGAAATCTTGTTCAATGAAACCTCTGAGATAGGCATTTATTTTCCTGATGATTATCACCTAACCGAAATAGACTTCACAAGTACGATGATAAGCAGCCCTGACGAAAAGGTCACTGAATGAAAATAAATTACTTTTTTAGACAAATATGACAAGAACAATATTCTCTATAAGACAGTAGTCACGACTAGTTAAGAAGAGAGAGACCGAGGAAGTCACAAAGAGTGACGAGTGAAAGTTTCGCAATCTTTTAGACTGTTCACTTCACCTACGCATAATCTCTGCCTCGCTTGCCTATAGCAGTAGGCTACTACCAGAAAATATAAGTTGCTCATTGTTACGAAAGTCTCATAGTTCTATTTCGTGGGTGACGAAATGGACAAAGGGTTATTTTTATGCTATAAACGTTTGAGTGGAAGAAGCTTCACATTGAAACGGATCTGGTACATCATTTTATTGCTGCATTTCCCCAGCAGAAAAAGCAACTATACCTGAAGCTCTAATTTTCATGAACCTCGCCTTAATCACTTAAGCCACAGTAGCATCGATTACTCATCATAATAAGTGACTTTTGTCATTAGTTCATTCCTTTGCATCCTTTGTTTACTTCGTTCGCGTTATGTTTATTGTCCATTCAGGACATGGTCGGTTTTCGTTTTGATGTTTCCTGCAATGTGTTGCTCGCAGTAAATAAGAACAATTTAAAAATAAGATTAAAAATAAAATGCAACAGTGACTAGTAATAATTAAAATAATAATAGCGAAAATATTGAAGCAAAAAATTCTGAAAATAACACGATTTCGTGCTTGATAGACATGGATTTCTATCAATCACGGCCATTTTGAACAGTTGAAATAAAACTGATTTCACAGGAGTCTGCCGTGTGGAGATAATGAATATTACACTTGTCGTCTGCCTTTAGGTATCAAGATAAGAAAATAAAAATATTTATGCTTAAATTATTGTTTTCTTTATTCGAATTTCATCTATTATAGCGAAAAGAAATTGTATGAATACATGTATTATTGATAAATAGCCATTAGCTTTATAAATAGTCATCAGATAAATGATGAGATTTATTTCACGGGACTTAGTTTTTCTTTTAAATTGCAATGATATTAATAAAACATTTGAGATATCGCATATCAATATAATATAGAGACAAGAAACTATACAATGAAATTGTCACAATAATTCTAAATGAAGGAGAGAAGGGGAAAGATAAACACAGAAGATTCAATGAAATCATTATTTCAAAAGAATATTTAAATAATCGTTGTTTATTATTTTAATATGAGAAAAAACCATCACATGAACAGCTACAACGAATATAATAAAGCTATAAAGATACAAAATGGACCATTTTAATATTATGAATATTATTTATTACAAACATATTCGTCTGGCATAATTATCTCTTGTATACGCAAGCTAATTCATTGGATATTTTGATTTCTGGTCTGTTCGATGACATAATGAATACTACAATATTAGGATGGTCGCAAAATAATATCCGATTTTAGAATATATCTTTTGTATCCTAATATATTATTATAATAATTGCACAAAAATATATTACTCATTAGTATGGATTAAAACCTCCTCGTTTTTCATTTTATATAAATCATTATAAGGATTTAACTTGAAATTTTATATACCCATCATTTTGGACATGAAAAAGAAGGTTTATTTGCATATGTCCAAGCATATATAATGCTTTTTAATCTGCTACCAACAATAACAGGGCATGGGGTGCTGGATGCACGTATGAGTGGACAGTACGGCGTTGGATTATTAAGTTCCATGGCGAGGATACGGGTTTGAAGATCAAGGTGGTAGAGGACGTGCATCTGAAATTGATTATCAATATTTGAAAATACTAATGGAAACATAACCCCGCGTAAAATTGTCAGAGAAATGTCTCAGATGTGTCAGCTTTTCAACAATATCAGCCTATTTCAAGGAAATTGGCAAGGTGAAGAAACTCGACGGGTCTCAAAGGGAACTCACTGAAAGTCAAAGAGTACGACATTTTGAAATGGAGTCGATGCTGTATGGTGATGAGAAATGGACCCTTTATGCCAACCACAAACGATTGGCGCAGTGGCCTGATCATGATGAAGCATCCAAACACTTTCCATAACCGAAATGACACCAACAGGAGATTATTTTGACTGTCTGGTGGTTAGTCTTTGACTTTATTTATTACATCTGAAATAAAACCAGAACATCAATCGCGAAGTTTACTGACAGCAACTGGATGAAGTGCACTTTCAGTTAAGCAAAATGCCACCGGCATTGGTTAATTGATGAGGTTAAATTCTGCATCTTGACAATGCCTGAACTCATGTTGCCTGAATGACACAACTAAAAGCTCACCAACTTGGGATACGAGACTTTGTAACATTCACCATATTTACCTGCCCCCCTCACCCACTCACTATCACCTTTTCAATCATCTTGTGAATATTTTAAGACAAAATACATCCTGCTGCAAAGAAGATGCAGAAACTACATTCAAAGCTTTCTTGGCGTCCAAATCTTTAGAGCTCATCATAAAGACACATTTAACTTTGTAATTGGATGGCAGAAATGTATAGATGTTCATGGTTCCAATTTTGACTGATTTAAACACTGTTTAAATGCATTAATTCAGGAATAAAAGTTGACTCAGAAATCAGACACTATTTTCCGAACAGCATAATATCATAATCATTATCTTGTAATAAGTGATGTGCTATAGTGTATTTATATCTTTCTTTGTTCATGCCTGTGTATGTAATTTAGATCTTTATAGTAGATTCTTATGTCACTTTTTCACACTAGTAGGCAGAATATTTTTTCGAAATTTAAATAATGTTAATAGAAAATAATATTTACCTTCAATATCTGTCTATATTTTGGGGATGAGGTATTATAATTATTTACATTATTCGGACTGTTATCTTCATCTTCATTGCCATATTCACAATGTTTCGGCCTTTGTGCGCTCCGGCTTTCTTCAGGTGATTATAATTTCGAACCAAACACTTTCGGTGGACGAAATAACGGGTTCGTTCGAAATTCCAATCACCTGAAGAAGGCCGGAGCGTATAACGGCCAAAACGTGGTGAATATAGCAATGAAGATGAGGATAACAATTTGAATAAGGTAAATAATATTCACATTGTTTTCTTTCTTCTTTTTTTGGTAATCTGTTTTATGTTCAATAGAAAATGACTAAATGATTGGCCATATATTTCGTTTTCTATATGTCGCGTCCCTTCAGAACCTGGCCGATCATTCCCATACTTTTTGCGCGTAGCAAATTTTCATCTTTTGCTAACCCTCCTCAACATTGTTCCACCATCCATTCACACAAGCTCGTCAGGTAGACGGATAGCTGTTTTCCCTATCTCTCTGCACCCTCAATATGCCCTGTGAGTTTTCCAAGCCCTCCTCCCTCGATATGCGTTCGAGAAATTTCAGTTGTCTCATTGTGATTCTGAGTAGAAATGTTCTTTGTTATCATTTTCTGAAGACTTTTTCGTTGCTTAGTGACTCCAACCATAGAATTTTCAATATCCTTCTTTAGACCCAGATTTCTCTTCCTTCCGGTTTTGCCTTTATCAGGGCCATATAAAAGGATAAATATCCCACAGCAATGAAGCACTTTTCTTTGTTTCTAACAAAATTTTTAGGCTTCTCAAGATTTTGCCTAGTTTTGGAATGCATTTTTGCTAGTCCAGTAGGTGTTTGGATTTCGGTGTCGCACTTTCTTCATCTGTTAAAAACTCGCAAAATATTCCTTATAAACGATTATCAATGCGGTTTATTTAAAATATCAGCGTGCGAAGTGGGATAGATATAATGAGTTCAAATTCCATCCACACATTCCCCCCCCAAACCTGAGCTAAAGGTTAATAGCAGGATAGACCGGGCTCTCTAGCTTTTTGTTGGCTACAAGTCTAGCACCGAGGAAGTTCTGAATTTAAAAGCGGCCGCGTGTAGGGCTATCAATTCCACTCCGTCTAAACCTACAGAAATCACAGCTTCAATAACTAGCTACGTGAGGTTGTGGCCCTATACGCCAAAAAGTATTTACGGGTTTTCTCTGGTCGGTTATTCTAGATATAATGTATACGCATAAGATGCGCCAAGAGATTTAAAGCATGACAATTCTTTTTGTACAAAACTAGAGTAATTAATTAAAACCGCTAACTAAATGCTCCAAATTGAAAGGTTCTTGGTCAGTAGTCAATGACGTTAAGATGAGTTATAGTTATTAATTTTCTATTCATATTTGTTGAATCATTTCACTTCAAGCAAGGCGATAATAACACTGAGCTGGAAAGGGTTACTGAAGAGTGAAGGAAGAAAGAAAAAAGGTTACTGAGGTGCAAAGACAAAAAGAGAACAGAATACGAAAAATGGTGATTGATGTTGGATTTAAATTTCTGAAAATCGTAGGTTAAAGGAAACTGGAAGATAGATCAACAACCTAACAGCTAGAGAGAGAAAAATATTAGCATATAAGTTACGGCTACATATAGCTATTACAGCAATAAAACGATGAAAAGTATTTGCCAGTTTTGTACTACATCTAAATACATGCGGTCAAGGTACCAAGGAAGAAAAAACATTAAAAACTTGCCTCGAAAATATTTATAGAAAAGACACAGGCACTCCAGGTCACAAAGGTGGGTTAAGTGACTGAAGAATAGATGCCAGGTAAGGTATCGATAACATCACAGACTCTTCTTTGGATTTTATCAAGAATCTCACGACATATATCAGACGCACCAAAACTAATATGGCAAAAATAATCAATGCACGGACGAATGTTAATTCAAGATGAAGTGAGGTGAGAAAAAACTATTTGGCATAACACAGTGAACCAACTTTCCGAGCAGCTGTTAGTAAATGATTCAGTATAATTATTCTACCTCATATCTGTGGAAAACATGAGATCTGCAATGAATACCTCTTCTGGTGGTTAGCATCATCCATGGAGATGTCAGGGATAAAATCTATTTCTCAACCCAGCTAATAAATAGGTTAATTTAATATTCCAAAATGTCTTCATTCACTCTTTGATTTCTACCAGAAATTTGGTGCTGTTCTCTTTAATCTGCTTACAAATTGATTTCCATATGATAGTGCTATTTTTTCTCTGGAGATTAAAGTTAATTTTAACTTTGCAAGTTACAGTTCGGTGATTATAACATATACTCATTCGTTTTATGACGGATAGACCTTCAAGGTTTCTGATTTTGTCAGGAATTATCATCACATTTTCTCATTACCTACTTTTTCAAGTTTATTTTTTATAGTTTAAAAATACTATTCACAATTGTCACTTCATAATTTTCTGAGAAGTTAACTAACATTTCGTCTCTTTTATTCCATTTTCGCATTCCGAAATTTTCTTATCTATATTCTCTCGTCGTTGTCACCCAAGAAAATAGGTTAGTGTCTCATCCATAACCTTACTTAATCGTTAAGTTTCTCCTGTGAAATGTTTTTGACTATCCATGCTTATTTTGAATAATTCATATCTACAGTATCCTACTTTGGTGTGTGTTCGAAGTGAAGATATAATTAATTGTATTAAAACCATATAATGTTTTCGCTTTGTTAATATGGATTAAATATCCTACACCGAAAATGTTATACTCTTTGATTTTTTAATCATATCACCCCATGCAAGGTAGTAAAACCACTATGACACAAGAGGATATTGTGTGTGAAAGAATAAGAAAAAAGAGAAACTTTTTAAGGAGCGAGAACAATAGAAGTGTAATGAAGAAGACAGTAGATAATACTTGACATTACATTTAAATTTTTAACGATCAAAGTTGGCTGAAAAGCATGGAACCACAAGAGAAATCCACAAGCGAGTAGTGCGAAAAAAGGAACTGTTAGCATTGAATTTACGGTTGCATCTATCCAATTCAACTGAGAATAGATGAGACCTTGCTGCCAATCTAGTACTGCGCTTAAATTCATAAAATCTAGGTAACATAGCGAAGACTTCATCTGAACAATTACCATGAAAGTATTTATAGAAATGACACAAGGAAGCTACGGTGCTGCGGCTGGAAAGCGTCTGAATCCAATAATATTGTTGACATCTTTAAATACATGTTTACACATGCTCAATGAAAGCGAGATTCTCTGAGTCTAGTGGATACCTGCTAGGTAAGATTGTTGTTCAATCATTAACGGATCCAATCTGTGGTTTTCAGCTGTGCTTGTCAAGTTTTAAGTGTATCGGTTCAAGTTCTTTGTTTTATATCCAAATGTTGGTTCGATTTTTGGCCTGAACACATCGATGGCATAATATTTGAAGATAACTATGTACATTTGCATTCTTCCAAAATGTAAATATCAACAACGCTTAGTAGGGCATATATATTATTGATCTTCTGTAGATAACAGCAGACAAAATAATTTTGCTTTTCAAACACACAAGAGATGAAGATGACAGTAATGACCTTTTGAAAGATAAAGAAGCAATCCATAAATAATTAAGTATCCCATCAACGGTATACGGTAAATAAATTGTGCTTAAATACTACCTTATAAAACAGGAGATACTAAACTATCACTAGATCACATTACGATCAAACATATAAACATCTCAAAATTACGTGCAAATTTGCAAACATTCGAGATGAAAATAAGCCATTTCCTTTTCTCCCATTTCTCGCTTGTGGAACTCCCTTCCGGCTTCATATACAGAGTCGAAGGGATAATTCTCCTTCCTAAACTGAGATCAAGACAAGTATACTCGATGACCGAAGGACGTAACTATATTCTTTAAAGACCATAAACTAAACATTACCACCAATACCAACGCTAAAGTGATCAATTTTCTAGACGTTACATTTGACATGAGTAAGGGCATGTACAAACCATACACAAAGGAGTCATACAATCACAGGTACCTCGACAGAAGATCCAAGCACCATAATAGGATATTTGACAATTTGCACAAATCGTACATTATAGGTTATCGACCAACTCCATTAACAATTCGACGATAACAAAGATAGTTATAACAAAGCGCTAAAACATGTATTTTATATCCTGACATAAAAATAATGTATTAAGCAACCTCCCAAGTAAAACGCTAAACAAAAATCCTACTAAAAATCAATGCAACTGCCGTAAAAACGTATCCTGCCCATTAAATGGCAAGTGCATGACTAAAAGCATAATATACCGAACTAGGATCAATTCCTGGCGATGATGTTAAATATTACTTTGGATCTACCGAGAATAGCTGGAAATCAAGTTTTTACCACCGCCAAATGAAACTAAGCTATATCAAATACAAAAACTTCACAACAATTTCAAAGTATGTTTGGCGATTAAAAAACAACCATGAGAAACCAACCATTAGATGGGAGATAATCGCGAAAGCTAAGACATAGGATAGAAAGGAAGACAGATATAACTTGCGTTTGATGGAGAAACTTATTATAGTAAACACTTAAATAACGCTAACTTGTTGAACACGAGACCTAAATTGATCCCTACATGTGTCCACAAGTGCAAGTACCTGCTCATAGACACTAACCTCGATTAAAAGATATTACAAAATAGATTTTACGAATATTAATATAAAATGCAACAGCTTTTAATATTCTTAGAACCCATCATTCATAATATCTCTTATATATTTATACACACATATAATCCAATATTACAGTACTCGATTAATCTATGTGCATATATAAATTCACCTTTATAAATATAAGGCTTGATTCCAAACACATTAGATATGTTGCCCCGACCTACTATTTTACACCCTTATATTTTCACCTATTTTAATTTAATTGATATATCTATAGTATTTTATGCAAATAGAGTTATCCCCCTTGATATCTTATTTATTTTAAATTTAAATATATATATGTTTCTTAATTCTTCGCCTTTCAAACTTAAGAAATCGTTTGATATAAATATAAATGATTGATTCTAATATTTAAGTTAACAATAAGTACATAATCTAGTTTTTGCACACAATTTTGAATCATTCCCACGGGAACACGAACTCCATAATGGTTAGAATTTGTTACGCTCCTGAAAATTGCATAAACTGCATGAATCTCCGAGCTTTGCTATCGATATTGGATATTTTGGATATTGTGTATATTCACTAATATATATATATATATATATATATATATATATATATATATATATATATATATATATATATATATATATATATGCGTAATACCCCACGCCGATAGTACCACTCAGAGTTTCATGCACGGCGCCATCTTCAGGCAATACAAGTTTGCGTGGAGCATGAAACTCTGAGACGTACTATCGGCGTGAGGTATTATTTATATTTATTAATACACACTAAATAGTTCTGTTATTTTGCCTTGAGCACTGTTTTACTTAAACATAAGGATATATACATATCTATCTATCTATAATAAATAAATAAATAAATATATATATATATATATATATATATATATATATATATATATATATTTGTGAACACTTGCAGATACATTTATTTATATTTATTTGTTTGATTATATCTATCTATCCATATATATATATATATACATGCATACATACATATATATATATATATATATATATATATATATATATATATATATATATATTGGAAGCTAATGCATGCACATGTGTATAGTGCATTGTGATAATAAATATATTCCATATATATATATTCACCATATCCATTGGGCTATACTAACTCATGAATATTCATTTACACACGCGTCTTATGTATCTTATTATATTGACATAAGCAATTATATGCATAATATTATCTACATATGTCAAACAATTTCCCGTGTATACGATTAAATCTTTTTATTCAATGCTGTTATTGAAATACTCATTATGTAGGCTTCTCGTGTCGGCTAATTAATCCTTATCCCCACAACGACTGTGATTTGCAACTGCTATGTTTCTGAAGTGTTCCCAATTACATCTTAATGAACGCTCAGCAGATAATTTTGCCCTTTCTCATTCAACATATAATTTTAAATATATTCTTGCAAAATTCTTTTGATAGAAAATAAAAGATAGGAAAGAAGCAGCATCTTTTGTTGGAAAAATGAACAACTGTTTATTATCACATCGACATCGACCAATAACGACCATCAGCGTTAATTTAAACTTATTCAATATTACATTCTTTACATTGTTCCGACTATTGTCCACACCACTATCACCATATTCACGATGTTTCGGCCTCCTTCAAATTCCATTCAGTCCGAACATTGTAAATACTTTAAATAGTTACTCAGAAATATACGCAGTTATTCAATTATTTTTTAACCGGTACACACCTAAAAACTTACAAGTGAGACAAGTTTTGTCTAATTATTTTTATATCGCAATCAAATACATTCTAATTTAAATAGGACGAAGATATCTCCCCCAAAACTACTGAATACTAATATATCCACCACAGATCCTAGTCAAAAAATAAAATGAATTATATACTATACTAAATTAAATATATCAAATTTAATCATTCGTAATGATTACTCCCACGAACTCACGTGTTGCAAAAAAAAAAAAAAAAATTTCCTTGGAAGATTTTATCTCCAACGGAAATTATTTTTAATAATAATAATAATAATAATAATAATAATAATATATATATATATATATATATATATATATATATATATATATATAATTTATATATGTTGGTCATAAACCTACTACTACGTTGTACCAAAAGGTGAGCTTTCATCTGATTGATACATCTCACATCATTTACAAAAGCATGCCTGTTCACATTCGTAATTTAGAAAACTTCTAGTCGAAAATACATCTACTTCTTCATGAAAATAATAAACGTAAACTAAAAATTCTTGAAGATATCTATATTAAAAAATAGAAACCAGCCAGCCCTTAATTTTGAGTACTGCATTAATTTAAAATGTTTACAGTAGATAGTTTAAATTACCTAATTATTAACTAATATGTTTAAATATTTTTTTAATATTTAGATATTTCAAAAACTTAGTTACCTACCTTGTGGTTTGTCGTGTGTTTACATCATAAAATTTAAAAATCGTACAGAACATAACCTAGTTTTTTACTTCACAAGTAATAATTTAATTTTCAGAAGAAGACAACACTTTTGTCTTAGAGAAACGAAGACCCTGATGGATACATTGTGTTAATGTCGAAAGTACTCGGAATAAAATTAATATGTATTAACATGGTATTTTTCTTGCTTTCTTAAATAAGGATAATAAGAAACTTGATGATGAGTTAAGAAAATCGAAAAAAATGAACCATATTTCTTGTAATTTTCTTTCGAAATTAATTTCCGACAATTTCTGACAGAATCTAGTCCTTGTAAAGATTATTCTTAATTTTGAAATTCGGTCATTAAAAAAAATCGACACAAAAAGTCTGTCGTTTTAAAAAATGTTTCCTTCAAAATCTATCTCACATACCCTCATAATATGCACTACATTCTTCTTGTTCTCCACTCACTTGCAACTGTCTCAGTCAGTCACCCTCTACATTACATGGCTCTCGGCCCTTGCATTTGGTGAACTAAAGTATATATATATATATATATATATATATATATATATATATATATATATATATATATATATATATATATAACAAAAAAAACAACAGAAAATCTAAGACCGGGCAACTATATATTAAGCAAAAAGCATGGGAAATGGATAGAAAGTTCTCAGTTTGGTTTACCAAAATTACACAAAAATATCTTGAAATAGTAAAGGGTAAATGTATTGAATAAAATCATAATTGGCTTCAACCACGGCCTCCAGACTACATCGAAATCTCCTGCAACTCTTCTGGAATCTCCTGGTTTAAGTTGGTGAATGCTGCCATAATCCTTGCCTTCATCTTATCTTTGGTTTATCTTTGGTCTTACAAGGAGTTTTGTTGGTGTCTCGCTCAACTGCGACCTCCACATTATAATTATGGGTGTTCCAGTCTGGGAAGTGAGGTGGCCATATGTACGGCGTGACGTGGACGCAGAAACCGTGACTCGTTTCTCCTGCTTATGCGGCATAGTGCAGAGTTTTGTTGCCAGACATAGGGTCTTCCAGCAGCCATCCTCTTGACCCAGGACAGCACTACTTCCTCAAGGATCTTGATGTACGCCTTCGTGTGGGGAAAATGAATGGGGGTATAACGTTATCATCTCTAGTGATCACTCCAAACACATTCGTAATCACCATTAGACTCATTCAGCTCTTTCCGAATCTTCCGCACTATCCTTAGGTTTATACCCAACCACTCTGAAATATTCGTGTTGGAGCTTGCGGTGCGAAGGCCAAGCATTACAGCATGCGGTTTCGGTTTCTGTTTCTCATAGACGGTGCCCAAATGAACATACTATACTGTACAGTCGGAAAATCAAAAACAACCAACGTGTATGCGCGAAATTAAAAAAATATAAACTACCGACAATTTACCCATCGCATCCTGCAGATTTAGCGAATTAAAAAATGCTGTAAATAAAACACGATTTTTTTTTTATAAATGTGTTTTAATGTGATTGGAAATATTCTGAAATGTAAGTGTTTAACGTATTAACGAAGAACATAAAGTCTTAAAATTTAAGTAATGTATTCTCAGACGAATATTTTTCCTAATATGCTGTGTAGTTTCTTTACTGATTTTGCGGATGCTATGCTCTAAATCAACATCTGTCAGTGGTTTATTTATTTAGAACATTCCTTTTAAATTTCCATGAAGGAAGAAGTCGCATACAGTTAATTAATTTAATATTGATGGCTAGTTAGTGTCATCGCCATGAGAGATAAATCGATTTTCTAAAAAATTAGCGAAATACCATGGGCTTTCTTGCCGTGTGACAACTGACAGAAGCCAGTTGAAACTACAACGAATCATGATTTTCAACCATATTTAATATTGGTGTGAGATATATATCGATCAAGTAGCCTTTCGCCATTCTCCATAAATGATTCAGTGTCATTCTCGAATCACACATCTTGCAGTTTCAACATAAGAACGATACATATTCTAAAATGCTGCCAACAAGACGTTAAGTGCCATTGAAATGTTTCAGGTTCTCCGCTCTCGATGTAATTCAATACAATTTCAGAATGATTTTTAAGTATCAAATCTACAGTTCCTGACGTTATCGATCGACGACTGATATTAAATCCTTCCTTAAATTTATCTTAAATCAATTCTTTTTCAATTATATTTCCATAATCAGTCATTTATTAGTAGTCACCATAAAAACAAGACCAGAAAAGCAAAAAAAAAATAAATAAATAAATAAAAAATAAAATAAAATAATTCATAGATCAATAGTTTCATGGTTGATTTTTGTAGTTTTTCTACGTGACACTTTACAAACTGTAATAAAATTCCATAGGAAGATTGGCGGAAATGGCACCTGAGTGATTTAAATTTGGCAGTATCTACTCGCACAGACGCTTTTACGAGCAAAACATTTTTGACTTTTTCAAGTCTTTTAAACAATCAGTACTTTGGGGGCAATATATCTGATCTTAAACTATTTCCTTTAATATCTGCTACTTTTCTTCTCTCACGCCGCTGTAAACAATATGTCAGATTTTATTTCGCAATCAATATTTGCACCAAAAATTTAACCCAATATATACTTTTATTTATACCAGCCTTATGCCTAGTGAAATTCGGTCTTGTTCCAAATACTGACTTGTTTTGGTGGATCTACGATTTTATTAAACCAATTAAATTTTCATTGATAAATAAATCAAATATATATAGTCCACGGAAGCAAACATTTGATTAGCCAATTATCACGATTGCAGCAAAAACTTATTATTTTGTGTGCGATCCTTGAAATTAATTAACATTTATCAGCGTTTAATTACGTTAATTTTTTTTTATTGTTGCAAATTTCTTACTCATTGGAACAGTTTTCGTAGGCTATGAAATTGGAATGAAAGCAGTGATGACACATAGCCCGATAACTTCTGGATGTGAAATTAATAAGGAATAAACTCATCAAATATATCAGTGTACAGTTTAGTCATTACAAATTTAGTATAGGCGACAAGGAAATTGAACCTAGACTAGATCCCGTTAGGAATAGTTTTGTCAATACCGAAAGATGTTACAAAATCGCCCATTCAGATCCAGACATACATCTGAAATACTTAAATGACGCCCTGCCCTTCAGAAATGCCTCCACTGTCAAATCTATACAACCACATTCACAGATCAGTGATAAAAGGTGTCTTCTATGCCTTAGAGTCGTCCGTGAGTCTTCAAACTTCGTGAGACTTGCGTCACAGAATCACTAAAGAAACAACTATAGCACTGGGAAGAACTGAAAAATTTAAACAGAAAAGTTGTTATTCTGCCGCCAGCAAATGCAAAAAACAAATCACACAAGAAACAGTAGGATCGTTACGATGCGAGGTCTTCTACATCTACTGACCAGATTAAGTACCCACAAATATTTATTTACGATGGACAATTCCTATGTAGAAAAATAATGAGAAACATAGAAGACGTTGAAAAGTAGTCTTTCAACATTTCTTTAAAAGTGACATCTAGAAATTGTGGCATCGAAAATATATATGATCGGAATGCATAGGAATAAAATTAAATTCCTAAAAGCGTAATGATTTCTGCAATGAAAATATATTCAAACACTTCATTAAAATCCACACGACCGTAATACTTATAATTTTATAAGTAATTTCTGACAAATATTAATATTTACACTTCTATACATGATGGAAAAAAAATCTAAATTCGGGAAAAAATTAAAACCATTAGTTTCTATTTTAAGTCTCATTTCAATTCTTATGCTATCGATTACTTTCATTTTCAATTGATTTCATCTTTTAAAACGATAATGTTTGATCTCTTAAACAACATAAACCATATATCCTCCATGGGGAAGAAGATAAGTATAAGCGTGAGGCATTTTTATTAAGAGAAGAATATCAACAGCAAAGGATAAGAAGACAGGTAACCTCTGCTATGATAAATGTGAACGGAGACTGAAAACTTTTTGGCCAATCCCAATTTTAAAAATCTGAAATATATGATCCAACATCAGAATATGTTTGGGATGGATTTCCTTGTCAGGTCGAGAAATTTCACTCCCATATAATAATAATAATAATAATAATAATAATAATAATAATAATAATAATAATAATAATAATAATTTTGCAGTATACCAGTCTTCTTCAAACGAAGAAGAGATACTGTCAAAATATTAAATAAATTGGAAATACCAAAATCAAGCAAGTACAGCAATATATGAGAAATATTTTAGCAGAGGACGAAATGAAAATTCGAAGGCACAATGGGATGACGAAAGCTGCCTTTCAAAAGCGAATCGTATTATTAGGTAATCAAAAACTCATTGCCGTGTTTTACGTCTGGTGGGAAGAAGTGACTAATGATACGCAAATATGTGCGTCACGTGCCAGGAAAACAGTGGCAGTGGGATAGCATTGTTCTTGACCAATGCAGGTGTTTCGCACACACACACAGCAGTCATAATTCGAGTAGCAGCGAGGTAACATGGCGGTATCGAAGCAGCTAGTTCGGACTTGTTTGCTTTTTTATTTGTCCCTTTGCGATGAAGCCCGCAGTAGCCGGATAATGAGGTCCTGAAGGCGACCAAAGAGAAGGACAACAGCCAAACCTGTGGGAGCTTGCCGAACGATTCCAGATTTTTGATGAAACAAACTACATCGCATAGGGAAGGCGTACATGTTGAGCAAGTGCCTACCCTACACACTGCCGGAAGCCAACAAGTGACAACGAGTGATAGCTTGTTTTTCGTTGCTTTTTCAACACCACAAAGTACCGATATGTGATAGATTGCTCACAAGTGACGAGAAGTGAGTTCTGTAATGGCACTCCAAGTCATTGGTTGTCACCACGGAATCCTATGCCTCACCAGACAAGACCACTTCTACATTCACGAAAGACCGTATTCTGTATCTGATGGACGGTGACAAGTGGTGCACTGTGAGCTGCTATCAACGGGCTAAAACTTCACTGTGGATCTGTAATCGCAGCTGTTGGAAAGTGTGCAACAGGCACTGAAGCAGAAGGTGCCAGTATTGTTTAAGCACATGTGTGTACTGTCTCTCCATGCCAATACCAGGTCTCATGTGACGCGAATGGCCAGGGATATTGTACAGCGACTTGGTTGGGAGTTAGTGTACTATTCACCTTACTCCCCGGAAATTGCGACAAAAGATTACCAGCTTTTCCATTCCGTGGACAACAACCTTCGTGGGAAACTCTTCGCAAATGAGGCAGTCCTCATGCTGAGAATACTATAGACCGAACTACTGAAAAACGACGTAGTTTTAGAAGATATAAAAACAAAAAGCACATTTATACGTAACTTCAGAAAGATACTGTTGAAATTTCTATTGCACATAATATGCAAAGTGGAAATATCTGATACACATTGGACCGATTTAAGGCTATAGGGTCAGGGGAAAGCAATGCATAGTATACCAACCGAGTGAGTAAATGTGTGGCAGAACAACATTTAGTTGAGATAACAAGAGGAGAAAATTTATTAAGCGTTATAAAGAAAAAGAAACTGGAGAACCATGATCGCCAACGACCAGAAGGGACACGGTATATGGAAGAAGAAGAAGAAGAAGAAGAAGAAGAAGAAGAAGAAGAAGAAGAAGAGGAAGAAGCAAGGTGTTTTTTCTTCTGTATTTTATTTAATCGCGCTGCTTGCCAAAACTACAGAGACAGATATTTGCCAAAATAGCAGCCCTATCGCGTGCATACAAAATGCTGATATTAATAATCCGAAACAGAAACTAAATATTCCTGGAAGAAAATAATCTTTTTTTTCCTGAAGACCAAAAGGTGATGTGAAAAGGGGTCATATACTGTTGAGTCTTGACTCAATGTTGAATCTCGCCTATTGCATGGAATAATAATGCAACACAAAATGTACTTAGAACAAGAATGTATTATAACAAGAAAGTGTACACAATAAATACATATAGTATTTCTGTATATTTCTGGGAAGACGTTCCTGGAGAATGTGTTGACTAGTCGCAGTCGATCAGAGTCTCTAGTTGGATCTCGTGATTCTATCTTCCTTCTCCCTCGTCTTCCGGTATCAACCATTATTTATATAGTTGGTAGTCACCTATGCAGATTAGGTGGATCCCACCACAACATATACATAAAAGGATCAACTCCTGATTAACAAGATGATACTGTAATAACTCATATAAAAAATCTAAGCACTGCTGCTTGGATAGATTACAAAAAAGATTTTGACGGTGGCTCCTATGACTGAAACATTAATGCTTTACAAATCTATAAGATTTCACCTAAAATCATTGAATTTACTAAGAACAGTATGCATGCATTAAAGGCATCTCTCATCCTTATGTGTTGTCTTTTAAGAGTTAATCAGACTAAAATGATGCGTACATTGTTACTACGTTAAGGTAAAATATACACATGCATGCGAAAGGGGGAAGAATTTTAAATTCTATTATATAACGTTTTATATATTATTTTTTCACACACAGAAGTATAAATATATGACGTCATTTGTTTACATTTGATACGCTAGAGCAGATATGAATAGAAGAGATTCATGGAAGATTTAAGTTTAAAGATAGTAAAATCGACCTTGCCAATCGGACGCTTCTCTGTGGCCGAACGGTTAAGGCACGTCACGCGAAATGACGGTTCCGTATAGGATACAGCTTCGATTCCTGTCGGAGAACGAAAATTGTCTATGAAAATTTCTCGTACATTCAGGCCGGTAAATGTTATTTAATACTGTTTATTATAAAAACAGAGCATTTGCTTAAATACTTGTATCTATAAAAAGAATGTTAATCATATCATAAATGTCTTTAAATAAATTGTCGGACTTGAAATATATATATATATATATATATATATATATATATATATATATATGTAATAATACAATATGATAATTCGTATGGAATTTCCAGGAGGATGTAGATACAGGGAGTGCTCTATGCCAAAAGATAGAGCAAAATTATTATTAATTAAAGAATATCAAACACTTAAAATCCCATAGGTAATCATTTTTATTTCATAAGAGTTCTAAAAGGGCAGCTTTCAATCTTCAAGACCTACAAACAAAATCAGGTTATTATCAGATTATTTATATATATATATATATATATATATATATATATATATATATATATATATATATATATATATATATATATATATATATATATATATATATATATATCCGAATGTAATGAGAACGAAAATAATATGTATATTCTAACGTTCATAGCATTAATTCAAAAGTGTGTTCAATACCGATAGTAGAGCAATAATCATTTAATATAATTTTTTCATATAGAGAAAAACAATTTACTCACGACAAGGTTCGTTCAAAGATTTGTAAGTTCTGGCTTGTTTTAGGATTTAATATACCAAGAACTCTCTACCTCTTACTTTATTAATTTGCAAAATACATTCATTGATTACAAAACTACTAGTAACAATTCCAGTTTAAATATACGCAATTCAGCTCTGGTTTCTTTTAAAGTTACCAAAAAAATGTACAATTACGACTATAACCATCGTTTAACTTATTCTTACTTCCTCTTTCATCGTCTTACGCTTTCCTATTCTCACCTTTCCTTCCCTACGCCTCACACTTAGGAGGCTTGAATATGCTGTGCCTAAACCCTTGATCGTTGCTGCCGATTAAAAAACTTATCCGTGTGGAGCCATGGCTTTAACACCTCAACAATCCTTCACCAAACTGATATCAACAAACACTATTGTTTCACTCTGTCACCCTTTTTCCTCTCCTATTTTTCTTTATCCTAATACGTCCCCACCTAAAATGTAGCTATTTTTTCAAACAAATACAAAAAAGTGATGTTCCATGTGCGACCTGCTTACAAACAAAATTGTTCTTAACCATATTGATTCTCACAGAAACGAACTTGCATCATTATCGTAAGCAAATTGTTTTTTTATATGAAAAAATTGTAATATATATATATATATATATATATATATATATATATATATATATATATATATATATATATATATATACAGATGCATAATAACTAAATATGTATAGAAAACAGAAGAAAAAGTTTGATTTAATAGAAATAAACCCCCCACTGTCTCTCTCTCTCTCTCTCTCTCTCTCTCTCTATATATATATATATATATATATATATATATATAGATAGATAGATAGATAGATAGACAGATAGATAGACAGATAGATATATATATATAGAGAGAGAGAGAGAGAGAGAAAATCTATAACAAAGTGGAAAATGGTTTCATGCGACGCGTTTCGTCCATTAGAAATTCATCAGGCTTTTAAAGTGATGTTTACGATGATGCGATTAAACATTCGCCCCAAGGAGGGAACCCAGGGAATTTTAAATTTAAATTAGTAATATAAAATAGTAAAACTGGTCCACAAAAAGAGATCAATTTATTTATTATTACAGAGCAAATAACTAATAAACAATAAAACCCAAAATCACCTCAATGGGGAATAGACTATTTCGGCAGACGAAGATATCGGCGTGGACTGAGTTCGTATCAGAAATAAAAATTTAATTGTGCAAGCTAAAAAAAAGAAGAAAAACAGTCGAAGAACTAATACAGAATTTATCCATTTCAATGTCTAAGTAATAATAATAATAATTAGTAGTTGTTCCTTAACTACAAGATTCCGTAAATATAGAACTTTCTTGTTTAGATTACTACTTTTCAGCCGATACGTTTTCTGATTTTCCAAGTGTTGTCTGACAATTTGAGATTTGACGCTATCATTAATCAAAATGTTTTGATCTAGCCATCATCAAATACGTATTATTTTTGTCAACATTTCAATTCTGCTATAATTACAATTCCCAAGATCAAAACAGAGATGTAACCGGAGGTTCTATTCTAATAATTTCTTTTCTTGCATTTCTAAACTGTGGAAATCGGTATCAATGTCTTATTTCCCTGACGCCTACAATCTTCAAATATTTTCAAATATTTAAATTCTAATCTTCTACCTGTTCTTTTATTGTCCTTTCTCTTCTGTAAAAACTTCTCATTTTCTTTTCACTTTCAGAAGCCCCTTGCGTCTTAGTGGTATTATTTGCTTTGCTTGGGGTAAAATGATAAAATTGTTGAGGGTGCTTTCATGCTAACATAACCATCGAAGACTTACAACTCCCCAATGTCTAACATGGCTCTTTGAGAAATTGACCTTTGTGAGAAAACTTGCATGGTAAACGTGCCATTATTCACACACACACATACACACACACACACACGAAACATATTATGACATTGTGCACTCTTTTTTTTTTCAGTGTGCAATCTTAGGCGAAATCTTTTGGGGGCTGCTTATTCTTATTACTAATTATATATATATATATATATATATATATATATATATATATATATATATATATATGTGTGTGTGTGTGTGTGTGTGTGTGTGTGTGTGTGTGTGCCTCTAAAGAAGACGAATACAGAAGAATTAGAATGAAATTTTAAAATGAAAAGGTCTCTCTTGAAACTTTTATTTTATTTTTAATTTCAAGCTAGCAAATTAAATGTAATATTTCGAATAAACAATATACTGTGCTGCATTTAAAAACGAATTGAAATGAATTTTTCTTAAATCCCTTACACTCGCTGATTTTAACCATATTTATAATTCAAAATAATTCTCTTTATTAAAAATATTTCAAAAAGAAAATATACGTTTATGAAAATTTATTTGAGGTATTAAGTAATTTAAAATTTAAACAATCAGATTTGAAACAAATATTACTTTTTTCAAATATTGCAGAAAAGCATATGGGGTGCGTATTTTTCAGAGCGGTTGACAGCTTTGTTGACAGCCTGATTTTTTGAAAACTTAATTAAATTTTCCTATTGTGGACATATCCCTAAAATATAATGTGAGCCTCTTTTTATATCATATATTATCTACACAGTAATCTTAAAAATTTAGGGAAATATTATAAGTAATCTTATATTTTATTGAATTTTAGGTATGAAAACCATACCATGGGTTGATCCAAGCCTTGTGAATGAAATTAGGCAGACGTAATTGTTTTAGAAGACATCTATGATTGTGACAGGAATGTGAAGCCGATCATTCTCTATCTATCTATCAATTTGCGCGTAACGAACCCCGTTGGAATTGGAACGCGGTTCTCTGAATTCCAATTCCGCGTAGTTATGCATTACACCACCAGCACATCTAATTTAGAGCACCAAGATTGTCAATAGGTAGATAGGTGACCAAGCGGTCACCCATCTAGATATTGACCTGGATTGACGTTGTTTAACTTTGTGATTAAACCCCCATTCATATAGATAGATAAAACTTACTGGTATTGAGGAACTTGTTTGTTCATAAATCCTCATCTACATTTGTACAAACCGAATCTGATCCAAGGTGTAGCTATTTCACGAGGAACACCATTTCCCCGACTGAGTGTTTGGTGCCACTTTTATGTACGGGACATAAACTGTAAATAAGCTTTTCAAAATAATATTAACTGATTTTCAATTTTTGATAAAGGCGAAGAAATCAGCATTAAAATTAAAATAAACCCCGTTTCCTATTTTTTTATTTCTTTTATATTTTTTCGCTTTTATCGCAAATTAGCGGAGAAAATCGTCAGAAATGAGATGAATAAATAAATAATGAATAAAAGTAAATAAATTGATGAAATATGAAGAATAAAAACAAGAAATATTTTTTCCTTAATGATCAATACTAATTAATGATGGCTATACATAAACAATGCATCTGTGGGTGTGTTTGTGTGTAAGAATTTGCGCTGTTTGAACAGGATGTACCTATCATTTTATTTCAGTCTCTTCAACTCTATCTATCTATCTATCTATCTATCTATCTATCTATCTATCTATCTATCTATCTATCTATGTCTGTTCAGCTCTATCTCTCATTAATCTTCGTGGGTTAATATTATTAAATCGCAAGCTTGTCCAACAGAGGAGATGATTTGTTTTCATCAGGAATCTGTGTCAATAAACGGACACTAAGCAGTGACATTCATAGGAACAATCTAAAGTCACTTAGGAATAATTTCGATTATCAATTGTTCATAAACGTAACATTTTATCAAAATAAGCTGATCCCCGTAAATAGATATAAATAGTATGGACATTGAAGTCAACACTATCTATCTATCTATCTATCTAAGTATATTTATATTTTGTTACGTTCATTACTTCCATACATAGAGTATGAAAGTAATGAACATACCGAAATATAAATATATATAGCTTAAAGTAAAGACGTTTATTTTATAGAAAAAATATTTATTTTACAATATAATTTATAGCCACATCTACACATTAAGAATACACACACACAAAATAAGGAAAATTTGAACCTGGAAGTAAAACAAGTTCATCAACATTGTACGTTAGTATTTCAATCAGGGCCAAGAACCAATGAAGATTAAAACAAAATAGAAATCATGACCTGTGTCTTATTTGTTACTTATTGTTAGACTGTTTTATATACGTTATTCCGCGTAGAAGGTAACACTTCTGAAGTATTTTGAAGGACAAATATTCTAAAGTACTACTTGTTTACAAGGTTATAACGCTGAATATTTCTCGATGATGAGGTGAGAGTTAATGAAAGTCAGGTTGAAGGATGTATAATTATTAGAGATGATCAAACCTGTGATAATCACTGCTCCGAGGTGATGGCATAGATGACAGTAGAATTTCTCTACGAAATAAGTTTATTAGCTAATCCTATACTGCTATGATCAGCTACGTCTGTCCAGCTGTGATTAGTACAGTTATAATTTTGATTATTTCAGTTCGGATCAAATTTCCTACACTAACAATTATATAAGAATAATATTATTGATTAATCTTCTACGGTGATAACAACAGTTGTGGCAGTTCGGAAAACTCACTCTGATCCTTCTGAAAAAAAGAACTCCCGAATTTGTTATTGAGGACCTAAGACTCAATACGCAGGCCTACATAAGTGCTTTGAGGAATCAGCGCAGCCCTGAGTTAAGAGGTTGGCTGCTGAAAGACCCTATGTCTGGCAACAGGACTCTGCACCATGGCACACAAGCAAGAAAACCAAGTCATGGCTGCCAGACAATTTCTGCGCCCACTACATCCCATACATCTGACCACCTAACTCCCCAGACTGCAAACTACTGTTTATAAACACACACATTCGACGATTTTTCTCGATCGTTCATCTCTGCTCACGAAACATCTCTTAACTTAAACGATGACAACATATTATGAAAGAGATTAAGTCTGACAATTATTTAATATATTTTCTGTTTATACGTTCTGTTTATAGAAGTAATTTATAATTCGGATCTTGCTAACCAGACGCTTCTCTACATGACGGTTCCTATAAGGCTTACAGGTTCAATTCCCGTTGGAGAGCGCATATTTTCTACGAAATGTCTCTACCATTCAGGCCGGTAAATGTAATTAATACTAATTAATTAAAAACAGAGCATTTACATAAATAAATTATATCTATAAATGTAACGTATAAACAGAAAATATATTAAATAATTGTGGGACATAATCCATTTCATAATATAAAATTTTATATAATAATATAACATATATTTAATTTTCAGAAAAACACAACAAATTTGTTTTTAGAAAAAACAAGACCGAGAATATGATATTTTGATAATATCGAAAGTATTTCGAATAAATGAATATGCATCAATATGGTAAATTTCTTTCTTTCTTTAATAAGAATACTAAGAAGCTTGTCCGTGAATATGAGAGGATCACATTAAAAATAAGTAGAAAAAACTTGTCCAAATTATTTAAGAAGACATGTCTTAATGTAAACATGTCGCCAAAATATACGCTATATATATATATATATATATATATATATATATATATATATATATATATATATATATATATATATAAGGCAGGATGTGTGTGTGTGTGTGTGTGTAACGAATGCACGGCCGCAATTTTCGACGGATTTGCACCAAAATTTACATGCACATGCTCCAAGTTAGTGGCTAGGCCAAGACCGACTTTGCATTTCCCAACTCACATCGATAGTGGAAATAATCGATTTTTTCATGCTTCTACGTCAGTTTTCATGTAGTTTGCGGCCATTTTCTACTGGCCAGAGTGAGACCCTATAGCTGGCTTACACGAATAGGTAGGAAGATTCTATTGCCCAGCGTGAGAGCCAACAGCTGACTGACACGAATGTTAACTAGCATGCAAAAAAATCGATAGCATTAGTAGTATTTGTTGTTAACATTCTTTTTTCATTCGGTTTTTCCAGTTACGGGTCCTTTTTAAAGCTCATAGTTTTCTGTTCATTTTGTTTAGTTCTTTTTTCGTAACAGATTTAATGTTTAGTATAGAGCTTAGAAAAAAAATCGCAGTGTGAGATAGGCAAGAAGTAAGGCATGTAGCAACATCAGCACGGCAAAGGGCACTCCTTTAAAGGCAAGGAAGGGAAAAAATATTTTAAGTCAAGTGATAGCGATTGCTGCATGAGTCGTACGATTTTTGAATCAAGCAGGGGGAACGTCGGGCCATGCTGCTAGTATATATATATATATATATATATATATATATATATATATATATATATATGATAGATAACGAGATATATTTCATGTATGAAAATGATAGTTGCCATGCAGTTTTGTTTCTTATGCCCACACGTTTTATATCTATTACTGTTATGCGCACACAGTCTATAACACTTCCTCTATGAATTTTTTACTCATTCTCTCTCGCTCTCTCTCTCTCTCTCTCTCTGTATATATATATATATATATATATATATATATGTGTGTGTGTGTGTGTGTGTGTGTGCGTGTGTGCGCGCGCGCGCGTGTGTGTGTGTGTGTGCAAATGAGCCGTTTGGGTAAACTGTCTGGTGGTTGTTTTCAATTTGCTGCATCAGTATTGTTACTTTCATCTCTGACTGCTTCTTACAGCTGGTCAATGTTCCCAAATTTTCTCCAAAACAATTTGGCATTAATACGGGTCCATGTTTTCTCTATTGAATTAAGATCTGGCGAATGACCAGGTGGAAACATCACGAACCAAGGCTGCCGCTTAAACAATGATATTTTTTGCCCTGTCTATTGGACAATTATCTCTCGTTTGAATTCAGCTCTTTCTTTCACCACGCAACTTGTCCAATTCTATGAAACATTTTTCTACTCTTTGTACTAATCTCGCATCGTAGCATCTCGCCAATGTCAGATGCAGAAAACACCGACATTATATCATTATTTTATGCTACACTATCGTAAACGGTCCTTTTTCGTTAAACCTTTCACTTGAGCTGAAAAGCTGACACATTACACAAACCAAAATAGGAAAAGCATTGAGTTTATTTAGTTTATTCCTCGTACAAAGTAACAATTTTGAAGCATTGTGAAAGGCCAATCCACTAAAGTAGTTTAGCCGATTATATCGCTTAATATTTCTCTACGATGAGAAGGTCGAGTGGCGATGAATTGACAAACAAATGTTCGGTCTGATAGGCTATTTGCGGACAGCAAATCTTTTGTGCACTGCCATGATGAAAGGGCATCATTTTCCCAATATTCTTTAAATTATTCTTCTTCAAATAGGATGAAAATTTTGGATTATTAATTCATGCATCAATTCTGTACGCTTGAATATTGCGATTTTTAGATTTGTCGTTTTGACTTGTGAATTTAGGTGATCCAGAATAAGATTAATGTATGTACCTTAGAAACTGATTCTAGAAATGAGTTGCTAATTATTTTGATTGTAGATCTTTGTGTGGGGATAGTATGTTAAATGTTCAAGAATAATCGGATAAAATTCTCTGTCATAAGAAGATCGGAATCGCGATTTTCTTTTCTTAAATTCATAATATTGCAGTGTTTTTTTAAGAATACCTGTATTTTATTTTATTATTTAAATGCATGGCATTGAGAGTTTTTTAAAATGCCTTTTGAAACTAAAATAACAGTTACACAGTTTTGACACAGTGCACAAATACAGAGATGGTAGAAAGCTGTTATAGCTTCCTGGGTTAGTATTTAGATTTGGCACGGTGGAGTAAAGGATAGCGGCTAATACCCTTGGGAAAGGTATGAATCCTCTTCTTCTCCCCCCAACTATGGGTAAATAGCAGGACAGACCGGATACTAAAGCCTTGGAGGGCAACTGCTCTACCGCAGAAAGAAATGGCAACCTACTGCGGGAAAAAATCTGTCTCGTCAGTCATATATCGAAAGATACATGATAGCCTAAGCGTGTATCACGTATGGTACATAACTGACTGATTGAACATTAAGTATTTTAGCTATTTTCTTTTGTTAACTAGTTTTAAATGTATCCAAAATTACGCAAACAGCACACAATTAAACATACATACACGAAATAAATGTGCTTCCTACAAATATACAGTAATAAAACAGATTTTATCGGATTAAACCAGCAATGTCTGTATAATTTTATTTTGTATTTTCTAATTTTCGAAAAAATTGTTGCCCATCTTTCTTTTTTTTTTTTACTCATTTTACTTATTTTATAATCCGTAATCACCCCAAGCAGGGCAGTATAGCCACTAGCACGCAGACTAGTATTGCTTCTAAATTCATAGTCTAGGTACTGTAGCGAATAGCTCATCCGAACAATTACCATGAAAGTATTTATTAAAAAAAGGCACAAGAGGCAATATTACGGCGGTGGGCAAGGGTCAACAGCCGATCCAGCAGATCGGGATCAATAACATTGCTGATTCTTCTCTGGAATTCCCCAAGAAGCTCCAGATAAATAGCAGGGACACCAGACCAATATATGTAAGCAATATTCTAAGCATGACCGAATGGTAGACTTATAGATATGCAAGATATATTCCGATAAGTAAGATTGACTCGCCAAACACAGTGAACTGACATTCTTAGCAGCTGACGTAGCAATGGATTCAATATAGACTTTCCACTTCAAATAAGCTGAGAACGTTAGCCAGAGAAGACGCAATCACTTTCCTGGACGATAGCATCAGCCATGCTGATGAAAGGCAGAGTGGTGTCTCATGATTGACGGAGAGAAGGTTTTTAGGAAGTGTTAAAATTGACAAGTCATCTTTTGCCCAAGTTAACGACAGTTTTGAGGTCGTTTTGGACATCGGCTGCCATTTTGACCTTGTCGGACTGATCAGCCTTAACCTCGAGGCATGGGTAAATGGTAGTGTCGTCATCGTAGATGCCAAGTTGAGAACTGATATCATCGAGAAGGTCGTTAATGAAGATTAAAAACAGCGTAGGACCAAGGATGGAGCAATGAGAGACACCCGCTTTAGTACGAAAAGATGTAGATGATTGGACGTTCGGGAGAACTTTCATTTCATGATTAGATAGTAATGACCGTATCCGCTCGAAAATGTATCCAGAGACACCAAAAAATTTCAGATTATGGAGAAGACCTGAATACAAGAGACTGCTGAAAGCCTTTGAGATGCCCAATGCTACAGCCCGGGCTTCGCTGTTTTTATTTAGAGCATGATAGATTCTTTCCGCAACTGGAAGAAAGAATGCCGTATTTTTGTCCGTCAAAAGGCCCTGCGATGAGAGATGATGAACCAATTCACCATTGATTAGGAGTTTCCCAAAAAGAGGTAGAAGGCTAATAGGCCGGTAGTTTGATGGGTCGGACGGTTCGCCAGAGTTCCTAACAACTCGACAAAACACAATGACTTCCAGCAGGCAGGAAAGCAGGAGGCACCGAGACATTATCATACAGTTCAGAGAGAACAGAAACTAGTTCGGGAGCACACTTTTTAATGACTATTACAAGGGATGTGTTCGTTCAATCGCTTACATTTATTACAAGCAATAGCAAACAGGCACCCGTCACGCTTTCATAGCCGGAAATAGTGGCTCTTCTGTGCTTTAGCGGCCCAGCATGCTGGTGTGAGCCATTGAGAGGATTGCCGTTTCACCTGGTCTAGATCAACAATGCCAAAGATGATTGTTCTTTTTTTTTTTCAAACATATTTGCCAGTATCGTACATTTTACAGAAATACAAGTGGTCAGTACTTAGTTGATTAAAGATTTTCTGCTTAAATATACATTATATATATATATATATATATATATATATATATATATATATATATATATATATATCGGTAATAATCCATTGGTATGTAGCATATAATCCAAGTGAATCCTAATAATATAAAATATTAAAATATATTAAAATAATAATTAAAATCAAATAATCGGTAATTTATTTTTTAAATTGTGTATGTTAATAGTTTTTCCCCTATTTTTCCTTATTATGATATTTTATCTTCATTAATTTTAATTATCATTATTTTTTACCTCATAATTTTTTTATTATTATTTTTTACCTCCATTATTTTTCTTATTCTTTTATCCTCTTGCACTTTTATAGTTTTTATTATTATTATTATTTATTTTTGTTTTATTACACTTTTAATTAATTATTTATTTAGTCATTTTTTAATTATTATTGTTTTTATTTTTAATTTCAGATTTAACGTTTTACATACTTATTCTTAAATTATTCATAAATTTTTAAAAAATCTTAAATTTTAAATATTTTTAAGTTTTGAATATTATTTTTCTTATTTTTTGGTTTATAATTCATATTTATTATTTTCTATTTTAATTTTTCATATTGTTTTAATTTTGTGGTTTTAATTTTATGATCAATTTTTAACCTAACTTGGGATGTTAATATTTTAAAATATAGGTGATGTTTATATTAACCGTCTCTATTTAAGCCAGACATTTCCGCCTCCCCACCCATTATACTGGTGCTTAGGTTAATTTAATGTCTATATTTTCATCGGCTTCATTCTGCTTCTTTTCTTTTCTTCTTTCTTTCTCTCTTTCTTTTTTTCTTTTTCCCTTCTTTGTTTAAATGTTTAAAGTTCAAGTTTCTGATTTTAAACCTTCACACTTCTGAGTTGAAAAGGCCAACATCGGACATGTTGGTTGAAATAGCTATTCTGATGAAGTAAATTTGGATTCCTATTTTCTGTGACACACACACACACACACACACACACACACACACACACACACACACAGAGATATATATATATATATATATATATATATATATATATATATATATATATATATATATATATGTATATATATATATATATAGACAGAGAGAGAGAGAGATATATATAGATACAGATATCCGGAAAACGTATGGCTTCGGTATTTACCTTAAATAATTGATATATATTAAGCGTCCAACCACCTTAGTACAATGGCCAAGATTATTAAATATATATATATATATATATATATCGAAAGAAACATTGAAATACAAAGAAAGAAAATGTCTAGAAAAAAATGTCTAGGGAAAAAAGAAAAACAAGGATATTATTTTTATAAAAAATATTACATCAGTCTGCTAATAACGTACACAGTTCCAAATATAAATAAAAATAATGTGTTTAAAAGAATTCTGATTCGTTTGAAATGTGGCATATTGAAATAAATAAATATCTTTCACTTGGTAACAAACTGCTTTGTCTGTCGGATGTTGTCAGTTTTTGTAAACCTGCGCTCTCACCGAAATCGGTATGTTTCCTTAATCATTGAAGTTAGAGTCTATGAATGGGCGAACATGTCGAAAATAAGAGAGATAAGAAAAAAAGGACTTTTAAAAAAAAGTCAGCACTTAACAAAGACAGTCGAAATTAAAACTGGAAAAGATAACATTTAAGTTGAAAACTTTTAATTGAAATGATGTAAATGGAAAATTGAAAAGAAATGGAATTATTTATTATTGTTTAGTTGAAGTGTGTGTGGGGAAAAAGGTGGGTGTTTAGAGACAGGGGGAAACGGAAGCAGATGAAAGAGGTAGGAGAAATAAGTGGGTGGAGTAAACGTTTGGTAGTCGAAGGTGTAAAATGAAATCTTATAGAGAAAATAACATTCCGATAAAAATATAACTCTCAAATATTTCCAATTAGAAGCGCTGGAAAATTTACAGTCATTAATTACGCGAATTACTACGACAACTACTACTCCGGCTAATAATAATTATAATAGCTCTATTACTTTATTAGTTCGAATTATAGAATGTAAATTTGACAGTCATGCCAGTTGTCATCATACCGCACGGATTAGTGCCTGTTAACAAGACTGGAGTAGCGTTAAATTAGGGGAACAGTTGAAAGCATCCAGACGATGACATAGAAAAGAGGGTCCTGAGAAACATGCTGGTTTAGTTAGGTGTCTTGCTGTAAAAAAGATCTTGTGTAGAATAATTGATAATCTATATCCGGAAATTCAATGAATAACATACATACATACATAAAATGCTAAAAGAAGGAAAATGCAAGAAGGAAATATAGAAATGGAAAAGGAGTAGCAGCTGCAGTAGTAGTAGTAGGAGGAAAATATATAAGTGGTAAATAGTAGTAGAAGAAGAAAAAGATGAAGAAGATATAGAAATGGAAAAGTAGTAGTAGTAGTATTAGTAGAAGAAAACATAAGTGGAAAAATGATAATAGTAGTAGTATTAGTAGCAGAAAAAGAAGAAGAAAATGAAAAGAAGATAATTTAAAAATGAAAAATAATAGTAGTAGTAGTAGCAGCAGAAACATTAGTAGTAGTAGTAGTAGAGAAGAAGAAGTGGATAAGAAGAGGAAGAAGAAGAAGAAGAAGAGCAATAGCAACAACAGCAACAAAGCAACGATACGTAGAATTTGAAAATGAATGAACAAAAGAAACAGAAGAAAAATTGCAGAATGAAGAAGAACATGAAAAGGGAAGTAATCGAAGCCGTAGCAGTAGTCGTGGTAAGAGTAAAATATCGAAAAAAATAAGTAATCAGTCGATGCGGAATTAATTAAAATAGAAGCAAACGTGAAAACAAAAGAAAGTAAAATACTTTGGAGGAAGAAATCATACGAAATCTTTTGAGAAAGAAGGGAAAAGATCGCCATGCAAAGCAAATCAAGTTTTGCAAACTTCCACGATAGACATTCAATAATGAGGAAAACACCATACTCATTGAGATAACAATAATTTATTACTTTTCATCTCTATTGAAATTCTCATTAACTTTTCTCACATTTATTTTTTATTCTTTCTGGTTGTCACTCTTTTTCACGCATGCGCTTTTGCACTCACGCAGGCAAACCGATACACACGCAAACCTTTCAGAAGAATCGAGAGTTAAATCAAATGTTTTCAATCTTAATTAATGTGTTCATTATTGTTGTTATCATCATTACCATCGTCTTCATCTTTTATTAAACTCTCAAGTTGCTTTTAAAGAAGCAGTTCCTGAAATGTAAATAATTCATTACTACCAGTAAATGACATTTCATTCTTTCATTTCGTCATTCTTTCAGAGATCAACGGTCATTTGTTCTGAATATTTCGTATTTTTCAGCTAAAACTGTATTGAAGTTATCTTTCATTCCGTTAGAATACATTCCTGGCAGTTTTTTGTATTTCGTGAAGTAAAAACAACACTTTATAATCATTATTATTTTCACATTCATCATAATTATAAACTCATTTCGAATTTCTTTTCTCCATTTTTTTTAAATAATTTTCTGCGTTTCTCTTAGAAAAAATCGTTCGTCCTTTTTATTCTTGAGATTTCGATATGAATTTATTTCTTTTTTATTGGATTTTTTTAAAAAACGATTTTGAATAAAATAAGTTTTGCTTTGATGTTGGTGAATATATCCTTCCTCTTATTTTCGCTTGTTCCGGAAAAGATGCTGTTTTTTTTTTAATATTAATATTATTATTTTACTTGAAACTAGTTATTTTTTCAGCATCATTTTTTCCAGATTACCTCCCCGTTTCACTTCTTTTCCTTTCTTTATTTATATATGATTTTGAAATAAAATTCTTCTGGCTGGCTTTATCGTATTCCTCCAGAAGCAATTTTGACATAACTTGACATGCCTTGGCAGTACATTTCTTTCTTTCATTCATACATTTTATAATTTGTCTTTTTCAGTTTTTACATACGATAACGTTGTAGGTAGTGAGGGTTGGCGTTACCTAGCAACGCATCGAATAGTCATTCCAGCAAACCATTTATTGACCACCACTGCAAACTTGGCATCATCACAACAGGCACGTGGGGTGTAGTCAGGGGACTGGTTGGTGCTCCTCACTTCCAGACCGGCTCCATAGCAGACTGGAATTATCTTTTCTTTCGGCTGAAAATAAATAAATAAATAATATTTATTCGCATTTAATGTTTCTCTATTTATCTAACACACTTTAGTCTGACACAAGACTATAGTACGACACAAAGACCTACGTGTAAAGGTAGAAAATCATAATTTATGTGGGGAATAATGAATGGTTATCAGCAAGAAAAATATACAGTACCAAGTAAGTTGTTCTGAGGACATTAAAATCAATCAAGTGCAAAATTTTTTTATCTCTGTAGTGTCGCAATGTACGGCGGATAATGTGACATTGAAATTCGAAGACGTATAGGAAAGATTACCGTTCAGAAAGTAAGCAAAGCACTGCTAGCCTAGGGATGGTTCGTTAGAAATGAAGAAAGGCGTGCTAAAATGCTATGTAATATCTAATACCCTAAATGCACCCAATTAAATTTGCAGCGAGAGAGTTGTATTTCTACCATTGAATGTTCCGAATACCATGGGCAGTTCATGTGAGGAGCAACGGAGTCTAAGGGAAAATAGAAAATACAAGGAAACTGATAGTTGCAATCAGAAAGAAATATTTGAAATTTATTTGGCAGATAATGAGAAAAGAGGTGTTGGAGAATGTAACACCCAAAGGACTATTGAAGGCAAGAGAAGGAGAAAAACAGTGAGTAATTTGTTTGTTTGAATGGATGGCAGAACAAGGAAAAAAATTAAAAAAATCAAAATTTCCTTAGAGCAAGAAAGAATAGGACACATCCAGAAGGAACACGTCACATAAAAAGATGGCATAGATTTTGATAGCTATCTTATCTTGCAAACACTACTTTAATGTAATGAGTTCGATGTTCATTCGACCAATATAGTATTCTTGGGGCAGGCTATAAGAGTTTGAATAAATAACTTTTAAACCGTGAATTATATTTTTCACATATATTGCGCACAAGTGGTTAAATATTACAGAGTGACCAGTAAAAAAAAGCGGTAAATTCAGACAGACATGAGACAACAGTTGCAAACTGGGGACGACTGATGTGATTGAAAAATTCAGGAAGAATTTCTGCACATTTCGTCAAATTTCACGTCGGGTGTTCTTTGAAATGTACAATAACTTGGTGCTCATAATTACTGAGTTGTTTAGCCATACGTGAAGGGCAAAACGAAAGACGAAAGCTGTCTGCGATTAACCTTTAAATGGCGAGTCACAAGACCGAACAGCAATTAATCAATCATAAAAGAACCAATCAAAATTTAATAATTACGCGAGAGTCGAATTATTATTCAAGATCATGAATATTGAAGAAATTTATACAAGGTTATTCAAGGTCAATTATTCTTGAAAGATAAAACAGTGATAGTAAATTTGTCGCTTTTTACTCGGCACCCTGTAGAATCTGACGACTCTAATTAACCTTATAAAATGGATATAAAAATAAATAAAAAATATTTTTGGTGAGAGGAATATTTTTTGTAGATTAAAATATAAAATCGTTATCAAACTACAACATTTGTCTTAATGGAAAATATTTATTTTACCATTTTAGAAATGGAAGCCTGTCATTTCTTCTTCTTCTTCTTCTTCTTCTTCTTCTTCTTCTTCTTCTTCTTCTTCTTCTTAATATTATTATTCTTTCGCCCTTAACCATGGAAGGAGTCATTGGTGCGCCGACTTGCTGAGCTGTCGACTCTTCTCCTCCATCTTTCGCAGTTATGTGAGAGAACCAGGGTCTCCGCGAATGGTTTCTTGGTGTGCTCATCATGTGGCGTGTCTTGGTGTGCTCATCATGTGGCGTGTTTTAACCTAAAGAGCCAATCCCTCTCCAGGTTAGACCGCAGCTGATGTCCTTCAACTAGGTGGCTCGCCTTGGTCGCGAACATCTGGCTGGTGTAGCTCATCTGAGGAACCCTTCTGCCCTGACTGCTGACCTACGTCGAGTACGTCCTTTGCCAAGTGGTGCCGTGTTAACACCACCCCCTCACGTGAGTTTAGCCTGCCACCATGTAAAAGAGTTAGGTGGAGGGTCGAGGACAGTGATGCCCATCCACCCGAAGTTGCAGACATGAAAAGTATTACCTATATCCAGAGCTCCCTCTGTTACACCGTTCCAAATACAAAGTGTCAAATCGATCTCTGGCTTTATATAGTTATTTGTACTTTGTTTTGTTTTCAAGTGTCAAATTTGTAATTGTGTTCCTTCATTGATAACTGCGCATTTTTATGAATTGGGAAAACGGGAATCATTAGTGGTACGAATTTTTCAATGACTTAAACATATTTTTTTAATTTGATATTTGTAAATAAATGTAAAGTATAGAAAAAAATTTAAGAATTAAGACTTGACACGTTATTTATATCATGAGGAGGACACTTCTTCTAAAATGATAAAATAAACATTTTTACGAATTTGACTAATATCGTGGGTAATGGAAGGTCAAATCGCATTCATTAGAATAAAAAAAATTGCCTACAATTTTTTTTACCAATATTTACGAGCTTATCATTTAACCTAGTACCATAAAAGATTTAATAGAATTTAATCGATTACATAAACTTGGACGTCCTGGGTAAGACGTTAAACTACGTCCAGCAGCAAGGCCTCCGATCAGGAGGTTTTGAGGAGGTGGAACCACCTCTTAATTGCTGGTGTTCTCAGGTCCACCCTGGCTCGGGTGGTAGCACCTGTTAGGGTCCCAGCTATGGGAAAATAGTTAACTATTACCAGCAATACAATTTTGAAGGAAATATATGACCAGAAACAGATTTTTGATAAAACAAAATATTACCAGCAATTAATATTTTTGTCAGCATTAAATAACCCATTGAGGTTGATATGCCGTAAAACAAAATAAACCAAACCAATATAAACCAAAGAATACATATTCTATTCATACGAATCTATCCTAAAAATGTTGTCGGCATTAAATAACCCATTGAAGTTGATATGCTGTTAAACAAAATAAACCAAACTAAACCAAACATAAGCTTGGTTTAAAAGAATTATCTTCAGTCACTAACATTTTCCAGGACCTTCGTTCAGTCAAGTGTGTATAAAAGTCGATTTTGCTTGATGATTATCGTATTATTAATATATTTACACCATTTTATTATTGTTTACATTTATCGGAAACTTTTTCTTCGGAATGGTCTTTAACCGCTAACAGAAGGAAATCGGAAATAATATAATAGTTTCCGAAAAAATTCAAATCACATCCGACACCTTTGAAGTTCGTTTTCTATATAAATTACCTTAGCTATTTTGTTTATCAAGTCGAGTCAAAATATCTAATTATTTTTCCATAGTAAAGGAGGCATTGCCTTTTCCATACAGGAAAATCTGGACATTCATTGGCTGAACAGTTAGCATAACTGCTGGCTGAATTTTATAAAACTTTTTTCTTAAAATACATTTCTAAGCGGATGCAAAACGGCGGTCACTAAATTGCATAACAGACCAATGATTTCTTGTCACTTCATAGCCAACATGATTTTTGTTTTTAAAAAAAGTGTCAGTCAGTAACGCCGTTTGGCCAATGAATGCTCAATATTTCATTTGTATTGATCTCAAATTGCCAATACTTCACGCAGAAGACGTCCGCTTGTATGTATTATGACATATACCATATATTATATACCATCCTTACAACTACTTCATACTTCATTGTGGTAAAAAATGCATTTTGGTGAGATCCATCACTTGAGGTTTGGAAAAAACTCAGAACCTGAGTCACCAATCAAGTCAATATACTCAAACCACACAACAAATATTAGTTTCAACAAAGATTAACTATCTACCCAACCATACAATCGGCGAGTCATATATATATATATACATATATATATAGGGTGTGATGGATAGACTTTCGCCATGTTATATTTTTAATTTCGCGCATGCGCGTTGTTTGTTTTTGACTTTGGCGACTACACAGTATAGTAAGGTCAATTGGGCATCGTCTGTGGGAAAAAGAACACTATAACGCAGTTCACTGCGCCAGAACTTTGGAAAAGGCTATCTGTACTGCTTGGCATTCACGGTGAAAGCTCCAGTACAAATATTTCAGTGTTTGGGTGCAATTTGGAAAGAGGTA
>OZ038486.1:111617252-111644752 GCA_964036315.1 Acanthosepion esculentum | reverse complement strand
TTTCAAAGACTTAGCATACACACACTGTGGATTTGTTCTTGTTTTTCACAGCAATTTAAGATTTAAACGGCAGGTAAATGTTGCACGCCAAACAGGTAGCAAAACTCAATGAAAGTTTTAGGTTTATTTTCAATTTAATTATATATTGACACATGAAAGTGGCAATTTAACTCTTCTGGATTAAAAAAAGAATATAGAATGATGGAAATAAAATAAATATTAACTTTCTAAATTTGATATGTTTTTAGTAGCATAATACTTTTAAAGTATTCAATGCACAATAAAGCTATACATTCATTTCACGAAATTTCTTACAATTGTTAGTGCTTTAAACTTCGAGAAATAATAATAGAGACATAACGCTATCTTTCAGCTCTTCGTTCTTTCAGCTTTATGTACTAGCAAATACCCCAGAAAATGAGGTAACCTCAGAAATCCAATTGTCGTTAGTCATTTAAATAAAAATCTAATTGTTGTGTAGGATCCACCTAATCTGCATAGGTGACTACCAACTATAAAAATAGTGGTTGGTACCGGAAGACGAGGGTGGAATCACGAGATCCAACTAGAGACTCTGATCGACTGCGACTAGTCAACACATTCTCCAGGAACGTCTTCCCAGAAATATACAGAAATACTATATGTACTTATTGTGTACACTTTCTTGTTATAATATATTCTTGTTCTAAGTACATTTTGTGTTGCATTATTATTCCATGCAATAGGCGAGATTCAACAATGAGTCAAGACTCAACAATGGCGACGAAGTAGAACGAACCATACGTCAAGTTTCAACACTAATGAACAATGACCGTATCATTAGCAAAAAAGTTTAAATCATGATTCATTAATTGATGATGCCCGCTATTTAAGGCTCAATTCCAGTTGACTTCACCCTACCTGAACCTTATATTTCTTCATATCCCTCTTATGATGTACATAGTTCGCTGTATATCAGTGTTTTATAGATCAACGATAAATAATTACCTTCAATCTCGGGTTGATTTCACAATAATAGAACGTGACTAAATGAACCACGCCAGTAGTAATAGTTACCAATCTCATATAAATAACCTGTTAATTGTTGTGAATTTATTTCTTACTGAGTGTCTAACTCTTGTAAAATTTTGTTATATTAAGTTCAACCTCTGCTCAATTTTTTATTTTACTAAGTCTTTATATGAAACAATGTATATTGAGCTTGGTACGCAGATCATATAAGTTCTAGAAGGTTCGAATTTTAAAGGTATGTGTCAGAGTGAACTAGTAAATATATATTTGAAACTGTCTGTGAAATAAGTTAACAATTCACTGGCTTCCTCTTTGTTTAAGTTCAACACCAGAGCAGATATTATACATGGATCTATTCTCTTACGGACGAGTCGGAATATATGCCGACTTATCGAATACGCTGACGAGCAACATTAGTAGAAAGGAAAGTAAAAAGAAAATAGGTTTAACAATATATTCAAAGACACTTCCAAAGAGACATTAACATCAAAACTTTTTTGTTCCATCAAGGATAGATTCAAGCCTTCAGCAGGAATCGTTATACTCTAAAGGCAACCAGACAATGGAACATAACTTGGAGAATACGACCATTCTCACAGATGTGGGAGACATATATAAAAGAAGGCTACCATTCCGAAAAGATCAGATCTTTCTTAGATTCTAAACTTTCTAGACATTCCTTCTATAGCCGCCATTACCAATGAATGTTACATGTCTTCTTTTCAATACAGCAGAATGTTTCATATTCCTCTCATTTCTATATTCAGATTTTTAGAAAAGGACACAGTAAAGCAACGTGAAAAGCTTTCCTTTTATCTATAGAGGAATCTTTTATAAAGTTTTAGATAGTTGCGTAAATCAATTCTTGAGAATACTCACAAACTCACACGTATATAAAATTCGAGTAAAATATATGACCATATTGAACCAAAAGATCCAAGATGAGTTAACTAGGCTCATGTGTAACATTATCAGTGAAGTAAGCACCATTAAAATTGAGACAATATTGACGTAGTGGATCACTCACTATCGAAACTGGGATTGTTGGGAACTGGTTCCTATTTGTGTACATCTGGTGCATTTCTATGAAACTTAGGCATGGGACAACTGATAATCGATAAACAAATAAGTTCGATGAATAGAAAAGGTAGAGAAGAAGCTCAATACCAAACAGATCCACTGTTTGCCAAGAGATGTTATCCTGCTGTATCAGATACATTCAAGTCAACCCTGAAAGATCCAAATCAGTGCCTTCCGCCTACGGAACAGGGAGGCTAACCGCCAGCTCAAAATCAGCTGGTATGGAAAATGGTTAGAGTACATTTCCAGACTTGTCTAGACTGGGGGTAACTCTCGACCGGTCCCTTACAAGGACTACATTGCAAAGACAAAATTCAAGGTCGGTTCAAGAAAGAACATCCTCAACTAGCTGGATGACACCAAATGGGTTGCCAATGCCAGTACAATCTGCACCACAGCCTTTGCTACTCCAAAGCAGAATATGCCTCACCACTGTGGAGCAAATCATTACATGCAAAAAAATCGACCCTACCTTAAACACGTCTTGCAGGTCAATCTCTGGATTTCTCAAGCTAAACAAAGTAGATAACCTCTACTTGCTTAGTAACATAACTCCCGCTTACATCAGAAAGAAAATTTATTCCTAACTTGAAAGGTTAAAGCAAGAAACTAACCTTCATCATCCACTCTACGGCTGTGAACCAATGACGAAGAGGCACAAGTCAAGATTCAGCTTATTACTTCTGTCGAACCAAAGAGGGACAAAGCTCCTAGTCAGTGTCTATAACTTTGGTGCAACCACCTTAACAATGTTGAAAACAGGCTTTCTCTCAGCACTACATAATTCCTTACCCTGGCTCCCGTGATGCCTGGTCCTTCTGGCCCTGTCTGAATCGCCTCTCCTGAACAGCTATTGCGCTGTAAAGCCAACATTCAGAAATGCCACCAATGAGGATCCCAACTGCCAATGTGGGCAATTATTAATCATGGAGCATCTTCGAATTTGCCGCAATCTTGAAGACTCATGCATACTTAGCAACTATTAAACCTTAACACCCTAGGCAAAATTCCATGTGCAATACTGGATGGATGTAGGGTAATAATAAAATACCTCTCTGCTAATCAAATTATTTCTAACTTCTGATGCATCGATTCCAGATCACAATAAGTAGGATTGTGATCAGTGTTTAAGAGGCTGAAATGGATTAGAGCATGGCCGTATCGTTAAGTGGCAAGAAGGAATTGTGTGAGTAAAATCTTGTTTGGAGGAAGGTTGAAACATGTTTACAATTTTCTGAAAGAAAAGCAGATACTTAAAAATATATATAAACAAAACGCGTCAAGTCTCAAAACCGTGCTAGTTGCTGATGATAAGTGAGATCGTTCTACATTTTCCTATCCTTTCCTGTTTATAATAGACGTTTTTAAAATTTTGTTTGGGAGAATTGAGCGTTTATTTTTATTTATATGTTATTTTTAATTTATATATTTTGTTTATGCGTTTGTATATTATTCTGTGGTTCAAATTGTTGGTGCTTAAAATAAAGTTTATTTGATTGAGCTTACTGAATTTTATTTAGCATTTTTTTTATTCACGCTGTATGGTATGTAGCGTAGTAGGAATTTGTTTCTGTGTCTGCATTTAGTATAACCTCTGATTTTTTTCTTTATGAGCTTAAACGTGATCATCGATTTTAGAAACGGAAAAGAAACATGCAGAAAATGAACAAGTTCATAACATCCATAAATAGATTTAAAATAAAGAAAAAAACATGAGCAAGCTGAAGGTTATAACCGTTAGCAACCTAACGCATGCAAAGATAAAAGGGTGAAACACCGATCTCTTCTTTCCATTATTCTCGGTAATACTTAGGTGGCGTATATACAGTGCTTATTAATATATCCACACTATATGTAACTTTCTTTCTTTCCTGATATATATATACATACATACATACATATATATATATATATATATATATATATATATATATATATATATATATACGTATGTATATTCTTTAAAATATAAATATGTGTGTGTCTGTTAGTGGCCACGGAGGTCAACAGAAAGCAGTAAATTTTTTTCATTTTTTTCATGCATCAATAAAATCTTCAGGCCCAAAGATTGCATTCAAACATGAAACACACTGTCACTGTTTGGTGTTGACCTCAGTGTTCACTTTTATATTCAAATACGTTCTAATTTTACTATTGAGCACTTTTACCCACATAATATAACATACCTTCAAAGTATAATTTCCAGTGATCTGAACTAATGAATATTGAAATCCGATCTTATATTAGAAGAATAGGATAGATCCTTCTAAATTAACATTTTGTTCTCCTGAGTTTATTTGATTCAGCATCGATTTGTCTTGTCAGTCTTAGAAATAACTTTCTCTTGACTAAATTAGCGTGTCTTCCCTCATTCTTGACCAAGAAAAATCACCTATCATTATCCTGCCTTATTCTAAGAACTTGTAATAGATCCATCATAATCTCCTGACTGTCCACTAAAACCCTATGGTTTAGATGTTAACATAGATTTTAATCTGTAATTCCAGAAAGAATAAACATTTCTTTTGAAAAACACAAGACCTGACAGACATAGGAATTAGAACATTGTTAGAAGTTTACAGAATGGGACAGAATCATGAAAATGAGATGACGAGGTATCATCTGAAAGATGATTTAAAAAAATAGAAAACGGAAAACTGTTCCGGATGACGTCATCTATAAAGTAGAAAGCAGCTGTTGATGGAATAATTGTTGTTAAATGACTTATTTTAGCATTACAACTTATGGGAGTAGGTTTGGGAAGTATCTATTTTCGTATATAATATAATACATGGTGGACCTTGTAAAGAATCGTGATTCGTGTCAGTATTTTTAGTTCTTTTTTATTTCATGAAAACCGATTTTATTTTCGTTTAACAAAAATATCTGCTGTGTGAGAATAAAATAATTATTTAAATGCCTTTGGGTTAAGCTCCCTACTGCTAACAAAATTGCATTACGCCAAGAATAATTAAAAAAAAATTCGTTCGATAAATTAAATGACTGGCATGCTTTTCTGAAAGGAATGTCATCTCGAGCCACCAGTTAGAAAATAGTCCATAAAGACTTTTCAAGCAACATCACCGGCAATTTTGGGATGAAATAAACAGAAGTAATTAATTTACAAAGCTGGTTGAAATGTTTTGCATACAAGTGTAGAAAACGAAAGCAAGTACTGTTCCGGTAATTAAAATTTTTTTTTACTTCATACTTACTTCGATTTGATGTTACTTTTTATAATAGTGGCTATGTTGAGAAAGAATAAGGCATATAGTATTCGGTTGATTGATTGTATTAGAAAAAGACAAGTTTTGAAGGTTTTTGGCATTTAAAAAAAACCTTTCGTTTGTCATGGTGGACCATGCTTCACTTCTGTTTTTGTTTAGATTGGTTTTAAACTCTATGGGTTATTTAATGCTGAAATCTAAATATTTTGAACACAATTTTATGGCTTCAAATACAGATAAAATTTGTTGGTCATTTTGTTATAAACTATATTACTGGTTATCCTGCTTTAAAAATGTATTAATTCTACTATAAATATGTGTCATTGGTCAACTTTTTATATAAAAAAAAGTAATTTCTGGTATTTTTACCATAAAATGTATTTTATACATAATGTTTGTGGGTTTGCTATTTACCTGTCGCTGGTGGTCTAAATGCGGTAACCTTGCTGCCAGATGTTACAGTAATGGTAACAGATCCGTTGGTATATAATCCAAGTGGATCCTAGTAATATGAAATATTAAAACTGATCCACAAAAAGAGCTCATTCTATTTATTAATACAGAACAATATAATTAATAAACAATAAAATACAAAATTACCTCATTTTCGGAAAAACCTATTTTGGCAGAAGGAGATATCGGTCGTATGTCTTTTCAACCCCGGGTTGAGTTCGTGTCCCTAGAGTTAGGCGGGGCGGGTAATAGAATTTAACTGTGAAAGCTAAAAAAAAATCAACCTGTCGAAAAACTAATACAGAATTTATCCATTTCCATGTATCAGTCAGACGAAAGGCAGGAGAGAGGGGAGGGGGAAGGCATTTGTCTTTAAGGGAAGAAGTTTTATAAAATTAAACCCGAACATTAACCTTATGGCATTATTTTGTGGTTATACGAAAAATTAAATATTAATTTAAAATTAAAAGAGGAATAAAAAGGGGTCTAAAGTTAAATTTAAAATATATAGATAAAAGGATGTATGAGAAAGAGAATTTGTGAAATATTAAAGTAGGGGAAAGTTTATGAATTGTAGTATAGTGTAAAGAGGTTATAGATGGGGGAAATAAAATTTGAATAGATAGAGGGGAATGAAAATTACAGAAATGTGGTAGCTAATTAAGTGAATATATGTAATTTGAAATTTGAATTTTGTTTTTATGTCAACATTTTAACACTAATTCATTCCTCTGATTCAATAATATTTATATATATATATATATATATATATATATATATATATATATATATATATATATATATATATATTAAGCATTTCACCCCAAGCAAGGCGGGAAGCCACTAGCACGCAAGGGGTTACAGAGGATTTGGAGCGAGAGCAGGTAGGAGTGATAGAGGAAAGGATGAGGAGAAGGATAGTGGATAGGCAACTGGGGATGTCGATTGACATTACATTTGAATAGTTGTAGATTATAGCTATCAGGGAAACAGGAATAGGGAAGGGTGTTCCACAGGCGAGAGGTGCGAGATATGAAGCTATTGGAGTAGAAAAGACGACTACATTTAACAGTTTCAACAGTGAAAGGGTGAGAGCGGAATGCCAGCCTACTAGGGCGCTTGAATTCATGAAGTCTGGGAACCAGCGCAAGCAACTCATCGGAGCAATTACCATGAAAGTATTTGTAAAAAAAGACAGAGAGAGGCGACGTCACGTCTGTGAGAGAGAGACTTCAGACGAGATGCCAGATCAGGGCCAACTACATTGCATATCTGTCTCTGGATCTTATCAAGAACCCCGAGGCAAACAGAAGGGGCTCCAGACCGTATATGGCAGCAATACTCCATACAATATTATTGTGTTTTATTATTCTAATCTTTTCTTCTAAACATAAGCCACACTAAGACTATCAGGAGTACGTGCGGAATCCTATAATTAAAGGTTATACCCTTTTTATCCATCCTAAAAAATTCATTCTTCATATAACCCCAAATTTAAGATTAAGGTTAATATTCAAATTTATATATGCTACAGCAATGATGTACCAAAAACTAGGAGAGTTGAGTTAAAAGGAAATAACTGAGACATTCGGAAGAGGCGTGGCACGAGGAACTAGAGTAATCTACCCCGGTGGATGAAACAAAGGGTTCGGTTCAAAATTCCAATCACCTGAAGAAGGTCGGAGCGTACAACAGCCGAAACGTTGTGAATATGGCGATAAAGATGAGGATAACAGTCCGAATAATGTAAGTAATATAAATAATCGTAATACCTCATCTCAGAGATATAGAAATATACAGGAGAATTTTGTTGTATAAGTTCGGTGGATTTATAAAATTCTTGAAATGTGGTTGCAAGTAGAATATTTCTGGTTAGTGCTAATGTTGATGAATGTATAGAATTTTTGGAAGTGGTAAGTTTGTTAGTAAAGGCAATATTAACTAGGAGAAAGGGATTTTTGTGCTTGTTGACTGATCTGTTGTTTTCATTTCTGGAGCTGCTCTATTCCACGTGTTCTTCTTGCAATAATCTGCTGAAGAGGAGGAAGTCTCTAAATTTCCCGCCAATACGACGATTTCTTTTTTCAGTACAATCATGGAAATTAGAATTGTTTATTTCGCGTGTTCACGAGATTACTACAAGTGTTAATGTAAGCTGCTGAAATACTTATGGGTGTGCAGATGGTGTAACGGTTATCGGTGTGGAAACTGAAATCAACAAGTTAGACTCGAATTCTGGCCTAGTATATTGCTTTTACTTTCGCTAAAATACTCTTGGCAAAGATTTGAATTCATCTATTCTTTGCCCAACTATGGATGAAATAAGAGAGTAGACGGGGCTTGTGAACCTTGGGTGGAAACAGCATAATGGAAGAAGAAGTGAATTTCAAACCGTATAGAAAACAACAAAGAACTACTCCAATATATTTCCTCACAACAATTCATTTATAATAAATAAGAGGTTTCTATTGTGGGATATGGTTATGGAACTGTAATATAAAATATTAGTCAATCTGATCTCATCTATCATAGAGAAAATTAATTTGCTAGTGAATTGGTTATTGTTTGGAGAACTATGTTCTTAATGCTTAATATTACAGTTCTGCAATATTCTGGAATATGTCTATATGTTTTGTATAATGATTGTGTTCTATATGTGACAACTATTAATTAATGTAGGTTGATGATTTTCGTATAGATTCAATATATGTCCAAAACTTTTGCCTAATTATCGCGCGATATAAAAACGTGTATAAAGAGTTAGGACAGAAATTATTTAAACTACTTTCCTTATGAATTTTTTAGAAAAATAATCGCAAAACTGAGGAAGTTGAATGTGTGGTTGATTTTACGATATATCAGGCTTTCTTGACTTATTCAAGTCGAAACCAATTGCAACTATTTGGGTTTCCTCTCAGAAATGCAACTCACTACTCAGTATAACGGTCAGTCAGATGAGTTTCGTGACTTCATTCCGAGGCTCTTTTTTCAAGCGGTTTAAGCGATGGAATAAAGAGGATATAGGGGGCGGATGTCCAGCAACAAGATCAATAATATTTTTCTATCATATTCCTAAAATCCGAATTGCAAGCGATGAACCAGATAGTAATTTTAGGAAATAATTTGTATCCCGATATTTTAAAATTTTACCAAATACTACCGTACACGTTTCATGGCCATTTTCCAGGTTTAAACACTTGAAAATATCTGACATTAACCAAAGATTTTACAGTGGATGTTACGTTAGAGCACTTGTTTCTTCATCTTCCACAACAATAATTCAATTATTTTGAGATCATTATTAGCTAGTTTTCCAAAAGTTGAACATCTTTATGCACAAGAAAAGTTTTTGTTGCATGTGATGTGTGGAATAGAGCATCGCCATGATGAAAAGTTTTTCCATCTTCTTAATATTGTAGATGGTTAGACCATAGTAAGCTAATATATAGACTTCACTGTTTAGCTTTCTATCAACTTTTACTAATTTTCTTCTACCATCGCTTTTGATCCAACCGCACACAATCATGTGTCCACGATCAAAGCTTATCGTCTTCTTACAAATTATTTTCTATTAGCTTGTAACTCTATTTTGCATTCATCACTAAAATTATATTGCCACTTCCCAGCATGTCATGTTAGATGTTCTTTTGAGCACTTCAATTTTCTATTCCGATGTGATTTGGTTAATAATAGGTTTTGCTGCTGGATACCCGTTCAATTTGTTTGTTGTTATTTTTGGTTTTGTAATATTCTATATCAACTTTCTCAACTGAAAATTCACTGTTAAGACTGTATGCGCTTATCTGGCTGTTAATTTTGTATTGCCTACCAAGACTCACACAATATTTCTTTCATCTTTCTCGTCTAACTTTTTATGGTTTTCAAGTTTGCTTTCTACGTAAACCACTCCCAAGAGTAGGAAACCTCTTTTAGATGGATTTACACTGTTTTCGAAAAGTATCAGCCAACTGGCTATCTCTTCCTTTCAAAGTCACAGCCTTCATTTTTGTTTTAGAAGAGATTTTAGACATAATTGTAGCGCAAAAACAAGGTAATGTTCAACTATAATGACTTGCCAAGGCAACGTACACCCATGTTAAGAAGATGGAAGTATTTCTACTTTGAAATTTGCATATTATCATGACTGTATTTTCTGTTAAAATGTACTTACAAAAATAAGCAAATTATGTTTCATTCCTCAAGGTTCATAGACATTACTGATAAAAGCACACTGCTATAAAGCTTAAAATGAAAGTGTATAATCATTTTATGTCGCTTTCCCAAAAGTTTTGCACGCCAGCGCTTTTTTTTAAGTAAACGATTATTCTCCTTATGTAGTTTTATCTTAATTGTACATATTCCGAAAGACAAAATTCTTTCACGAAAGTAAAATCTGATATATCATTTTCTTTAGTGGAAACGTGTCTTTCCACTTCCAGTTTAAATCGCTGCTTTGTTTACGAAAATAAGTTTGAATTGTTCACCGAGTGGTATTCGGAGACTAATGTTTACCAACCACTGTGAATAAGTAATAAATCCTATCCCAAATCAGAAGTTTTATTAGTAAGAGCCAAGCGAATCGACGAACTGTTGCTAAGTAACGTCCTTCTTCTTTCCTTTCCACCATTCTTCAAAATAATACGTGTACACTCGGATACGCACTTCAACATTCAAGTGGATTCACATTATCACAGCTATCATTCATGATGCCGTATTTGTGAGCGCAAGAGAGAAATCGAAAGTAAAAGTTAAAACAACGAAAGTGAAAGTAACGAAAACGAAAGTAGACTTGAGCCTGAAGGTTTCTCATGGTTTATTTGTTTGAAATTTATAATTAGATATTCACCACTGCCGGAGTTCTGTGATTATCATTGATCCACACCGAACAATTGAAATATTACATTCGCCCCGAATAAAGTCAGCACACGTAATTTGATATTCAATTAATTTAATCTGATTCCGACATAATAGATTGTTTATGCAATAGATATTGAAGTAAAGACTCAGTGAACAAACCACCGGCAAATAACCCTTGACCAACTGTTTGGAAATAATAGCAATAATACTCGTCGGTGTCATGCGTGAATTTCTTTAGTTTTTTTTTTTTATTCATTTTTCTTTAAATTCTGGTTCAATAATTGTTAAAAATTGTTTTAATAAATTTTATTCAATTCTTAGCATCAGCAAATTTGTGGGGGTTTGTTCCACAATGTAGAACTGCTTGGCGAATATCTCTTTACGTTTGGAATACGGTGGAAATGAGAGTGAGTCGACTCCATACGAAGTAGCATTGGGTGTCCAAGTTATAAAGATTTGAACTGAACACGTTCCATAGAAATTGCGATAAAATAGCGATAGGATTGAAACATTGCGTTTGTGCGAAAGAGGTTGTAGATGGGAGCATAACTTTATACCAAAAAGTCCTCGTAAACAACCTTGAATTCAATCGAAGCTGGAAAGTGAGGCTTAAATAATTCCTTCATAGTCCATTTTTGGCCAAATTTGCCTCGTGTAAATATAATTTACAATGCATGTTGGAAAGTGCCAAGAACACTTAAAGTCACAAAATATTATCTAACACCCATTGTATAATAGTCTATCCGATATGATTTCAGAATATTTGTTTGCATTTTTTACACTAACATTAAGATTTTCCTTTCATTTCTTGTGTAAAGCTGTTTGTGTTGAAATGGAGACACCACACGGTCTTTGGAGCAAAAATATAAAAATCTTCATTGCGAAAAACTGGAAAATTCAACATATGAAGGATAGTGCGCAAATATTAAGCTGAAATTATTTCATTTGTACGTAAAACATACATATTAATAGTAGATGACAGCTACTAACAGAAGAAATCTTGAATTTGAGCTTCCAGGAATCATTATATAACTGTTATTTGGAACATAAGCTAAAATAGAGGTACTGCTTCACTAAATGCAGAAAATATCTACTGATATCCACCTACCTAGCTTATACAAAAGTATATGGTAAGTTTTCGACACAAAGAACTACTTGAAATGCTAGAAGAGCTTCATTGATACAGAAAGAATATTTGCGAGATCAATGAAATCTGCTGGGAATAAACAACGTACTTACCAATAGAAAACATAGTTCAGTGAATAGTCAAAAATAGAAAGATGTATAGATTTAATCAACCTTTTCACTGCGGGTAGGGTAACGGTTACAGGCACGGAAAGAGACATCAGCAAGCCGAGTTCAAATGTCTGTCGATTCTATTTTGTTCCCTTCACTTTAAACCTCTTGAAAATGACAAAGAACTATCTCCTATCTATGTGTTAAATAGCAGAGAATACTGGGAACTCTTGCCTTGGGTAGCGGCCAGTCTAGGAGAATAAAGGCTGAATTAAAAATCAGCCTGAACAGGATTAGCCACCGGCAAACTGCCGGTAGCTAATCCTGTAGACAATTCGTGGACATAAACAAAGGTTACAGTAAAAAAAAATCTTAACCTTCCAAGTAAAAGCTAATTTCTTCGTATGGTATTAAATCGTGAGACCTATGACCGTATCAAAAACTCACGACGAATAGATAGTAATTTAAAAATAAATATTAAGTAAATGTATGGAACCTCGGCTGAGACGTTTTTCTAGTAAAGATAATGAATTCTTTTGAATGTAAAATAAGCAATTCGATAGGTCGAGAGAAAAAGCAACTGGATTCCGATGGTTTAAAGTAAACCGGCAATAAAAGAAACGACAAAAAGATCGACTTACATGAAAAGCACAGAGGAATAAATCATAAATTATTCGCTCCAAAAGATAGAAGTCTCGATAAAATAACACAAGAAACAAGATCTTGGAACGGAGTTGCCCATTATACTGTTTTTGGTAACAATTATCTATACATTTATCGATTTTACAGGGACTATTTTGGCTGGAACAATACTAGAGCAACTCTCGAACTTAGTAAATTATCGAACGATCTTGGAGGCTTGGAGCTTACTAATAGGAACTTCACTGCTGATGCCCTGGCTACATTATTTACTGATCTTGTCTTACACAAGAGAAGCGTATTATATCACTCATTGAGGATGGTAGAAGCTACAAGAAAAGCGGCTCTGAATGATGGATTTGTTAACCATTATTCAACACTAAGCCTGCTAAATGTATATAGCTTAGTTTAGTTCGGTACATGATCACAGTAATGGAGTGCTTCTGTTTATCACAAATGGTCATTCAGAAATATTAACAGGCGTTTGCACACACACACACACACACACACACACACACACACACATATATATATATATATATATATATATAGTGAGAGAGATAGATAAATTATCTGTCTATCTGAGACTAGGTATTGTAATTATTTACATTTTTATATTGTTCGATCTGTTCTCATCATCTTTACTGCCATATTCCCGACATTTCCGCTGTCGTACGCTCCGGCCTTCTTCAGGTGTTTGGAATTTCGAACTGAACAGATTATTTTGTCCATCGGGATAGATTGTTCTAGTTCCACGTGACATGCCTCTTCCGGATGTCTCCATTGAACTCAACTCTCTGCAGTAGCCAGACTGACTAATTTGGATCAAGTCACTGCATCCAACCAATGCTTTTATCCAACATGTGAATGTAAATAAAGATAAATTACCACATAAATTGGCCGAATAGTATCATATTATGTATATTCACTAGTATGTATATATGTGTAGCTGGCTACTTGGAAGTTACCTTATTGCAGACGCTTGCTCAGGCACAATTTTTTGTTTGTTCAACACCCACAGAGCCCACCTATGGATTGTACGGCAACTATGCTGAGCAGACCTTAGTTACAGTCACTGGGAAAGAGCGTGTTATCTAGCGTGATCAACAATCTGGACAAGGCCAGCACGCCCAAACCCTCGGTCACCTTGACTTGTGACTTCGTGCTAGCACATTTATCGACGGCACCCAGGGTTACCGTCTATCGATTTTATTCACAAGGCTTGGGTCAACACGTGGTATGTTTTTCGGGCACTTTCCAAAGGTGCCGCACGCTGGGATCGACCCGTCCAGTCCGATAATATCAGGAAGTCTACTTGCTGAGAGATCGACCATGGTGAAATTGGAACCCGGTCAGAAATCGAACGTTCCAACAACTCGGACACGTGCCCATGATTCACTAATATATATATATATATATATATATATATATATATATATATATATATATTGTGTATTTAGGCAGTAATACCTCTTTTATACAAATTTCGTTAAAGACGACTGACAAGATAATTTTGGTTTTGTATGTTTGTTGTTATAGTTAAATTACAGCGAACCAATATTATTTACGTGTTCAAATGCTTTTTAAAAAACTGTGGACAGTATCATCATACTCATCGTTAACTTACGGCCACATCACGTTGAAATATTGGTTTCCATTCGATCAACGAAATAAAGCAATGTCGAGCCTAGTCAGTACCGAGATGGCTGAACGCATGGGAATACCAGGTACTGTAAGTTGGGATGTGCGAGCAGTGTAATGGATAATGACTCGGGATTATTAATTAGAGAGCCGAGTTCTAATTCCAGTTGGGTTCGTTATATTCACTCATGCGCAAATACCTTTGGGAAAGGTAAGAATCCATTACCGGTTGTCATGGTAGTGTGGTTGTTCGGTTGAGTAGATGATTGGTTCGATTTACATATCTGTGTTGAATGCTGGAAAGGAATTTATTCATGCGTGTATTTACGCATGGTGGAGGCGATCTTACTCTTGGACAAATCACAGCCGATATTTTACATCTTAAAGGCTTGACTGGGTCAAAGACGTTCCACACAGCTACGGAGACAAATGTAACCCATTGATCTAGATAGTTGTTGTCCCTACAAGACTTCATCGGCACTTTCTTCGATCTGGTTCTTAAAAACTAGAAAAACACTGATGATCCTATCATGTGGCTTTTATATATATATATATATATATATATATATATATATATATATATATATATATATATATATATAAATTCAATTACCTTAAAAGTCTATTAGTTATAATTTCCCTAGGTATATGGTTTTTACCTGGGAGTGTGGTTTGATGAACCAGGTAAAAACCATATACCTGGATAAATACATTATAACCAATGGACCCTTAAGGTTGACTGTTTCCTATTTAAATTGAATTAATAATTGTTCTGATTTGACATTCAGCTCTCTGGATTACATCTTCCTTGCGATTATCCATACGAATTTTCAAACTTTTCATTACTGATACATACATATATATATATATATATATATATATATATATATATATATATATATATATATATATATATATACGATGTCTAGGTAGGAAAGAAGCGGTTCTATGCCCAGCATGTTCCCCCCGACCCCAATCCTTCGGAATTTTATCTGCGGGTGACCTAAAGCAATTCTTTTATGTAGTAGACTTTAATAGTGCAAAGACGTTATCAACGTTGACACTGTGTGGGAGAATTTGAAAGTGTCTGCCCGTAGATGATTCGATGGGTGCATGCGTGTGTAGACGCAAGCGGAAGACATTTTCAACATTTGCTGTGTTGTTGTACGACGACTGCATTTGGGACTTATGTTTATTTTATCGTGAAATACATCTGTTTGATGCTTTGCCACACATCTTCGCTGATATTTTTAGCCGAAGTTCAAAATCATACACCCTCGCCATAGTGACCTAGACGATACTGATCGGGTATAGACTTTTGTGCTATCTGTCAGCTACAACTTCACTCATTTTTAATCATACACTACGACTTCTCTTAGCAATTTATAGTTGTATAGGATAAATTTGTTTTTTTTTTATATCTTCTTACTAGTCAGAGAAGAGCTTTTGATAATTTCTTTCAAATTCCCGACCTGTTCTCTAATACTATGCTAAGCTCAGAAATTAAGCATTCTTTTCAAGAAACACACACTCTTAAGAATTCTTTTGAATAAACTAATTCTACATTAAAGGGCAATGACCTCAGTATGGAGTCAGAGCTCAACAAAGAACGTGTTGCGATATCTCTATATAACGTGAAAAGATTTAGCCAGATAATATGTGTTTATTTTGGGCTTATCTCAGTTCGTAATCAGATTCGTAACCTGAACAATAGCAGGGATTTTCACAATAGACACGTTTTAGTGGAATGTTGCCCATTTAAAAAAAATCTTTATTTTTCTTTGTCAGGAAGAACGTGATTATTTTTACACTGGCAAATGCTCCACGGTTGTCAGTTTCTATTAACAGAGTGGTGTTATCATTTCCTTGTCATTATGAATAATTTTTACTATGTTAATTAAGTAAATGTAAAAAACAGAATATATAAATGAATGACTACTTTTAATATATACCTTGAGCAGGAGCTGCCCAGTCCTCACTTTCAAGTCTCAATGGAGTCGAATAGCCTCCCCGCATCCCTGTGGGTGATGAATTATTTTCACCCAACAGCCTCTTTCTCACAGACAAAACGTTGCAAGCCTCTCGATACTCTATCGCTATTTTCATGAAAAGGGTTCAGACGAAACTATTCCTTCGTTTCACCAGTTCTAACTTACTGATAAATCATCAGTTACCTCCCCTTAACATCTATGAGGTATAAAAAGCACTCTGTTATATCCGTTAATAGACGAGTAGTCACAGTAAAGTGCAATAAAGCTTTTGCTATAAGATTATTCACTGGTTCTGTTTTTTACTACACTAACGTTAACGGTTAAGACCCACCATGCCTCGCACATTGTAGCGGATCACCCTTATTCACTTGGCATTCCATTGGTTCCACTCGAGTAACTTCTTCCCACGAACAGCTACTTTGTGGTACTGACGTCCAAGGGGATGCTTCTTCGTTCACTACAGTCTAAACCTGTTCATGCCTAGGGTCAACCTTTATCTTCCCTCCATATCTCCATAAACTATACCTCTTACTCTGTAACCTTATATCTCGAGTGACTCTTTGGTCTTGTACAGGGGGAACAATATTGTAAATATCCCATTAAGTCCAAAGTCAGATTGTTGTGCTGGTTACTTCTTTGGAGATTGGTGTCTCGCTAATAGAAATCTGGACGATTTTTGCCTGAATGTCTTATAAAATTTAATAAATAATCGCGAAAGAGGAATAGGCCTAATGATATATATTAATAGGACTGTTGTAATCTTTTTGCAATCTGCTAGTGTAATTCAGATTTTTAATAAAAGTTCGATTAATAACATCAAATTTCTTGTTACTTTCATACCATCATGAATGTCAAAGAAGAGTGTGCAACTGGACAAACATCTCTCTCCCTCTCTATCTATCTCTATTATTATTAGTAGTGGTTGTAGAATTAGTAGTAGTATATCTTAGACAGACGTAGTAATACACTGTTAACCACCTTAACATTGACAGTAGCACGCCACGTTCAATTATATTAAAGATTAGATTTTCATTGAGGTCAGAAAACAAGACGTTAATATTCTTTCAGTTTTTACAGAAATCAATTTTCGTGAGAGGTAAACGTTCCTGTTGTGTGCCGTGGATTTCATTCTTTCAGGTTCCAAAGAGAAATGAATCGATATTTTTCTATGAGTACAGATTTTAATTACTACAATATCAAAAGAAATATTTAAAGAAGAACAGAAAGAAAATAGATAATTACCTTAAATTGGTGAATCAAAAATAGAAAAAGCGCAACGAACTTTGTGCCAACACAATAATTCTCATCAGTAAAATCCCTATTAGTAATACTTAAAATGTCTCAGTTGATCACCTAATACGGATATATTTCCCTACTATTTAAAATGTTATTAATGTAACTAATGATATAGATATATAAATTATATATTTTTATTGGCTAAAACCATAGTCTAAATTTCTTTGAAAAGGTAGAAACTACGCATTAATAATAAAATAACCCTTCCTTGATATCTTAACAGCTTCTATTAGCCGAACTTTCACTACAAGCTCATACAAAAAGCACCTTCATACTCTAATCTTCTTAATCATGGCGATGAGATATAAAATAGCTAACATGAAACGTTTGTTCAACAAGTTACAATTTATTTCCCCTTTTCACACATAAAATCATAAAGAACCCAGCAATATGAAACAAACATTAATTAACAATAGCTTCACAAACCGTTGTAGATTAACAAATATAATTAACTTTATGAAAATGGATAGCAAGAATACTCCCATGGTCTGCAAGGAACATCGACGTTGGTGTAATCGGTTCTTGCTAAATCGGTTACGACTGAGTAGTGAGTTCCAACCTCACTGCGTGCCTCATACTTCCGGGCTTGAAAATCACCATAACTGCGGGTGACTTCGAGGTGGTATAATGAGTAACAAGTTTGTCTCGCTAGATCATTTACGACTGAGTAATGAGTCCGAAACTCACCGGGCGCTCCATAAATTCAACTCATAGCTGGCGTTTTGTTCATGGCATATATACATATTCTGAAAGGTGACATTTAGATAAGTATTTCTATACAATTCGTTTGTGAATTTTAAGTTCTAAATTTCTCCAAGAAAATGAGATGTATTTTTGTCATTTACAGAAAGAAAAAAGTTTTATAAACAGCAAAAAAGATATTTACACTATTTACAATATACAGCCTGTTTTATTGCTTTATTGTCATATTCACAAAGTTTCGGTCGTTGTACGTCTCGGCTTCAGGTGATATACGTTTGAATTTTGAACCGAAGAATTTATTTCGTCCCCAGTGCATAAAAGGGTTGGTTGAATTAATCCAGTGAATTGATCCAAAGAGTTGTGAGTTCGATACCTGGCCAAAGTCGAGGTGAACAAAAACTTGGAGAGTTGAGATAATAAAGGGAAACAACTGAAACTGAGATTTCAGTTCGAAATTCCGTTGCTTTTCAGCAGAAAGTTTCGTTAGTAAAGTGATTTCCCCCACAGGGCTCTATAAATTTGGCCTTGTGTTTAAGATCAGTTTAGGTAATAATAATTTAACGACATAAATATAATGTATCTATACTGATTAATTTTCTTTTGACTTTCATAATTCAAATGGAAAATTATTCTAATAAATATTTCATTGTATTCACTATTGAAGACATATATATATATATATATATATATATATATATATATATATATATATATATATATAGTAACAAAGCTGTTATTTTCTCAAACAACTTATTTCTTAAATCCTATAGGATTCACTGAAAGTATTTTGAATGTAAACAAAAACATTAATTTCTAGACGACGTACTATCTGAAAACGAGAAGAAATGACTGTCAGAAGGCAAGAAAGTTTGAAACTATTAATTGAAGATGTTAGATTAAAGCAGTGTAACTGTATAATAACAAGAGACGGTTCCCAGGGTTTGACGATAAACTACTTCCAGCAGTAAGGGAGGTTTTGAGGAGCGTGGAACCATCTCTTAATTGTTGTTGCCCTTAAGTCCATCCCGACCCTAGGTGGCAGTACCTCTAAAGGTCCCATTTATGGGTAAACTGTAAACCCACAATGTAGGGTCAAAACACTATGAAAGTATAAAAAAATTATAGTAAAAATACCAGCAATTCATTTTCATAGTAATAAAATTACCAGCAGTATATTTCTGTAAGAAATAAAATATTACCAGCAATACATCTTTTGTAAAAGAAATTACTAATGCTCCCAAGAAAATTAAATTTCGGCATTAAATGACCCAATTATATTATATACCATAAAACAAACCAAACCAGTATTGAGAGATAGGATAATTGTAATAATTTTGTTAAAAGCAAAGGAAAACGAACTGTTGGAGCAACTTCTTTACAGAAAGACACTGGGAGCGACAAAGATGTGGTAATTCTGACGAGTACTGAGAATACCATGGAGTAAAAAGGAGATCAACGAGTAAGCTCTGAAGAAAATATGAACTAAAAAGGTCTTTTACTTAAATTCAGAAAAAAAGGCACCAGGAACTTCGTGGTAACACTAAGTATGAAGGTGTGGAGAAATGAACACGCAGTGGATATATTGAAAGAGGCATAGACATAGAGAAACAGAAAATCATCAACCAAAAAAGCTTTTGTTAAGGGATGTCAGATGCGGAAGTGTAAAAAATAGTAAAAAAAAACGTACCAAACGAATGTGTGTGAATGGACGGCACAGCGGAGACAACGAGTTATAGTAATGAGAGGTTGCTTAGAGCTACAAGTGACTGGAAGTTGTGGAGAGCCATGATAACCATATGCTGAAGAGATAAACTACATAAAAACATTTTATAGTCTTGTATATTTCCAGATCAATAAACCTTTCCGAAAAGTCTTATAAAGACAATAATTCTTTCTTCGATATTTGCCTCTAAACAAAACGCTTACTATCAAATTTTATACCAGACAACGGACGGGTATAAAATTATCTATGATTACTTCTATTCATGGCAAGGATTAAAAAGAAAAATCCTTTACAATCTGATTCTTTACTTTCGCCTAAAAACAGACATAAAATGTTCAGCTTTGAGACATTAATTTTCATTTAAATGACAGAAATCGATTCTATCCTCTGGGTGCTTAGTTTAATGTTTGAAAATTGACAGCAACATAGCGAGTTCAAATTTACACCGGTTTTGTTTAAATTCAATTAACAGTATATCTCTTGAAATATAATAATCCACATATACATACCCCTATTTATCGCTAGATATCTTATTAAAATGACAAGTCACTCGCATTCCACGGTAAACAGGACTCTCACAAACTGCGACAATCTCTTAGACATCTATTAATGTTGAGAAGTGTTAGGCAAGAATCATTAATGCATCTGTGAGAAGTAGGTGAAGAATAAAAATGATTTCGCACATTCCAATTATAGCAGGCAAACTATAAGATTAGATCAAGAAGGGAAATCTTATGTGTATTCAAACAAGGCCTACAAGTCCAAATCCCTGGTATCATGGGTTGAAGTGTCATGAGTGAAAAACAACAATGAATCGAAACTTGTAAATCCATAATGTTGTGAAATATGTTCTGTTGCCATTCATACAATAAGAAGGCGATGTTTTGTTCCAGCAGGATTATTACCTACACTGAACATCTGACGTCTGTGAGGTTCCATGGCTGGCACGATTGAAAATGTATAGGGCATGATGAGATGACGTCATTTAAATCAATGAAACTGATCCCGTATTGTATCAACAGGTGGAAATAGACATGGGGTATTCTATCGCAGAGTACTGATCGCATTCCTATGAATGCATAGAAGTGTTTTTAACGCTGAAATGGGATATACAGATTATTAATATGGAGTTTTTTACAATAATGTTCATGCTATACAAGAACCACTCGAGTTAGAGGGACACAATGTAAGCGTCACAGTTCATGGGAATATGTGGGGAAGATAACGGTTAATCCTCGACTTGAACAGATTATGAATGAAGTAATCAGGGAAGCATCCCCTTATGAGTTGGTTCCCCAAGGAAGCGGTTCAAGAGAAGAAGATTTTCAAGTGGAGCTTTCATCTCACCAATGGAAATGAGGGCGGCTGACTACAATGGGCGTGGCATGGCGGCTCTCAGCCTGAAAACTAGACCTGGTGGAACTATGGAATGTAGTTCGTCTGAATCCATTACATGGAAATGGCGATTGAACAGCGAGTCTTGCAAACTTTCGTCTGTGGGAAAGAGGTTTTTGGATGGAAAATAATTCATCACCTACAAGGTCACGGAGAGACTTTTGAACTCTATCGAGATAAGAAAGACTCGGCAGATCCTGTCTGTATATGGAGCAGTACTCAAATTCTGGCCTGTTCTGGCTCACATAAAGTTTCAGGATAACAGGAGCTGTCAAGTACTTACTGTAGCGGTAGTAAAATCGACCATTTTACCAGAATCTTATCGATGTATCGTATCTACGAGTTCCGGTTGAAGTCTGGCTTGAGCTTAAGTCCCAATACTGAGAAAAGACAGAGTCTGTCTATATTTCTGAGATGAGGTATTATGTACAGTATTTACATTAGTCGGACTATTGTCCTCATCTTTGTCGCCATATTTGTCACAACGTTTCGGCCGTTGTACGCTCCGGCCTTCTTCAGGTGGTTGGAATTTCGAACCGAACCCTTTATTTCGATCACTGGGGTAGACTGTTCTAGTTCCACGAGCCATGTTTGATGGATGTCAGTTATCAGTTATCTCCTGGTAATTTTCCCTCTGAAAGTTCTCCACTGCCTGAACCCTGTATTGAACTCACACTCTTTGGGTCTGTCACTGGATCTAACCAACGCCTTTATCCACTTTATGTACAGTTGATATTGTTGGTTGATATATTTCTTATTGTGGTAACTGTTGCATCTGTTGTTCTGTATGCTTAAATTTTGACGGTAATCCAGCTAGACTTCAGTAATGAAGGGCATATTTAGGTTGTTGCATTATTATTTTCTGTCAGTATATCTATATATTGACAAATTTTCCTTCTATAGCAGAAATATATTGATTTTCCTGCTGTGTTAGTCTTTAGATTTTGTGATATTAAGTTACGGACACGAAGTTTTTAAAAGTCTTCGAACAAATACCTTCCCATTGACCCAGTGACATTGTCTGTAATAGCTAAACTTAATTAAAATCGGGTGTTCTCGATTTGCGCGTGTATAGAATAATTTTTAATAAATTTTAAATGAGTCTGGACTGAATAATTTTGCAACTTGATCAAAGCTCAGAATGTTGTCAATGGAAAATAAAGAGAGAATATTAGTTTCACATCAAGCAAGATCGTGCCCTCTGCCACCACCAATCTTGCTCAACATGAGCGTGTACATCTGCATATATGACAGAGTAGTAGGCGGAAAAAAGCGAGAATATTTTGTCTGTAAATATGTGTCTGTCTATGCGATGTACACGGCGAAGAAACTTTAACTTTTATAGGTTTTATCACAAAGTTTCGAATAATAGGCCATTGTGTCAAGTGCCATCAAGATTGATTAAGTTAGTAGTCTTATAACATTTGCTATTGCAAATCGGACGATAATATATTAAGGGACTAAACATCGATTTCAAAAAGACAAAATGTATGGTTGTTGGCAAAAGGGACATCCCAACATACAAATTACAAATTGGAGATATCAAAATCAAACAAGTACAAAAATTTAAATATATCTGGCAATCATCTAAACAGAAAACGGAAAGTGCAACACCGAAAACATATTCAAATAGCGAATGATACTTTTCAAAAACTAAGCAAAGTATTAAGAAAGAGGAAATTTTTATTAGAAACAAAGAAAATAGTACTGAACTTGTATGTAATACCCATACTCCTATATTGAAGTGAACGCTAGACAGTCTCCTCACAGATGAAAGAAAGACTTGAGACAACAGAAATGTCGCTCTCAAAATGACTACTGAGAAAACCATGAAGTGAACCACTGGGCAATGACGAAAATGTAGAGAAAATGGAAACAAAAAGTCACATACATCGTTCAGAAATAAACAATTTAAATTTCTGGAGCACATGACGAAGAATGAGAACCAGGAGAATTTTAAACTCACAGAATCTTACTGAAGGCAAGGGTCAGACAAAAGCAAAGAAAAACGTTCCTCATGTAAAGGTTTATCAGAGCAGGAATTAGACGAGATAGCAAGAAGACTAACTTTACTAAGATCTACACAGTACTGGATGTCGTGGACTCAATAAGAGACAGAATAAAATAGCGAATGACATACCAAACGAACTTGTGTAAATGGTTGGTAGATCAGAGTTTATTAGAGATAGCAAAAAGACACAATAAACAAAAGCCTACAAAGAAGATTATATTGAGAGCCATGATCGCCATTGTCCTGAAGTGACATGGTACATAGAAGAAGAATTTGTTCTTCTTTCAGAATTATATATGGGAGAAAGTTCAATCCGGCCTGTGTACCACACACACACACACACACACACACACACACACACACACACACACACACACACACACACACAAAATCGCTAAGAACATTAAGTATTCCAGAGTTTGGTTGGCACTCGAAAGAAAAAAAATATTGTTTTCTTGTAAGACGTATATTTTTAAAACAGGAATGCATTTTGCTACGTACCTGCGTCAAATACATTGATAACGTGTATCGGACACCTACATTATAGATCTGGAGAATAGTGTTAGAGTAAAATGCTTACGCAGAGCATATATTTTGTCAGTTGCACGTTAGATAAAAAGGACGTTCAAGGTGATTCAAACAGGTGATGTAGATACAAGATAAGAAAAATAGTTATTTGAAACATAATGCTTAGGTGGGTAAGGGAAAATAAATGATCAAGTATTCATGAACTAAAAATGAAAAGAAGCGATAATGTAGCGAAAAATGGCGTTGTACACAAGTAGATGTAAATGGAATTCATTTTCCAATTTTTGAAAAAAAAAGAAGCATTTTCTAATACGAACGGATTTGAACAATTCGATAGGAACAAACTCTATAACAGAGAGGGAATATTAAAGACAAAATGTCAACTACGGATAGAGATAAGAAAATGAGTCATAGAATCAAATGAAGAATGATACTCAGACAGATCTAGACAGAAATCGGAAGTACTGGTACGAATAAGTTGGTGTGACAAACAGCCGAAGGAATATGCAAAAACCAGAAGCTGTCTGAGAGAATAATAAAAATTCTATATGACTTGGAAATTCAAAAGGATCACCTAAAGGACATATTTTTACTAAAAATGCAATACGAAGCTCAAAAGCAATTTAGAGTGCTAATGTGAAATTGTATAGATGTAAAAGGAGAAAGCTCAGATTATGAGGATGTGTAAAATTGATATTGATTTATCCTAACGTTGAATAGATTAATATTGTAGTGATAAAGGAAGCACCGTCTCATGAGACTGTTCCACAAAGTAGCCGTTCTCAGAAAGAAGCTACCTGATTTGAACTTCCGTTTTACCAATGAAATACGAAAAGAATTAAAATGATTCGACTCCTTGTATATTGCATGACCCATCTGAAAATTTGCGATGGAAATAGCGAGTAGATCACGTCATCGCAAAGAAGACAATCTATCAGAGGGTTAATACTGGTCTTCAATCAAAATGCAAATTGAAATTCGAAAAGAGAGTAACACTATAAAATATATTGGCTTGCTATTAACTGGATTTATTTTGGTATATGAGGTTGACAGTTTTAATCTTGATTATCCGAAGGCTTGTTGTGTTTCTACTAATGAAGATACGGGCATTTGTAAATCTGAGAAAGAACTGAAGCAACAACATTAAAAGCATGAACAAAAGAATGATTTAGTATTGGAAACATTTGTGAGGAAGCTGATATCCAACAAAAAATCGCCTATATTATGAGTGCAACGACTATAATCATTTGTAGAAAGGTACGTAGGACAATAGAAGGGATTCAGTTAGAGAATAAATATTACTGAGAACATTGGGGAGAAATGATAACTAGATGAAAAAGAAATATGTAATCATTAAATTATTAATAACAGTACTTAAAATCGTTAACTTCATAAAAATATCGATAGATGTGAAATTAATAAAAGCTAGCTGTATCGAAGAGTGTAACCATTCACTTATCAATAAATGAAGCACGTTACTAGAAAGAGAGTATGATAATGAAAATCAACAATTACAATAAAACTAAGCGACAATACTTTGATTCGATTCTGACCTCCCAGATGAGCGCCTATTTGTATGATAAAAAAAACTTCAATGATAAGATGTTAAAGTCTGTAGTGGGTGTACGTCAATGGGTAAGAGAGAACAAACTGAGAAACGCCATACCTAACGCCATACCTAGCGACCTATCAACCAGGTTTTATATAAGCAGATTGGAAAGGTGTTCACAGAGCGGATTTGGATTTCCTCTTAAACTGACACCTGCAAACCAAGCTTTGTATATACGCGCTCACCAAAAATGTCAAAATATCTTCCATTAATCGGATAATTCTCGGAGATACAAATCGGTTGTTCATATAAATAAAACGTGCAGGCAACAACTGTTATCTATGTACGAAACACTTATAAATAAATCTAAGTCTAAAAATATAGAAAATCCTGTTGTGTACATTTTATTGAACAATACTGGCGGAATCCATTTTGAGCAATTCGAACAAAGGCATTCCTGCAGATATGAATTGCCAACTAATTCAAATGTACCAATAAAAGGAGCTTTACATAACAGCGAGTAAGTGCGTGACCGCATTGAGTGAATAAAAACCCAAGTATAGAATTTTTAGCCAAGAACATTTTTCATTCGCAATTAATCAATCTATCTCTGGCAAAACATTTAGGAATAAGGAGAATGTCGTGTGAACATGTCGCTATTTTTATCTCAAAGATTAACAGTTTTCGGGTGTGCGTGTAAAGTAGCGGTTATCGGTGCGGAAAGTGGAAATGACATGCGGAGTTCAAATTTTAAACGAAGCCGTGTCATTCGCTTTCTCAGAAATATCCTTTGTAACGGTATGAATGCATTTGTTCTCCCCACCCCAAAGTACGGGATAAATAGTACGATAGTATCTCGCATGAAACATACTGTCGCCTCTAAGTATTGACTTCTATGTTCACTTTTATATTTACACACGCTCTATCTCTGATATTGAGCACTTTACCCCATAAATATAGCACATCTTAAGACTATATTTCTTCATATATATATATATATATATATATATATATATATATATATATATATATATGTATGTATGTATGTGTGTGAGAGTGTGTGTATGTGTTTCGTTAAAACGACTGATAAGGGACTTTGGTTAAGTTTTTTCTTAAATTTGTCTTGATTCCTTATTTTTTTTCTTTTCTGGGCATAAATTATACCCTTGTGCTTTCGGCTATACTATTATCAAGGATGATTTTATTCTGACATTTATATATAAGTAGAAAATCAACTGTGTTCTTTATATTTATTTAAAGTAACTGGGTTCACAGTTCTGTGATTTTCAAAAGTTATATAATTGGCATGGAGTGTCGTGTGGCCGTGACGTGATATGTCTTTGCTCCTCTCTCTCTATATATGTACCAATTAGTTTGGGAAATAATGACAACACCCATCTAGAGTAGTCAGGCAGTGATACTATAATTTACAGAGAAATGCAAATTATTAACATACGTTACATAATTAATATTTTTAAAGAAAACCAAATTACATAGCTATGAACAATGAAGAATAGTGATTAATATTCATTTAAATGTATTTACAATTCTTGATAATTACGTTATTTCCTAGTATGCATAAATGTTTGCTTGATTGTAATCTCAAGGAGATTTACGAAATGTTATCTTGCCAAGTTACGTTGATTTACTTTGGGATATCTATCTACTCTCCACGAACCATGAGGGAATCAGTTATTGATTACACCAGTATCAGTAGTGTAAGTTTATGTTTGATCTGACTAGATTTATTTCTTAGTTACGAAACCTGTTCTAATATATATGACCGTTTGATAGAACGTAGGCATGTGCCAGAGTAAATTAACCTCATAAAATATCTTCATATTGTAAAACCTATCTTTGTATTCGACTAAATTTGGGTCATTCGGATTCTTGCGCTCAGTGTTTCTAAACTTTTTAAAGCAACGGCACCTCTAGGAGCAAATTACAATATCACGGAACAATTAGCAACATTTTAAAATGGTGTACATTAAAATGTTATGAAATAAAACTATAGATTAAAAAATACACACATGAATATGAGCTTACTTTATTTCTATTTGCGCAGCTTATTTAGTGTGCAACCTGCGCTTAGTGCTTTTTCGCTCTTTCTTCAATTTTTGGTCGAATGTGCGATAAGCAGAACGTCATTTCTTCTTCAGTT
>OZ038486.1:111567252-111612252 GCA_964036315.1 Acanthosepion esculentum | reverse complement strand
TCAAACTATCCATTGTGCTAGATGGTCGTTGACCTACAAGAAGATTTATCCAATATTTGACAGATTTAGTTAATAATCCTGCAGAATTTTTAACTATCATCCACACTAGAAAAGCTTGCAGGGGAACTTGTTTTGAAGCCAATCACCCGACTATGCGTCAGGTTATACTGGGTTACTTTGTACCAGTAGCACACGTAGAATTAACCGGAAATAATAAAAGTGATCTGGTATATTAGAAGTGAATTATGTTTAATTTTATTTGCATTTCTGTGTTGTTTAGGCCATTGCCCTGCCAATCATAAACAAAATATTATCGCTATCTTTAATGAACAATATGCAAATGTGAATCTTTGAAAACGGTCGCTGTATTGAGTTCAAGCTAAAGTTCGTTACATTTTTCAGTAGGAGTGGTTTAACACGTGATTTCGTTTCTCATGTGATGGACATTTATGATATGTAGATATTCAAAATGGTGACATTCCAGTGCCTCTTTTCTTGATTCGGATACGAATTATGCTTATAAAATACTTTTTAATTCAAAAGTTAAAACTGAAGGTAGTGAAGTGCATTTTCGTCATTGTCCGCTATTTTTATTTCCGGACAGAAACCACAGCACGAGAAACAAAAACAAATGTGCTCTTTATAGAAATTGTGTCATAAATGAGAATACTGTTTGTAAATACTTAGATCGGTTCAAAGGTTGACAATTTGATCTGGAAGGCCGAATGGGAAAGTTCAAGGAATCATGACAGTACTTCACCATATAATAAATATTTCTTGTGCATTTCTACACTCAATTTTTCTTACTGACTACAAACAAAGAGATTGAGACGCGCTGGTTGATCACTGGTTTCTAAATTAATTTAGCGAAAATGTCACCGTTTAAATTGCTGGACTTTTTCTACTTTGTAACCATGACCACAGAGAGAAAAAGCAAGGATCATTACCCATGAGAACAAATGTATTTAATTCCAAAAGTCAGAAATGGGAGGAAAAATAGTTGCGCAAAAACAAACGTTAATGTTATTTTCTAAGGAAGTTTATCTTTCGTGTAAAAGCCATTCTAATCTCGCTCCTAATAGACACTCGAGAATCCTTCTTTTTCTTTATGCCATGTCCGTTCAGGACGTAGAATATCATGGCATTTTACAACTTCCTGTCTTGGGTAGGTGTTAGTACATTTTGTCTTTTTACTATCACTTCTAATTCCTGTTCTAGTAACAATTTACACAAGCTCGTTAATGTTCTATGAGTTTCAAATATTCCAAGTTCCTTTTCCTCATTTGATTCCCCAGATATCTCAAATATCTCTTTTTGATTCGAAGTATAAGTGTCACATGATATTTTGAATATCCTTCTGGAGAAAGAGATTTCTGTTGTCTCATTTCTATCTTTCATCTGCGAGGAGATTTCCAGGGCTCACTGTCAATATTGTAATATCAATTATACTATATGGAGGATTGATATTGCATAACACTTCAGTTATCTTTTCTTTGTTTCGAATGACATTTTCCTATTTGTTAAAACTTTGTTTAGTTTTTAGGATTCTTTTGCTATTTGAATGTATCTTCCGATTTCGATATGACATTTGCCGTACTCTGTCAAAACACGTTCTAGATATTTAAGATTTTGTACATTCTTGATTTTTGGCGTCCCAAAATTGTAGTTCGCATTTTGCGCTGTCCCTTTTACTATCTCCTATCCTTATCTACTAACCGTAGATTATGTATTCTTCAATTGCTATTTAAGCCTTTCTTGTCGCTTTCATCGAAGAACTGATTTAGGAATTACTGTAGTTGCCGTCCTGGATCTTTTGTCAATGTGTCATCTGCATGTCTTATATTATTAACATGGTGGCCGCCGGTAATGAATACTGGCAGGACTTCTAATTCTCTCAGGAGCACCTCATTGTAAAAAGAAGACACCTAATTGTCTTACATTGCTTTCTATTCTTTTATATTTACAGAATTCATTTTCACTACATATGCAAGCTCTTTGGGTTTGGATTATACTAATATATTTCCAACATATATCAGTCTTATCTAACAGTTCAACAGTTCTTCGTGACATAATTTATTAAACTCTTTAAAATAATCTTTAAAACAAAAGTATACATACTTTTGCATTTGTATAACTTTTCCTGTTCTCTTTCTGAGCAAAAATATCACATTCTTTTTTCCAGTGGTTTAAAAAAAGCACTTTTTATGTTATATTTCCGTTCAAATTCTGGTGAACGCTCTATTCATCAGAATTCGGATGATAAATTTTATTAAATGGCTCATTAGGCTGATCTTCCGATGCTAATCCTTTTGCAACAGGCTTCTTAGGTAGTGCTATAGAGATGGATCAACTTAGGACTTCCGTTATATCACCACTGTCGTATATTTCATTTATTATGTCTGTAATTTCATCTGTAATCAATTAAAGTTGCCAGAATCTCTATTACCATGCGATCTGGTTTTACCTCTTTGTTTCTGTTCAATTTCACCAGTGCTGCTTTCACTTGAGACGTTAATATATCTGCTCGTTTGATTTTTCTTTTATTTCGGGTTTTCCTCTTTCGCTGTGGATGAGTTTACTAATATATCCGTTCCATCTTTGAAGTATCTTTCGTTTTCTATTATCAACATTCTTTCATTTGATTTTATACACCCTGTCAATGGGTGCATAATTTGTCCTGTTATTTCTCTTATTCTCCTTTTTTTGGCTCATTCTTTCGATTTCTGCACACTTTTCGTTAAACTCTTCCTCTCTTAGTCGCCTGCATTTATTTAAAATTCCTCTCTGCAATGTGATATATTCTGTACGATATTTGGGCGTTATTTGCTGTCTCCTTTTCATTCGAGAATTTCATCTACTACCCATTCCTTTTTTTCTTGTCTATTTTATTTTGGTATGATCTCGTTTACAGATGTTATTAAAGCTTCTCTTAAAGTGTATCACTTTGAAATTAAGTTCTCATTTAGTTCATTGTATCAGCTTTTAGTGCTGTCATTGTACATCATTTTCAAATTCGGGTCATTCAGGAATCTATTATATTGCAATCTGGGTGCTGGCTTGGCCCACTACAATTTCTGTAGTTTCTCTCTAAGGTTAAATATCATTAGAAGGTGGTCACTCCCTCCCGCAGTCGGAACTTCGGTATGTTTTACAGTGTAGAACTGTATTTCCGAATCTCTTATTGATCGTTATGTATTCGATTTGGTGCTTTGTTTCTCCTGCTGGGCTTCGATAGGTATCTTTGCTGACATTGAAACGACTTCTTGTCTACTAGTTGGCTGTCCGCCAGGCATAACTGGACCTCTTTTTCTCAACGTTTATTAAGGGTTCCTAATTCGAATTTTCCAACTATTTCACCATCTAGCTGCTCCGCTACTTTGGCATTCAGACCACTCATAACAACTGTAATTTCCTGCGATTTGCAATCTTGGCGTTGTTTAGTGTAGAGAAAGGTTTCAGTTTCTTCCTCCGTACTATGGTCTGTTGATGTATATACAACCACGATGGATATATTAAAAGACTTCCTTTTCATTTTAACAATAATTCTATCAGATAGGTAACAGTATTCCAGTATCGATAAGCGAGTATACACTTCCTTATTCTAATTGTAAAAGACTTGCATTTGATTTGTTGAAAATTACTGTATCCTTACACGCAAGCCGCTAGTGGCCCGCTGGCGGTCGGCCGATAGCAACGCCAGCGGTCTTCTGATGGGCCCCTAGCGGTCAGCCAGTGGTAACATTGCCGAGACGAACAGGCGGGCAGTGTGACAGCGGGGCACCAGCGGTAAAAGCTAGTGGCGTGCCACCCAGTGGCAGATTGGTGGCTTGCGTCTCGGGATGTTATCTCTACAAATGTTTTATTTAGTGGGTAAACGTGTCGGATTTGATATTATTATCAACCGATTAGATATCGAAGTCTCACTAAAGGAAACTATGTTTCCCGACAAGAATCGAACTTCTATTCTCTTTTTCTGTCGTCCACAAAAAATAAGAAATTACCTAAAATTTAGATTCAGATGAAAACATCGTATTCGAAAACTGGAAAAAATACAATAAAAAACACAGACTTTACGTGCAGACAGGCGCATACACGCAAACATACGCTACAGAAAATATTACGCTAATGAACAGTGCGTATAAAAAAGAAAAGCTGAGAAGCATAGGCAGCCAATTGCTGATACCCCTGACGAATGGATGATGTAATTCCCGGAGGGTCCGTCTACGAAACTCTGGAGTTGGGATAGTGAAGAATCAATCAGCTAAGTAATAAACCTATTAATTATATTAATTCTCTCTCTCACACTCACTCACTCACTCACTCTCTCCATATATATATATATATATATATATATATATATATATATATATATATATATATATATATATATATATATATATATATATATATATATATATATATATTTAAATACAGAGTACAATGTATGATATATAATGTGTTAACATTATGAGGGACTTACTTCACGGTCTCACCTACATTCCATTATCAGATCAAGAGATCAAACCTCGCAATAGATTTTTTAACCCGGTCTTGATCGCAATAAAACCTTTCAGCACAACATTATGCATGGAAAATACATACTGTTGTAACCTTAATAATAAGTTAATATTTAATGAATGTTTTCAAGTAATAAAATTAATTTAGTTCATATAAATTTGTGTTAACTGTAATCTAAACTATTTTTTATTTTAGTCTGTTATTTACTTTCTCGATTTCATATGATATTGATTGTGCTCGTAACTTGTGTAAAGAAAAAATCTTGAAAACTGGATTGTATTTGTATCCATAGCTTTTGATTTATATGCAGATCATGTTGCTGGTTTTCAAAGCCTCGTCAATAATACAGTTGCGAAAACACCAATTCTTGAAGGCTGCACAATCGAAATCGAATTCTTTATTTCTGCTCTCAAAATTCTTTCATTTTGAGAGCATACACAACCACATATACACAACACACACACGCACGCACACGCACACACACATATATACGCATGCATACACACGCACACACACACACACACACACACACACACACATATATATATATATATATATATATATATATATATATATATATATATATATATATATATATAAAGAAATATGCGAATATATTTTTAACATTTCTTGTCAAACAACAAGCTAAATTCTGTAGGAATTTCTGTAATGCTCAAAGTTCGGGCTTTTATTTGTAATCTTAAGTATTTTATTCTTTTGAATAAAGCTCCGTAAGGAAGCAAAAATGTTCTGAAACTGAATTCATCAATGTTCCTTTCACTTCCAAAATAAGCCAACGAATAAAAAATGCTTAACAATTTTCTAGGACAAAGAAACTAACAAGTCTTACTCGTTTTGTGCGGATTTCCTCATTTTGGTTTTATTTATCGATTTTGAATTCCTTCTCAGTAATCCTTGGTGTATTTTCTTTTATGAAAATAGTGATCACATGCCAAAAGATTTCGTCGATATCAGAAGCGATATTCTGACTTTAAGGGATACGTATGAAAACACAACACTCCATTCATGTTTCAAAACGAAAATAATATCTCTTCCATGTTCTTTTCTCTCCAACAACATTTCCTTAGCAATCATATAGCTAAACATCCTTTATACACTAGCAAAGAAGGAATATGTTTATACAATATTAAAAGAACACCGGAAACTAGGTCTGCTCAATGGAAAATATGTTGAAATTATTCTCTCTAAGACTAAGTTCACATACTATGGGACGGTTTGTACATTAGTTTCGAAGACCATTCACATTAATAGTGCGTTCCATCTATTTTGACTGACTAAATAACTGTTGCTGCATCATCATCATCATCGTCATCATCATCATCATCTTTATCATAACAAGGCGTGGATGTAGGATGTTTGCGCAGCTGAGTACCTAATCAACTCCATCCATATGTTTCTGTTGCGTTTCAATGTCTGAGACTCTGTGAGTGATCAGTCAAGCTGTCGTACCATCTTGTTCACTGTTTGATTCTTTTGTATAATGTGTCAACTTCTATGATAGTAATGAAAAGATTCTTGCCTCCTCTGACCTGTCCATAGCATTTTCATTTTCTCTTCTTGGTGGCGGATTCTTGGTCTTCCAATAATACCGTTTGTTGTCTGATTGTCTCACACTACTTCAGTTATGATGCACTCTACATCGCAGACTCTTAGGATAATTCTATATCATAATTTCTAATACTTGGATTCTTCGCTGTAATTCTGCTGATAATGTCCTAGATTCGTAGTAAGCCCGAAGGAGACCAATACACGCAACAATCTGATCTTTGATTTCAGGAAGATGCTTTTCCAGATTGTTCTTTGATTTGTGACAGCTGTCAATATTTGTGCTGCTCTTGAAATTATTTCAATTCTGACAATCTCTTCACTGGTAATCGAGCCTGTATATTTAAATTGGCTCGTTACTTTAAATCACCGGCCAAACGACTTTTAACGTTGTTGAGCGCCCTTTCTCATTGTTCGTCATGAAGTTTCTTTTGTTCAGAGAATATTAAATCCTTAGATCTATGGTAGTTTAGGAATTGGAATATTTTTCTGTGTTCGACCTCAGGTTAAAAAAAAAACAAGTGAGTTTTTTTATATTGATTTTGGACACAGGTATGCTATCTTCAGTTAATGTAACACACTCTTAGATCAAATTTGAACTAGTGCTGCTTGAACTACTGGGGCAACAAACGTCCTACAGATGCTTCTCTTTTTCTTCAGTTTTGTAGCAGAAGAAATTAAACTAAATATTAGGACACACTAAGAATAACTTGACATAAGGTATATTGAAGTAGACAAAATGCGACATTAACAAGTCATTTTTAACGCAGTAACTTTTGATAGTGTTTGTTTAGAAACTACGCCCCAAAGCTGGACAATTATGTCGTAGATGTGATCGTAAGTACCTCAGTTACCTCACGAAACATATTTTGGAAATCTTATGTTTTATCTGTGTCCGTGTATTGATTTATTGACATCAGAAAAGAGTGAACACACAAATAATGGAATAGGACAACGTCGGAAAATTCGTTTTGTCGACAGAATCAGTATGAAAACCACGTTCTGTGACCTATTTCTCTTTTTTAATCTTCGTGATTGAAACGTAATTAAGTAAAACCTATTCATTATTAATAATTAAATTTCCGTTCTAACTAAACAGCTCTTAATTTACAATTATGTCATTATAATAACTCTTTATTGATCACAGTAATTTTGAAATTGTTTTAACTTTAAAATTGTTCCGTCTCTGCTGGACTATACCCCCAAAATGCAGATAATTTTTTGTTTGAATTTCCCTTGTACATTCATTCGATCGGAAATATAGATATAATTGTTAAGCGATTTCAGTGATGTTCATGGGCATTGCCGCGGCTAGGAGCTCATAGCAATGCCGGATTTATCTTACAAGGTCATCGCTCTACTAAATATCAATATTCATAATCTACAATTAATATAAAAAGCAAATTTTATTGAAACATAATAAACTACAATAATCATCATTATAATATTATATTAAAAATAATATCACTTCTAACATCAGTAAAATAATAACTGAACTCTATTTTATTTTTCGCGTTAATGAAAAACGCCTGGGTTTTGATGAAATTCGTGCCATGACGCTAGCAGATTCAAATAATAGTATATATTATATTATTCTATTTTAACACAACAATTTTATGTAGAAAGTTTTATTAACTGACCTTAAAAACAGCTGTTCAGTGGTTTTAACAAAAAATAAATAAAGAGATACACAGTGTATATTAATATAAGTGATGATTGTTATTTTAATGTAGCTAGAAACAAAGTTTTTTAAGTTATTTAACCCTTACGTAAAGCAATAAAGTGACTAAGAGACAGAGGATTATTGAATGTGAAAGAATATAAGAAAAAATATTATTAAGGGTGTGAACAATAATAGAAGAAATAACGAGTGACATTGCATTTAAAACAAGCGACAAGTTTGAAGTGCGAGAAAAGAAACTGTTAGCGCAGAACGTACGGTTATATGTAGCAATTTCAATTGTAAAACGATGAAACCTTGCGGCAATCTAGTACAGCGCTTAAATTCATTCATAAATCAATGTACAACAGAAGAAAGTATATTTAAAAAGCTCACAGGGAAGCTACATTACGGCGGTGGGAAAGTGACCGAAGCCGATATGCCAGGATTGAACAAATATCACTGCAGATTCTTCTTTGGATTTTTATCAAGGATCTGTAAATATATAATAGTGACACCAGACCATATGTGGCAGCAATATTCAAAGCAAGGACGAATGGTAGACTTATAAATGTGTAAGATAGATTCGAGTGAGAAAGATTTCTAGCACGACATAGAGAAACAACTTTCCTAGATGCAGACCTAGGAATTGATTCAGTATAATCTTTCTACTTCACTTTAGCAGAAAATGTTAGCCTGAGAAACTGCAACATTTGGAAAAGTGACTTGTAAATCGGCAAGCTAGCGCCGACCCTATTTATGGCCACAAAATTAGGATGATGTTCGAATTCACTGCGTAGGCAACAATTTGCAAGAACTAAGACTTATTCTTATATATTTACTGAAATTATTTCGTCCTCTCCTTGATTTGTCTTTCTAAGTCGAACTTACATTACAATGTATCGAGTTTTCTCGCCACTTCTTGACGACAGACAAGCACATATGCGATGTGTACTGATTTGCAACAGAGTAATGAGAGCGAACGGAAGATGAATCTCGTCGATACAGCACCATTCCCTTTTGTTTAAGTTCAAACACCGACATTCAGATGAGCGGCAAAACAAATTGCTGGAGCCAGATATTTCGCAAAGGATCATAAAATCTTCTCTATGTGAAGCTATAAACGATCGGGAAATTTCAATTCGGGCAGTTACGGCTGAAATCCGGGAGGTTAGCGTGGGACATCAATTGATTGTCACGTCTTGGTTTGTTCCATAAAACGTCGGTCTATAAAAGTGGATCGCATTGACAGGGACATAAACCAGCCAAGATTGATTGATGCTTTGAGAGGGTAGCGTAGGCGACGTCGGTAATAGTGCGTCGCCCGGATTGAAATCGAACAGTTTCGCTCCACTATCAAATGCTTCATATTTGATATCATTGCATAAAGTCAATATAAAGATAATGGTCCGAATACGAAAAATAACGACATCAGAAAGAGATTCACAAACAGTATAAGGGCCTCTTGGAGAATTGACGGCTTCGACCAATTTTTCAAACATTCCAATAAATCAGATTTTTAGAACGAATTCTTGGCTCGATCGAGAAGATTTTTGGCACCACATCGGATATAAGTAGATGGTAGGCTTATCTATTTTTAATCTCTCTTCATCTCACTCAAAAGCGTGTGCATATATATGTATATTAACGATTGCCTAAAGCAACTGTGCAAGAGTTCTTTGGTGTGAGTTAAATTTCGATTATTGAAAAATTATTGATATTTGACACACTCCAAGGAATTTACTTCGAAAAAATCATCGATGGAATAGACTTATATTTATACCCACCCACACACACACACACACACACACACACACACACACACACACACACACACACACACACACACACACACACAGATATATATGTGCGAGAGAGATAAAGTGAGTAATAGTGTTATATATTTGGGTATTAATATTGCATGTATATTTGATTAAAAACCAAAGAAAATGGTGCCTTTTATGTTTGTGCATGTCGAGTTCCTACGAGTCAATGTCTGTGGCTCTATCATGCATCGTAACTTTACGTGTCAGTGAGTGTCACAAACACACACACGCACCCACGCACCCACGCACACATACACACACACACACACACACACACATATATCTGTGCGTGTGTGTGTTTAGCATTAAACATAAAGTATGTGTCAGAAATTAATGTAATACAAAATCTCCTTCATTTATGTGACCACGGCTCTCTACAAATTCCTGTCCTTTGCATCTTTAATAAATTCTGTGATTTTGTGATCCCACCTAATCTCTATTATGCCATTCATTTACGCAAGCCCGCTCGGTAAAGCGTGCATGACTATTTACTAATGAGAAGAAGTTACAAGATGAAAAGCTTTCATGGCAACCATTTTCTTTCTTGATGAATTCTATCAAAGCAGATGTGGAAATTTTATTTGAATATCTGTATTTCATATCTTTGGAAAAAAATATCGTCACTTATCCTTTTCTATGGTTTCTTTTCTTTTCCCCAGCGTTGAGAGGTTTTCGAATATTTTAAAACGTTTTAATATCAAATTTGATCACATAGCGATTTTTTCTGTGTCTATAAGTACAATTTTCTAAACAAAATTTCGTAATTTGCTTTTAATAAAGTTCCTCAAGGAATGATATGCGTCTCCATAAACGATTTTCCTATTTTCCTTTATTTTATTAATATTGTCTTTGCTGATAAATTTATTTGCATTTGAATTTCTTCACATGATGTACGTATATACAGCGTCTCCTAATATTAGCCACGTTGCCTTTTATCAATATATGAAATGAATATTGGAATATAAAAGTTTATTAGATGTATGGCCGTAACACTACAGCGTTTGGATGATAGACGCTTCGTTCTGCACATATATAAAGAAACAACAACCATTTATATGGTATACATATATATATATATATATATATATGCATATACATACATATATATATATGTGTGTGTGTGTATATATATATATATATATATATATATATATATATATATATATATATATATATATATATATATATATATATATATATATTGGAATCTCAGATTATTAATTACACTGTGACTTTGAAGCTTTCAGGGAAAATGTAAATATAAATTCTTCAATATTTTCTAAGCGCTTCCATAATTCAAACATTTTGTTTTTATGGTGGTAGGTTTGTGCCTATTGTGTATGCCTTTTGGTTTTTGTAGATTTTGAAGTTCACCATGGAATACTGCCAGGGGTAGCACAAGCAAACATTCGTCCCATATTTTTCTCGCCTTTTTTTAAGTCAATTTGCATAACTATATGTATACGTGAAAAACCATAGTGCTCAAACTTTCCCAAGCATCGGCTGTATAATACAATACAATATAGGTGTTCTGAATTATTTACAAGCCTGCATCTGACATGCAACTTAATATTAGCCCTCTCGCTCTTTGCCTCTCTCTCTCAATATATATATATATATATATATATATATATATATATATATATATATATATATATATATATATACATATATATATATATATATATATATATATATATATATACATATATATATATATATATATATATATATATATATATATATATATATATATATATATATATATATATATATATATATATATACCACAAGTATAAGAAACAAGTTTCATATTTTTATTGACTTTCTATGATATTAAGCCAATGGCCCTAAGGTTTCAAATTCCATCTTCATAAAACCTCGGCGCAATAAATTTGCCAATTCTCAAATTGATGACATTATTATACCTTTGACCATATAAAAAAGACTACACTGATCGCAATAAGCCATAATTCAATAGTGCCAATCCTGAAAAATATATTGCGTGAAGAAAAAGAAAATCTATCCAATTCTGTTATGTTTTTTTAAGCCGACAAAGCAACGTGTGAACAAGCCTTCTCATGTAGCAGATTTCTTTCCGACTTTCCTATCATATCGTGTTTTTTCTTCACTTCAAAAATTCAAACATCGAAAGTGACAAATATAACACTCTCAACTAACAGTTTCATCAAGCTTCATAATCTATGTGTTTTATATCACACCAAATAAAGAACAACATCTTTTATTTTACATAAGAGATAAGCTTTTACTGTTGATTCTACAATCTATGCTGCATAAACTCATGATTTTCAATGTTTTCGTTTATTATAGTGAACATTTGTCATCCTTGTAATAAACCGTAATAAAGACAATTCTTTTTGTCTATGTCAAATATTGAAATGCAGCTGGTAAAGCGCCCAAAGCTTCAGACATATCATTTATGTAAAACCTTGAATATTCTATATACTTTGAAAATTACGATAAAGTTTCGAATGTTGAAAAACATCATCAGTCAAAGAAACTGAAAGGGATCAATACTATATGAAGCTGTTGCACCACTGTAGTTTTCCGTGTAATGGATAACGGCTTGGAAATCGAAGTCGGAGAGCCGAGTTCGAATTCTAACAGAGTTCGGATTCCAGTCGCGTTCGATAAACAAAAATACACCCAGGGAAGCTATGCATTCTGTTTTTCTCCCTCCAGTTATGGGTTTAATAGCAGGTCAACATTGATTGGGCACTAAAACCACTGTACTGAAGAAATAAAATAAAGTGTTGGAAGCGAATCTTGACCACTGTTATTATTTTTTTCTCAAAACATGACAGATAAAATATTTATTCAATCTCTCCTCATCCATTTATATGCCGTGTACCATCAGGAGATGGGAGATCAACTTTGTGTCTTTCATATCTTGCGCCTCTCGAATTTTTACCCTCCCCGTTTGTTGCCGCTCTGCCGCCCATATTTATTTGCCTACTCTTGCAACAATATGTGATGTGAATGCCGAATATTCTAGATCCTCATTCCTCATTAAAAGTAATTTAAAAGTTTTTTGTAATCAGTTCACACCAATTAAGGCAATAATGCCACTAAGAGGCAAGGAAGTGAAAGAGAATGTGACGGAATTCTGAGAAAACCGAAAAGCTAATCATAACCAAGAAACGAGGCATAAGCCTCTACTCTTGTTGAAAAGACAGGGAAGGAGGGTAAACCGGGCGATAGATGAATCTATCTACTCTTATTGTATTGTTTCCTGATTTTAATTACAGTTGTCCTTTTTGTTTCTATTTTCTGTAAAACTTCGTTGTTCTCTCTTGATTTCACAGAACTTTGTGTGGGGATATTTGAGCACATCTAATTCTATATAAGAAATAAGAAAATAAATAACGAAACTGCATCAAGGAGAATAAAATAATCAGTTGTAGTAAATGGAAAAAAGGGATTGAGCAACAATAAGCATAGAGAAGGGGGAAGAAATGTGAGTGTAAGAATACAAATGATTAGCGGAATGAAGTGTTTGCAGAGACACCAGGGAATTGCCTTCCTTGAGGCAAGGATCGAAATCGAAATTTCAAAATTGATTGTATGTCTCTCAGAAAATTAAGATTTTATCTGACAAGAAAACAAATGGGTTCAGGTGTTACAGAGAGAGAGAGAGAGAGAGAGAGAGAGAGAGAGAGAGAGCGAGAGAGCGAGAGAGCGAGAGAGAGGGAGAGAGAGAGAATTAAAACTGAGAATGAGAAAACTAAGAATGGTATGCGTGATTGTTTTATCTCTACTATTATACTTCTGCCAAAGTTGACTTAGGAGGTTACAACTTTTACATTAGTTCTTGGCCAGGTAAAATCGAAACGTGAGAAGGGGTCTTGTACGTGCTTACTATCTACGTGAAAATCTCATGTTTATTTCAGCAGCCATTTTTCATTAAGAGACGTTTGGATAATGCCGATAGATAAGGTATGTTTGAAAATCTTTCTTTTTACGTACACGGTACGCGTATCTGGCTCCAATTTGTATAGACGTTTTCAAAACCGTTAGGATATTGGCACTTGTGGCACTTTTTCTATACATTATCAAAATCAGCAAATAAAGATGTAATTTGTTTTATAATTTCTGAATATTTCTAAAATACCTGTGTTCTTGCATTATGTTTACGTCAGGCATCTAGTGACACCTAAGCGAAACTCTTCAACACGCTAAATGTATCTCTCCATAAATTGTTAATATCAAGTCCCAAAATGATAATACGTTATTTATTTTCTTTGCCTCTTCAATATATAAAGAATTGATTAATGGATATTTTTAAAATTAATAATGTATCCGTATAGTTTACAAGTATTTGACACGTGCACCACACTCTCGCGTAGGTTGATTTGTCATTTGTAAAATTTTAGTGCAATTCGGGAACATATAGATCAACATATAAGATAAATAATATTAACATAAGGCACATTTTAGTAGAAAACACCAAAGCTTTATATAAGACACAGTGCAAAGAAAGACTCCAAATTCTGGAATCTGCTGGAATGAAAGAGAATCAACCAAAATTAAATAAGGTATCTTTCTCCATAGGGGACCGTATATAGAAGAATATTTTTAAAAAGTACACATAAAACTTTCAATATATATATATATATATATATATATATATATATATATATATATATATATATATATATATATATATATACAGGGAGAGAGAGAGAGAAAGAATTTATGTAATATATATATATATGTACCTTCGAGCGGTAATTAAACTAGCTCCTGCGGAGGGCTCTTCATTGAACCTTCGGCATGTTCAGAAGTTTAAGAGACCCTAAATCTTTGCATATTCTCAAAAATGGAAGCTTTCCTGGCTGCTCTTCAATCTGGTTTTCATTTGCACGGGATTTTTTCCTCGCTGCAGCCTTGACTCTTTTGATTGCAACCTGGTTTTCTGTCGGCTGATAATTTTTTGTGAGGCATACTACTGAAGAACTCAAAATTGTTCGCTGCATTTAAGTATTGCATTAATACTTAAGCTTACCTTTTAAAAGTTCAACATTAATTCTTCTGTCAGCACTTAATTTAAAGACACATTGATGTATGTAGGTCCTTACTTTCCGCACAAACAATTAAATTATTTTTATTTCATGGGTGACTTTCACTGTATTTCGAAATGTCAAATATTTACAAATTTGTTTCCAAGTTATAAAAATTGATATCCTACAAAAAATTCGTCGCAAAATATCACGTAAAAATCGCCGAAAACAATCGCAGTAATGGCAACCTGGAATTTCAGAATTTCAAAATTGCAGGCCCGGATCCGACACGGAATATTTTTAATTTGCTCACGGAGTCGGCCTGATTCCAAAATGGTATGATATGTTGGGCTACGGCCTCTACGAGTAAAGTTGAAAAAGTGTGACACACTGACACACTTTTCACACACACACGCACACACACGCACACACACACTTGATTACAACTTAGATACATTTGAAGTGGTGATATGGACAGTAGAGGATGAAATCTTGGAAAAGACAATACATACACAGACACACACACGCACGCATATATATATATATATATATATATATATATATATATATATATGGGTATTTAGGCAGCAAATTCTCTTTTAGGCATGTCTGATTGAATAAATTAAAGCCATTACGTCTGCTAATTTTTAACAAAATCCGTTCATACTCACTAATAAATGTATTGATTTTAAAGGATGAGAGAAATGTGCTATAGCTGTTTAAATTTCTTTTATTTTCATTTTCCGAGTACCTTCGATCCTCTTCCAAGATCATCTTCACGGGTGCAAGTAGTACAACATTTTTTTCATTGTATTTATACAAAGCTGTGCGTTGTTATCCATTACCGTAATTTTTTTATCCTTTTAAATGCAAACGGTTGACCTATACATATATATATATATATATATATATATATATATATATATATATATATATATATATATATATATATATATATATATATATATATATGATGAAAATGTGGAAAAGACAAAGCAAAATTCGAATATGTGAGTTTACTGTTTTTATTTTGTTTTTGTTTTTGTTATTCTGTCGACGTCAGACGTTTCGGTCAAATAGACCTTCTTCGGGACATGGTTAATGGAGACATATTTATATTAGATTTAAGTTTGATGAAGAGACAATATATACAGGACTGGTCAGAAACAGAAAAACTGAAATTCTAAAGTCAGAGTATTCTTACTTGGAGTCGGATACGCTGGCGTCGCGTGGGCGGCAACTACGAAGACCTGCGCACAGGGAAAAGATTGTGTCAAAAACAAAATAAAAACAGTAAACCCATATATTCGGATTTTGCTTTGTCTTTTCCACATTTTCATCATACCGTCGGATCTACATCCACACATTTGCTTACATATATATATATATATATATATATATATATATATATATATATATATATATATATGCAATAATGTGTTCGTAAATAATCTAAGTAAATCCTAATAATATAAATATTAAAACTGATCCATTAAAAGACTGCAATGTATTTATTATAACAGAGCATATAAATAACATAGATTAAAAATCCAAAGTTACCTCATTAGAAAATAGGAATTTCGATCGACAGAATTTTTACTTATAGGTCTTGTCAACTCAGACATATGAAGAAATAAAATAAAATATTTCAAAATTTAAAGAAAAACAAACAATAAGAAAGTATGCGAAAGAAAGAAAGAACAGAAAAAAAAAAAGAGAAAATAGAAAAGAAAGGGAGAAGAATAAATAGGAAGTATCAGTAGATAATCTACATGAACTACGAAAATAATGATAGTAGAAGTATGAGTGTCTGGTCTGAGTCAAGAAGACAGTTGAAATAACCTTGACCTATATTAATTTATTAACATATTGTGTATAAAGGAAAATATTTAAAAAATTGAGAAGATTTAAAAAAAAAAGAGTAAGTAAAAAGTTAACATCTAAAATTAAATATTACATTAAAACAGTATGTAATATTCCAATAATAATACATTTAATATGATAAATAAAATAATTATAGAATAAAATAATTATTGAAGAAAATAAAATAAAATTATTAAACAAAACAAAATTAAAATATAATTTATTAACTATAAATTAATAAGTATTAAATATGAATTAAAAAGTAAATATTAATTTAAAATAAATGACTTGGCTATTTCAGGATATTTACATTATTTTCAGCAAGCCATTTCGTCTTAGATTTTGCCGTGTGCTTAGGATCATTATTGTGTTGGAAGATTCAATCAGGAGGATGTTTAAGATTTTCAAGCTAAATCATTAAATTTGCTTCCAAAGTATTTTACATGTACTACTGATATGTTAACATTAACTTTTGCAGAAAAAATCCCTAATGTTATGTTAACGAAGGAATTTCAACCTGTCATCTCTGTGTCTTTTTAATGGCAGAGGACTTTTCCGTGGGGAGCGTGACTTTCGATTATTTCTATGAATTTCATTCCTTATTGTCACAGATTCCTTTGAAAAGCAAATCATTCCGCAACTCTTGTCGAGTAACCATTGGATTCTGTTTAATTGGATGCATTAATTTCCTCGAAGAACTTGAAGAAATCTTTTGTGGAACACCTGTTCTTTGGTTTTCGACAGTTTTGCGTTGTATAGCTTACAATGAATGAATTGCAGTTGGAATATTCGGGTTGTCTGAGATATTCTTGTAAATTTTACCTTCTTTCCAGAGCTTAAAAATCAGTTCTTTTTGCGAATTTTTCAATTTTTTCCTCTTGCCATGATGATACCCTTCTTGCACGAATATCAATTACAGAATGTTTTTTTTGTATTTTTTAGGCTAGAAATAACTAATGATAACATTATTGGAACATTCTAGAATATTCCATTGAATAATCTAGAGGATGAAAACAATTTAGAGGTTTTAAAATCTGAAATTTGCATTGTACGAATACATTTTCAACCAATAAAATTGATGAATGGGATTTATCTTTAGTAAATCAATTTTTTTTGCATTTTCTGTGCATATTTAGCTATTATGCATCTGTGTACAGTTAATTATGTAAAAGTATGTTTATTCATTATTGGAAATCCAATAAATTTTAAAAAAATTATATGTACGAATATTTGTTTCTACCCACTGTACATTAAGTTTAATTCTCAGTTGTAATTGCATGTTTGTACTGCCACTGAAAATTGTTAACCTACGTTTGAAATTCGTCAACAACTTTGTGAGGTATTGGTCCAGATTACGAGAAACTTGATCTCAGAGGAAAATCACCAGCCACCTTATTTGAATGTACAAATATGTGACAAACGATGGTAAGAAAATTCAAAATCAACAATAGTAGTACTTGAAACAGCACCAAAGCGTCTTTTGGGAATATTTAAAGATTAATATTAAGGAAGAATTGAAACGATCAAGATATTTCTAAAATCTGAAAGAATATTAAGAAAAAACACCTGTGCATTAAACAGACGTGAACTGCGTGATCTTTAGTTAAATCCAAGACTTCGTGAGTGAATAGTTGAAGGCATAAATAATATTAAAGACAATGAGAGCAATAATTCTTGTCAGGACATATGTGACACAATACCAGTCACATCTTTCATGGTTGCTGATATTAACTGATTGGCAGTGTTAACATGTACGTATATTGCCTTGATGAAATAAGATAGACGACATTAAATATTTAATTAACTTCCACAAAGTTGATGATCAGTTGCCTAACTTTAACCAGTTGTTCATGTCCAGTAGCAGCAGATGCAATATTCATCTCTGTTCATGAGTGGGTGTTGTAAGAAAGCATCATGGCCGTATGGCTAAAACGATGTTCTTTTTTAGAAACAGTACCAGTCGAAGAGATTGGAGACTGTTAGTTGATCTCAACGTATTCCTAACTGGAGAAGTATGCGCGACTGTGATGCTTGTGTTTGGCATATCTTTATCTGTCAAAGTGCCACAATATCATTGCGTATTTGGAACATAGGGTCACTTTTTGGGCGGGTTACTCTCTCACACAATTATAAGATTAGATGGCAAACAACTTTCGCATTGACTGCTGTGGGCAGCCCCCAAAGATTGCCAGAATATATCCAATAGAGCGGTTCACTAGTAATTGTTCAAAAACTTTTTCGTTGACTATACAATCAAATCTTGTTAAACCTCATAAGCTGCGGGATTTCCAAAAATAAATGAATAAATCTTTTCTATAAATAATTTCATGGTAATTTTTCGGATGAACTCTCAGCTAGGGTACCTAAACGTTTTGAATTTAAGCGCAGTAATAGGTTGGCAACACTGTCTCATCAATTTATATCTTAACTGGCTAGATGTGGATTTAATCATCATAAACAAGGGAGTTAACAGACCTAGGGAAATGTAAAGGAGTAGATTTGGAAAATCAAAACCAAAATAAATATGTCTGTGGAAACTGTATAAACTGTGGAATATTAAATTAATAGCCGAGCGTATGAATTTGGCGTACTTACACCGGTAGGCGAAAAGGTTTTATTATATTTGAGTAACACATTCGACAAATGTTGTTGGTGTATGTCAGGATACAAAGGATAAGAGCTGATAATTTTGAGGAGACTTGCTGCCATTTAATCTCTAACAATAATCTTCAAATGTGAAAATATAAATGCACGGCATGCAATAATAATAATAATAATAATAATAATAATAATAATAATAATAATAATAATAATATAAGGGAGTAAATAAAAACAAAAAAAAAGCAATAGTAAGTAAAATGGTGACAGTGATGCAAATATTTATGAGATGAATTTTCTAGAAGGGATGCTAAAGAACAGCGTCGATTATTTTGTCAGCAGCTTTCTCACCTCCTGTCTGGCTGAACTGAATTAAGAATTGATTAAATTGATATAACGACAGGAGACTTTCTGCAAATATCTGTTAATTACTTTGCATCTGACTAAGCAATGATCGTTTTGAGTGAGGAAAAAAAAAACTCTTAAAATAAAAAGGCAAAAATGATGTTAACGATTTTGACTTTAGACGCAATTGTAGGATATCTTGGAAAAAATCGATGCTTTAGTTGTCTTGAAGTGTACGAAGACAAAGACACGATTTCTAAGGCTAAGTTTATTCAAATGTCGGTTCTTGCTTAATTACCAAAGTTAAACAAACTTATGGTTGGTGAGAATACTGCCTAATTAACAATAATAGTGAAACTAAAAAAAGTTAAGAAAATTGTTTATCTTCAATTAGAACAAAGATCCCTTACACTAAAGTTGAGAAAACCGTCACTACATATGTGATTCCTAAGTTTAACTATTAGAAAAATATGATTATATTAATCTGTTACTTCTCAATTAATTTCTCATTAATATTTACGACATGTTTTTAAAGAGATTATTAAATAAATATTAAAATGTAAAGTATAAAATTAAATAATTTTATTAGGAATACTCATATAATAGCAATTTACTTAGTTTAACTATGGTTATTCGAAAGAATATATTGCCCCCAAAGTAGGAAGAGCTGTTCAGGTAATTTGCACCTGATTCCCTATGTTAAAACAAGTCTTGAACAAGCTGACCTATAATCGATTGGTTGATATGTCTTTTTATGGCTTATCAACCCTTTGTGAATGATTTAAAGCCGAAACATATTTTAGATTATAAGAATAATTACTTATTCATTTTACGAATAAATATTGCTTTAACAATCTTCTTGAGAATAACAACGATTTTTCAGGATACAAGTCCTACTATTTACACCATAGCTGGAATAAGAGGTGGATCCAAACCTTTCTCAAAGATATTTGCACATAAGTGAATGTATTATGGAATGCAAGCATATTTCTATGATTTCAGATCCTGGACTACGTAATGGTGAAGGCCTAATACAGCTGATGGAAATCTTTAATAAAAAGTTGGCACGTTATTAATTAATTGAAAGGAAACTGAGATAATTGTGTGAGGTTCCATTTGATTTAGTTTGAATGTTATAAGAGTCAATTCTTCTTAATTAAAATACATGAATTCTGTATTCAATCTATTGACATGGAGTTCAACTTGTATTGCTGCAGATTCTAATCTAAGTGGAAATAACTGTGCTTGTTTAAGACTTTTGGATGAGGAGCTTTTGGGTGCGTGATGGTGAATTCAGCGCGTATATTGACACGTGCTTCTTTTTCTCATCTTTAGTTGGATGTCTCATCGTTGTTAAGGCAAAAAAGCAACAGAAATAAGTCCGGTGGTTCTCCCTGCAAATCTTCAGCTAAAATTTCAGAACATTTTCTGATGGTGTGGCAACTTACTAGAAACAGTTCTTTTATACATTGCTAGGATATTGAATTTGAGTCTTATGATGGGGAGCGTGCACATCTTAACTAATCAAATGGCAAAAAACGTTAAGATGTGCACGCTCCCCATCATAAGACTCAAATTCACGCTGACTGCCTGGACATGCGTTGATTACCAGTAAAAACCGCAAGTTGCTAATACGAACAACGCTAGGGATCAGCTTGGAGCCACATATGCTTAATGAAGACCTATACAGGAATCTACCCAATATGGCTGACAAGATAAATGGCGAGTAACACGTACTAGACGTTACTGGAGAAGTAAGAAAAATGTAGTGCATCATTTTATACAAAGGGATTCAAAATATGTGAAGCTATCAATGTGTAGACCAACAAGTACGTTCATCAATCAATAATTAGATGACACTGGACTCAAAAAGTAAGAACTGGCTAGAACTAAAACTGAAGGGAAAGAACTGGTTATAAGTGTTCGTTTGAGGAAGTGAACAACTTCTTCTTTTAGAGGACGTACTGGTCTTGCTCAGAGAATTTTAATCTTTACAAAAGATTCAAGAACAGGAATTTATTGTTAAAAGTGTCATTGCTAGACGATGGGTAGTGTGGTATAATCATAACGACTCGCAGTTCGAATTCCAATCATGTTCGTTACATTCACTTACGCGTGATTGTCCTTTGGATAAGGATGAATCCATGTCTTCTGTCTCCATCTATAGGTTGAATAACAGGATAGACTGGGTCCTATAGTCTTGGTTGGCGATCAGTCTACCGAGTATGCGGTATTTCTCTTGCCTAGTCACTAATGAACCAAAAGAGACATAATCGCTCAAGCGTGTATCAAGCACGGCACTTAACCGACTATCGAGAGGATATGTTGGTCACAAAAGATAACAGAGGCCAAATTTTGCGCACAACGTCACGATGAATGGATATCACCTTGAGGAAGAACCGCGCCGTGAGAGGATATTGGGCCTCAAACTCACAGTCGACCTCAAGTGGAATTGTTATATACGATCCATCGCTAAAGATGCCGGTAAAATGAACCGCTTCAGTAAGTACCGGACCCCTCGTGCTATCCGCTGCCTTTATAGGAGCCAAATCAGGCCGTAAATGGAGTAATATTGCTATATTTGGACAGAGCTGCCCAGAACAAACTTTCTAGTCTTGAAAGAGTTCAAAAGCATCTCCGAGTCTTTGTTGGAGAAGAATTATTTTTCACGCTCCAAGCTCTCTCTCACAGGCGAGATGTGACGAGTCTCTCACTGCTCTATAGCTACAACCATGGAAAGTGCTCGGATGAAATGCATCTTCTGCTTCCATCAGGTCTGATCTTCACACCTAGGACTCGCCATACCATTTACATAGTAACAAATCACCTTCATTCTTTCCGTAAACCATCGGTGGGAAATAACATCCACTCAAACAGCTTCTTCCCGGGAACCACTGCCCTATGGAACAGACATCCAAGAGGATGTTTCCCCGATCAATACAGTCTTAACCTGTTCAAGTCTACTGTCAACCGTTATCTTCACTTCCTAAACATATAAATTAACTCTCAACCTCGAGTGGCTCCCCGGCCTTGTACAGAGTGAACCTTACTGAAAAATATATGTAAATAATAATAATAATAATAATAATAATAATAATAATAATAATAATAATAATAATAATAATAATAAATATCAATGTAACAGAGAATGTGGGTGTGGGTATGAGCTGCGAGCTCTGGAGACTATGGTATGGAGAGGTTATAGCCATACGACCAGCATGTCTGTATACTCGCCATCTTTTTAAGAGTAGTATTAATTAGCTGAGTTAAAACATATGAAGTGGCTATAAAGATAATTCATATTTCAATTTTCTTTTCTTTTCAGCTTTAAAAAAATAAACCGTTTGAAGATGAAAAGACGATGAAAAAGATAAACCCTTTCATTGGCAGCAGTTTATAAACATTTTTTGTGCGAAAGGATCAAGGCATTAATTAATACCAGAGACTAGTAACATAACAACACGGAGACATAAATATTGATTTTTCGAGCTTGTTTAAGATAATGGTTTTAATTTGTGACAAAAGCAAAGAAAAAAATGTGCGCATCGTTTGGCGAAGTGACAGTAAGATTCCAGTATAAAGTAATAACCAACTGCATTTATGGTATTTCTTCAGACTATATTAATATCAGCAATACAACGTGAGTGTTTCATTTCATATCTATCTAAATATTGATAATGATTATTTTAGGTGATCTTACGGCCATATTTCGATGAAACCCCGTACGATCCCTGGACAGCACCTAGATGGGTGACCGCTTAGGAATACCATGTACTGTAAACTTGGCTGTGCGAAAGGTGTACTTGATAACGGCACGGAATTGGAAATTGAACAGCCGAGTTCCAGTTCTTGTTGGATTCGTTGCAAATGGTGTTGGTGAAGCCAACGAGCGAGCATGGCGCAACGTCTCTCCAGTGATCTACCAACATTTATGGAAATGATATCACTTGGCCAGATACGTGGAGGTCTAAACTATACTAGACACCTCTATGTCATTTGGCACATCTGTGTAGATGTTACGCGAGTATAATTTCGGGAAAAGTATGAATCCAATTCCTCTCCCCCAGCTATGGGCTAATTAGTAGCACTTGAATCAGTAAATCATTAACATCACCAATCTATACCACTTGCAATCTAAAACTTGCAAGAAGTTGAAAAGCCGTAAAAAAACAAATCAAACAATTTTTAGGCTGGTGTGCGGTTAAATTATATCAATAATTAGCAAAATATATTTTTATTTTTATAAAAAAATAAAAAATATAGAGGCCATAAAATATCTAGATAGACGTGCCAAATGACAGAACAATATGTTTAGATGCAATGTAATGCATCTAAATATATTGATCTGTTGTTAATATTTCGTTCTCTCACGTGGTACGACGTCATAGAACTACATCACGAATTTACGACCTGCGTCTGCTATCCTGCAATCATTATGGTTGTATAGCAATATCTTATGACAATATAACAGAATATCCTCTGTGATGGTGAATATTATTGATTAAATATCCAATAACCACTCTGAAGGTGGCTCATGTGAGCCGAAAGCTTAGATCAAGGAACAGCATAAGAAAAAAAATCTCTAAATTTTGGACAGTTTTATTTTTATTTTCTCCCGAAACTAAAGCAACTATACGAATCTTAGAACGGCTCATTATCAAACATAATAGGCATTCATAGTCTATCATATTTAACAAGATATGTTTGAATAATGATTTGCAAGGCCAATACACTATATATATATATATATATATATATATATATATATATATATATATATATGTGTGTGTGTGTGTGTGTGTGTATGTGTGTGTGTGTGTGTGTGTGTGTAAGTGTGTGTGTGTAAGTGTGTGTAGAGAGAGAGAGAGAGAGACAGATAGAGAGTGACAGAGAGAGAGAGATAGAGATAGAGATAGCGAGATTGATATGACGGTTCCAAAATAAACACCAACAGTTTTGTTTAGAAATGAACCATTATACTATACACTTACATATGCATTGATTATAGTGCTACCAACCACACTTTTTAGAAGAACTCATAATATAAAAAATGGTGCACAGAATGGTGCCAAGAAGATCTAAACAGCTATTCACCAGTTTAAATACAGTTCTGCTATTTAACCCATAGCTGGTGTAAGATGGAAACTCAACTTTTCTAAGAGCATTAACACGATGCGAACGAAACATTAAAGTTTGGGATTTTAAATTTACGGGAAGATACACGTTACACTATCCGCACTTCATCTACAGACAGAAATTGTCTTTGTAAATAATATTTCCTTGTTCATTTTAAACCGGATTTCGAATTCACATCCGGTCTTGGATTGAATTTCTTAATAAACAATAACCTATACGCCAGTTTCCCTAGTATTGATTTCTGTCAATTACATTGACTTGGAGGTTACAATTATTTATTCAGAATTCTCATTATATTCCGTTTTGAAATCGATCAATTGGTTATCGAACAGTACGTATTGTATAAATAAATGTATATGAAAACGAAGGCATATTCAGTAATATAATATAAGTAGTCATTATTCAGTTCAGATTTGGCACTAAATAAATCTGAATTGTTTGCTATGTATTTAGTCTACTGTGAAAGTTGCTGAAAGGTTTCATAAAGAGAGGAATTGCGGAACTTGACAAATGGGTATAACGCTGCTCGGTCAGAAGATGGAATTAACAAATGTCAAGAAGTAATTTAATTTGGTATTATATTTTCAACCGTGAGCAGAATGAATATCAGTCAGTTATGTTCCACGCGGGATACACGCGTAGGCGATCATGTATGTTTCGATATATGACTCACGAGGCAGTAGGTTGCCATTTCTTTCTGAGGTAGACTAGTTGCCATCCCGGCTATAGAACCCGGTCTATCCTGCTATTTACCCATAGCTGTGGACAGAAGAAGAGGATTCATACCTTTTCCCAGGGTATTAGCACGTAAATGAATGCAATGGATTCGACCGGAATTCGAACTCGGCTCTCCGATTTCTCAATCCGAGCCGCTATCCATTACTTAATGAAGGAAAATAAAAGAAACCATCGTATCATGTTTAGATGACTTCGTGCAAGAAAAGAGGATATAAAATATTTCTATAGCAGATGAAGCTGAGTGTGATTATTTAAAACAAGAACAAAGAACAACTTCTTATACTTAGTTTCCTTTTTCATAAGAAACTATTTAGATATCACCTCCTTTTTAAACGTCTTCTTAAGTGTTTTTCTTCTGTCTGCTCATTCACATGAAAATATGTTTAAGGTAAGAAAACTTGGAGGATGAAGTGGGGGCTAATTCATTAAAGGTTTTTATATCTGGAAGTTGATGGACACGTATATTACTGTAGATGCTCGTGTATAAGCCGAATTCAATTATAGTGTAACATATGATTTTTTTTCAAGAATTTTAACTAGTCCAGAAGAAATTTGCGTATAATGCAACCGTTCATTGAAAATGAATGATTTTTTAACCTTTTCAAAAAATGCCTTGTGTATAGTGCTGCCGCCTATGTTTTGCGTTAAGAACTGTTCATAAAAACTCTCACTACACACGACGATACATGGTATATGAATCACCTGTAATCCACTTTAAAACATGGTGGATATTCAGTTATTGTTTGGGAGAAATTTTAAATAAGTACGTCAAGAGGAAAATATATAAATATATTTCAGAACAGGTTTCTCTGAATTCACTGTTGGATGTTTAAAACAAAACAAGAAAATATTGTATCAACATGGCATGTATTATTTAAGTATAAATAAGAATCAACAAATCAGTTTAAAAAACAAAAGAAAAAGATATATTCGTGACTAATCTTTTGATATGAATATTTAACATTGTTGTGAGCGCCTAAAACAATGAGGTTTCTTAATAATTAAAATGGTCAAAATTTTTCTAAATATGCATTAAAGACGTAGATTAATCGATGGTTGAAAAATGATTTAAAAATATAAAAAGTGCGAAATTGATTAATTAATTAACTGATTAACAAATAGCTTTAATACGATTGAGGATATCGGAAAATTTTATCAAAATCTCCACTTCAATCACGGACGTAGATATCGAATTTTGAGTGCTCAATAAGAAAAGGATAGATTGATAAAAATGTTTGTAATTTATCAGGCATCCGACCGTACACATCGTTAATAATATTTTTTCAAGATTAATATACTTGTAAGTACAAGTGATATCGAAGGACTCATAGAACATTATATCACGTAATCACTGGGATGAATCAGTCGATTACGGAGACCAAGGAATTATGCAGAAACTATTAAGAAAATGTAATGTCATCGAGAATTACCTTGCTTTCCTATTGCATGAATCGAGGAAAATGAATTGGACAATCTCCCCGGAGTACATACCGTATTAAAAGTTCCTTTCGTAGACAATAAATGCAAAAGTGTTTGAAAAAGTTGCTGAATAATTTGATATCGCACCTTATAAATTAACTGTTTAATTTGCTTATATTTTTCGACAGCTGTCTAAATATTTGGATCTGTTTTGTTTGTCATACAGGGGTTATTTCTTTTCTCCCGTGTTGGCGATACATATACACGTTTTTTCCGTGATGCAATAGGTTATGTCATATTACAGTACTGGAGTACAAGTTCTAGGTCCTTCGTCCTTTCATCTGAATCCTAGTCGCTTGAAGTTAGCTAGAGTGTGAAACTTAAGTAGCGACTCGGGCTGTGCCTCGTTGAGGGTTGCCGTTGTGAAGAGTTTTTGCTCAGTCTGTATAGCCTAGGGATTGAGCACTTTAATTTATTGCTTGGGCCTTTTGCCAGGTAGCCTGTTGTTTACTTTAGTATGTATATATATATATATATATATATATATATATATATATATATATATATATATATATATATATATATATATTGAAAAATATTGAAAAATAAATAAACAAGAAACTTTCGTCGGTTTTTAAACAAACATGACAGAATAAAGAACTACTGCTCAAATAGACCAAGTGTTCTGCTCTCTCTCTCTTTCTGTCTGTCTGTCTGTCTGTCTATCTATCTCAGTCAGTTCATATCTATCTATCTATCTATCTATCTATCTATCTATCTATCTATCTATCTATCTATACTGGCGGCGGCAATTGTGAATTGTAACAGGAGCAGAGTTAGCCCGTTTTTGCTTGTCCGGTTCGTACAAGATTATTAAATGGAAGGTCGGATATAATGTCAAAATGTAGGCATATTAATAAATACATTCTATTCATTTACGAACCCGGATGAAGATTAATAATGGGAAGTGGAAGGAAGAAGAAAGTACGAGAACAATAGGAGGGAGGCGAGCGAGAAGGAAAGATAAGAATTTTTAATTTTATTTTGCCATGCTCTCTCCCCGTCTTTCAGGTAGCTGTATGAAATTGCGGGGCGTTTAATAATATAATTTGCCTCACCATCTGATGATAGGTTGGGGTTGAAACCCGGGTAGTGTATAAGGGAAACTATTTATTCTTTTTAACCTACACTTTTCGTAAAGATTTTATTTTACAAGTATTTATATACAATAGTATAAATGTCGTTAATTTTTAAAATTTAAAATTTAAAACCGCACATCTGGAAGTCAAGGTATATTACGAAGTATTCGAGGTGATGTAATTTAATGTCTAATAAACGAAAGTTAGAAAATGTTGATTTTTTATCTTGTAATTATTATTTATATGACTTAAGTTTGAGATTAATATATATATATTATATACTTAAAATAATTGAAGTTTTAGAACTTAATTGTTCTCTTTTAATTTTTATAGTTATATATGTTGGCTTGTGAATGGGGTATTTCTTTTAGGAAAGGGTGTATTTGAAAATATCCGGAGCGCATAGTGTTATTATGGTAAGATTCAATAAGCGCACTTTCAAGAATCTTCCGTTTAAGTAAGCTAATTTCTCTTTTAATAAGTGTGGAATTATTTATATCGAAGTTATGTTTGAACCTATTTTTATGTATAACTAATTCATTTGATAATTTTTTGTGTATAAAATACTTTTTTTTTGTTCATAGATATGTATTTTTATTTTCGATAAATTCCTTCAAATAAGTAACAGTTACGACAGTTTATTTTAAATATACCTACTTCAGAATTAATATTGTTAGGGATATTTTTGTTTCTGATGATATCCATAACAGTTTTGCGTGTGGTTATTATTATTTTGATGTTATTAAGACTATATAAATTGTTTTGCATCGTAGAGGTTAAGGAGTTAGTTTGTAGTATGATATGTCTCATTTTATCTAGTTTATTATCATAGTTGTTAATAATATCATCATTTTTTGTAGATGTATATTATCTATGCCTTTCTGTTAGAGTTGTGAATTAACTAATGAGGCTATTTTAAGTTTTTAAAACTGCTTTATATGTATATTTCTTCTTCAGGTAAATATTAAATATCATTATTAATTCTATGTCGCAGGATATATAGGAAGGGTAACGTATTGTTAGTCTCAGATTTAAAGGTAAAGTCAGTTGTAGGTTCCGTGTTATTAAGTTTATTAACAACATCGGGTAAAAACTGTCATATGGATTTGTTATTAGAGAATGAGCTATGTCTGTCTATATTTAATATGGCGACAAAGATGAGGACAATAGTCCGACTAATGTAAATACAGAATCAGCTATGTATTTAAAATATGAAGAGTTTGTTGGTAAAAACACTTTCTAGAAATTCGAAAAACAAACAAGCTGAAATGTCGCTAAAAATGGAACCCAGCGATAACGCACATACACACACGCACGCATATATATATATATATATATATATATATATATATATATATATATATATATATATATATAGGGGAGAGAGAGAGAGTGTGTGTGAGAAAGAGAGATAGAGGGAGAGAGCGTGAGTGAGAGAGACAAAGATAGAATCATAAACCAGAATTTGGAGAATTATACGTCAGTTTGTTGTGCCCTTATCGTTTCATTTTTTTATAGTTTTGATATATATTTAGTATATTTACTCCTAAACGGAATGAAATCTTATTGCTTGTGGGATGTTTCCCTTTTGTCTTTACGGCTTCTAGCATTTTTAGTTGTTTCATACATTTTTGTATTATCGTACTTTTGTGTTACTGATAAACAACTGTCAAGTTATTTGTCTTTAAAGACCTCTGTCTTCTAACTTATTTTTATTATCTACTCTCTTCAGATAAACAATGTCAAGTATTAAATTTATTAAGCAAATGAAAAGACACTCGGTCTTCCTCGCCTTATAAATGATACAGAGATAGCTACTTTCCTAAAAGTTTGAAAGGATCTGTAATCTGTTGACGGGGATCCAATTACAGAACCTTACGCAAAACGTATGCTAAAGGTCTTAGTAGTAAGAGAATATCTAACTTTGTACGAATTGTCCAGAAAATAATCGATAAGAGCCCCGGAAATTCAGTCAGAGTCAATGCAAATGACTTAAAAGGTGTTAGAATGCAACATCAAAAGAATTTTGAATGAAGACATCCGGCAAAAGTCGTATATCCATGTGGAGAGGTCAGAGAATTATTTGATCCGTGTGAAGAGCTTGATAAACAAGATAAAACACCAAGGGTCGGAAAAGCTTTGATTTCCTTTCGATGAGAAAATCTTTGATTAGCACCAAAAGGAAAAACCGAAGGAAAAACAGTTTGTTATGAAGAGACCCGACTGAGGTGCCACGGGCCAGGCCTATCAACTTCCCACCAACTGTGATGGTTCTTGGAGTGACCATAAACGATAGAGATGTCATAATTCCTCAATTCCCCACATAATTTCTTCAATATTTAACATTGAATGCTTCTGTCTGTCAGAAGGTGTAGGATAGATAGCGTAATATATATATATATATATATATATATATATATATATATATATATATATATATATGATATTATAACATGAGAATAAACGCTACATAAATGCAATCATGTTTCGATGTGTACCAACACACCTCATCAGGCGTTAGTAAATGACTAGTTAGTAGACGATTTATTGAAATTGAAATTTTAAATACACATACAACCTCTTTTCACCCGAAAAAGGAGAATAGAAAAAGAGTAAGAAAGAAAGACATAAGATATTTTAAGAAAAAAGGAAGAATAAGGGAAATGGCGGCGGAATTTGTTTTGTTTAGAATCAGATCCACCAATCAAAATGCTCTACGCTAAGTAAGAGGTCATGACGCCCAGATTTAAAATTGTTGACATCTTAGACGTTTTATTCAATAGATTTAAGTTTGCTATAATGTAACGATAAGACAAATGACACTACTTATGGGAAAGGAAACATAATTTAAAATATATGCAGCTGTTACCTAAAGGGTCCTGTATAATTTGTTAATAAACCCAATCCATGGAAAATGTTAAAATGTCAGCCAAACGCATATACCTATATACTAAATATTATTAGCAGTACTAGAAGAAAAATGTACATAAAATACTTCGTCGAAATTGATCTTACAGACAAAAGATACGCTTTATATGGGATAACAAGGTTATTCTAAAATATAAGAAGAAGCAATTATCAATTTAAAAAAACGGCAAGATTGTAGAATCAAAGGTAAGATATGCTTGCAATTAACCTTTTCCAATTCAGGTCGAAAATTAAAATATCAATTTAGCTGACTTCTTCAAATGACAAATTCTGCGGAACCTCACTTCATGAAACCTCTCACTTCAACTCTGATTCTTTGGTATTTTAAAGAAATACACTTCATTTTCTAAATTCACAAAGTTTTTGAGATATTTTAAATTGAATTTAAAACATTTTTTTAATTCCCAAAGTTGTTGGGTTACTTTAAAATCAATATAAATTAACGACTTTGAAAATCCCTATTTTGTTCAGTTATCTTAAATATTAATTTTTAAATGTTCCCTCCTCATCCGTAAACAAATCCCAATTCTGGATGTACAAGCACCTGATTTTCACACCCGAGCTCATCCTGATTCCAAACAGGTATAATATATGGACGGAGAGCAAGTGTGACCCGGGTTAGAGGGGTTTCAGACACATGACCGGAGAGATCGAATCTGCCGTTCATATATATATATATATATATATATATATATATATATATATATATATATATATATATATATATATATGTGTGTGTGTGTGTGTGTGTGTGTGTGTGTGTGTGTGTGTGTGTGTGTGAATGTGACTACGGATTTATTGACATAAACCAGTCCGTATATAAATATTGCGTTTTTCTTCGTCATGTATACGACTATACGCAAAGCCATATCTATCTATCTTTCTATCTATCTATCTATCTATCTATCTATCTGTTTGCCTGAGACTGAATATGCTTGTATTAGTGTTTATATTATATCACACTTTCTTTCTTTCTTTATATATATATATATATATATATATATATATATATATATATATATATATATATATATATATATATATATATATATATATATATATATCATCATTATTTCGTTTTATGAAGACAGATTTAGAATTCAATTTCTCAAATTCGTTATTTTCCCCAATAAACCTAGGTTTAAACACATCTCTCCTTCTCTCCGATCTGTCTTTAGTCTCTGCAACCAATTCCCAAGATTTTCAAGGCTTGACGACCTCAAACTAACAATGCAATGGATATATAAAAATATCAGTCGATATAGAGATATGGAACTGACTGTTTTATTTTTTTTCTCGTGCAAAAAGGATTGAATCTTTTTTCTCGTGCAAAAAGGATTGAATCTTTTTTCTCTTTAGGTGGGAAAGAATTGAAAATGTCGAGGAAGAAAACGTTGACCTTTTCGTCCAATAGTTTAAAAGGTGCACTAGAAATGTCAGAGACTAACAAAATGTAAAAATGACTTTAAATCAATATGGTTTCCTTAACAATAAAACATCTATCTTAATCTGTTCCTATCAATATATACTAAACTTTACTTAATACAAAATTTTAAAAAAATGAACAAAAAGGCCAGCTGGATGAGTAATGGGAGCAGGAAGATTGTTTTACGCAAGTCTACCAAGTACAGAGAGGCTTGCACCCTTTAGAAATCAGCGCTGTCCATTTTAGCTATTACTCTGATTTGAATATTGACCACACGTCGCTTGTGGGATAGCCATTTCTTTCAGTGACCAGACACTATTCATATAGATATTTGCTTAGTTAATTTACCTCGTTGCTATCTTTTCTGCCTGTAGATATAATTTGTTTGTAGTTATCTAACCACACATATATATCAAACTTTCAATGACACTTCTTATCTGTTTCTCCCTCTACCTCCCTTTGTCCCTATCGATTTATATGATACTTCATATTTCTTTGCCTGTCCTAACATGTTTATGTGTTTTCATATCTATCTCTCTTCCTCGTTTTGTAGATCTATCTATCTATCTATCTATCTATCTATCTATCTATCTATCTATCTATCTATCTATCTATCTATCTCCGCTTGCTCATTATCTATCTATCTATCTATCTATCTATCTATCTATCTATCTATCTATCTATCTATCTATCTATCTATCTATCTATCTATCTCCGCTTGCTCATTATCTATCTATCTATCTATCTATCTATCTATCTATCTATCTATCTATCTATCTATCTATCTATCTCCGCTTGCTCATTATCTATCTATCTATCTATCTATCTATCTATCTATCTATCTATCTATCTATCTATCTATCTATCTATCTATCTATCTGAACCCGATCATGACTGTCTATTCATATCCTCCACCCTCTCTTTATATATATATATATATATATATATATATATATATATATATATATATATATATATATATATATATATTCTGAGCTGAGCATGGCTGTCTTAGTATTTTCATCATATGTATGTCCCCACCTCTTTCTCTATGTTTATCTCTCTGTCTTGAACATTATTATATTTACTTTTGTCTGGCCTGCTTTTTTCGTTTCCAGCTACCTTCTTATGTCAGTTAATACTTATCTCTTTTTCCTTGGGTGAAAATCGTATCATGCGGTCACTGCCTTTCTCCATATGTAAAGTCTCGAATCCTAAAGAGACCGCACAATTTCATTATGGCCTAGTGCTTCTTTGGAAGAAAACCTGATCTTAGACGGCATGATTATGCCGACGTAAAAGCGAAGCTGCTTTTTTTTTTAACTTTGTGAGACAGACTATCAAATAGTACTTATACATCAATTAATACTGAATGTACTACTAATAATAGGACTATGGTACTTGAAATAATCAGACACGCTTGGGTAGAAACAGGCAATAATGTTTCGTCTCGTCAGTGACATCTTGTGTTTTTCATAAGTCCAGACGAACATATATGAAATGTTTTGTAACAAAGATAAAAAAAGTCGTATGCACGTTTCTCTGTGTTTCACTCGACATTCTATCATCTGCACATGTCTTTGTATTTAAAATGTGAAACGACTGTGCAGCGTATGAAATAATAAAAAACATAACTGAATAAAGAAGCGGTTACACTGGGAAAATGTGAGTTAACCGAATACAAATTAAAAGCGAAAGGATAGGATATGACTGAGTTTAGAGGAAAGTTTGAGGTATTAAAGAGTGAAAATAATTTTACAAAAGTTGAAGGAGTGAAAAATTAGATAAAAGCAGGACTTCCCCTGATAATGAAGTGAGGCATGATGCTTAGAGCCGTTAGAATATCTGACAGACTTGACAGTGTGCCAAATAATTATTACTTTGAAGTAAAAATTGAAACTGCTCACGAATTCGAGGATATTGAGACTGGTGTTTGAGATTTAAGTAAATTCTTCGGCGTAAGCACATCCATCTAGCTAGATTATGAAAATACAGAGAATAATAATAATATTAAAATAACAATAATAATAATAATAATAATAATAATCGATTTGAATTCACAAAACAGATTATCAGCCATAAACATGCTGGCTGTACCTGTGGTGGAATACAGTTTCAACATCCTTAACTAGACCATAGCTGACATTAAGCGAAAGGATATCAAAATGTGAAAGTTTCTCATTTGTCAGCTTACGCATCGTAAGGTTGATGTTGATATTCTGTATGTTTCCAGATTCGAAGGAGGTAGGGGATTAGTTCAACTAGAAAAGTTTTACAAAACCACAACAACTGATGTTCAAAGACACCTGGAAATTGCAGAAAACTGGAGGATGATCCGTGTCAAAGTACATGAAATAAATAAGAATTTGTTCAGTAATAAACAAAGCCAACAAATTTAAAAGAGAATTTCAATTGTGTGAAGAAGTGTAAATAAACCATAATACACTTATTGCAGCGGTGGAGAATCTAAAAAAATATAGCAAATGCAATGTACCAGATGCAGAAACGACGGTAAGTTAATCCTCTTCATGGTCAATACTCTGCCCATACCAAACAAACTTATGTAGACAAATTCTGTACACATCAGTTGATAAATAGTGCAGGGTTAAATGCTGAAACCGAAGGTTTATTCTTGCTGCACAGGACCAATGTTTGCTAAGTAGAAATTACCAAACACACACACTGAAAAATACTGTTAACCCCAAATACAGATTGTAATGTATCTTTGAACATCTTCAAACATCTGTCAAATTACAAGGACCTTGAAATCGAAATCTCAAAAATGTGGCACATGAGTACATCAACAATTTCAGTTGGAGACCTCGGACTGATTAGAAAAGTGTCCGATAGACTCATTGAACGGATTTCTGGTAGCTAAAGCTTTAAAGAAACACAAACAATTGTACCCACAAGTACAGCCCGCACTTTACAAAGGGATTTATCTCTGTAATATGTATATGACTTTTTTCTTCAGAAAATGTACAGTTGAAAATGTCATGATGACATTTCTGACCTTAGGTCTCTAGCTGGGATCCGGAGGAAAATGAGTATACATTAGAAATCAACAACAACAACAACAACAACAACAACAACAATAATAATAATAATAATAATAATAATAATAATAATAATAATAATCATAATAATAATAATAATAAGCAGGTTGCATGATTTCCATAGCTTCTGAACTTCTTAATTGATTGGAGGTGTTAAAAAGTACGTTTTGTCTAGGTGATTTAATTGTGACTACAGCTAATATGCCATTCAGTACCACAAATCTACTTGCCCTCTGCCTGAATTTAACCTGTTGGGCACTGTACGCTACGGGCTGATACACTCTGCATCACAAGAATAAGACACCCAAATGCAATTTCGGTTTTACAGATATTGTGAAAACCCTTGATTTAAAATTGCTGCACTTGAAAGATTCTCAGTCTCTCGCCGTTTCATCTATGTTTGGTTGTCCTGTATGTACTAGGTGTCATAATTGGTATACTAGGGTTTCTATATTGGTAATCCAATCTCATATTATTGGCGCTATGATTTCTCATACTATCATAATAATAATAATAATAATAATAATAATAATAATAATAATAATAATAATAATGAAGAAGAAGAAGAAGAAGGTTGCTTTTATTTTTGAAGGATGAGGAGTCCAAGACGACCTGGGGCCATATCTTCATACTTGAGAACATCTTTAATCGGAGACCTGGGCGGAACAGGTTAACAGGCAGGCTGAAGGTATATCTAACTGGGAACCACAGGCAAGATTATGCGGTGTTCTTATTAAAAGCCGTCTCCAAATCGCCACACATTTGGTTGTGATACATATACTTTGTATATATTTATTAAACATGGTGTATTGTTTTCGTATATATGAAGTCTAGTGTCCCCTTTATCGTGTGCTGAACTCTCACATAACAATAATAACATTAATAATAATAATAATATTAATAATAATAATAATAATTTAACAAATAAACATACTGAAAAACTGTGTTGACCCCAAATGTAGATTCAGTGTTTAATATCCAGAAACAGTTGACTATCTTGCATCAGGATGCCTTCATCGAATACCAACTCAACACGACATGGTAACGTAATATCTGCACTGAATAATCTGCAACTTTTATGGGACACAAATTGCAAGAAATGAACACCACCCAGACCCGGTTGCAGACATTGGACCTGTAGCAATTTAATGGGGCTTACAATGCACGGAAACAGAACAATCAAAGCGAATCCCCCAGACCACAAAATCAGAATGTGCTTTTTTATTGTCTTGGCAATTTCTGCAGACTGTAATAGAATTATAAGATCTTCGGGATAAATGGATCTTGAAGTGGGAATCTAAAATTTTAGCTCATGAAGACATCACTAATTCCAGTTGTGGTTAGGACCCTGGGTTTGATTGGAAGAGATTCTGGTAGACCTATTGAAGAGATCCCTGTTTTCCGATGCCTTAAAGAAATAAAAACACTTTGGTCATATGCACATCTCACATTTTACGAGGGTTTTATCCATGGAAAATGTGCGTTTTTAAGTTGTATTTTTATTTCTTATACAAGTGTCAGTGGAAAATATCATGATGCCTTTTCTGGCTTATATTTCTCGTTGGGAACTAGAAGGAAATGACTATACAACAGAAATAAAGGAAATAATAATAATAATAATAATAATAATAATAATAATAATAATAATAATAATAATAACAACAATAATAATAATAATACTAAGAAGAAGAAGAAGAAGAAGAAGAAGAAGAAGAAGAAGAAGAAGAAGAAGAAGAAGAAGAAGAAGAAGAAGAAAATTAACATCTATTTGATGTCATAATTTAGTATTATACCCCAACAAAATTATTCGGCAAAAAGATTTAATAATTAGCAGTTCGATGACTATAGTATATAAGCCTTTAATATAGATAATATATTTCCTATAAGCCTGAAATCATTGATTACTCTTGTTGAGGATTTAAAATCATGGCATTTCTCATGACACTAGTAGTTACTTGGCTATATCCATGTATTTTCCAAGCGATAGCCAAAGGTTCTACTGAAGTACATAATCTAATCTGGAAGGAACGATCCCTAACCTGGCCAATTATTGAGCAGCCAAAACGGATTGCCTTTATAAAGATGAAGTGGCCCAAATGTCCCTGGGGGAAAAAGTTGATTAATACCTTCCCCAAGGATATTAGTGCGAAATGAAAGCAAAATATAGACCAATTTCATTCTCCGTGCCATTTAGGTGTTAAGCCTTTTGCGTCTTGATAAAGAATATCTGAAAATGAAATTCTCCGAGAGAAATTATTACTCTCTGAAAGGAAGTTTCCCTTAACGAGAAAAAAAGGGATGCCGAAAAGGAACGAGATGTAAAATTAGCTGTTTATTGATAAAAACAATCAGAGAGGAATAAAAGCAAGTGGAACGAAACTAGGAATAGCTTATAGCATGATATCCCAAATTCGAATATGGGAATGCTTTCATATGCGCCATGTTAATATTACAATGCTTCTGGTAATATTTATGTCTAAATCAATAAGAAACTGGAAGGCAGAACTAATTGCAGTGGGGGGCCAGATTCGCTTGCGTCAACAAAAATAGAATAATGTTTTAAATTCTCTATCCCCAAGTGGTTATAACGTAGGAATTTTGCATTTGGACCATGAGATCCGTGTTCGAATTTTAACATGATGAAAAGGTCAAAGGGAAGTCTTTGAAAATATCAACTTGAAGGGGTGGTCTAACACGACTGCACTGTCGGAACATGACTGAAAAACCATACAAAGGATTGATCCAAAAATTCACCGAAATTCCGTAGTCGAATCTCTTCGGAAGTCGTTGTTGGTCGTGCAAGCACGACACCACAAATTATCGTGACTGGGCGTACTGACCCCCTTCAAATACGGGTCAAACCAAACTTTTCACTATCTCTCAGAAATTTTAACTAAGGCCTGCTCAATAAAGTTACAATATAGACAGGTTGGCTTTGTGGTTGTTGAAAATAGCAAAGGTGTGTGTGCAGGCGTCTGCAACAGGTACTAGTTGCCCCCTAGTAGACTGCATACTTTCCTTTAACTAATAGATGTCTACAACAAAATTGCCAATAAAAATGGTTATAGAATTATTAGCGATGAATTGATTTTAGAAATTTTCTAATTCATCAGAAAGACTCAAGTGTTTGCTGTATTTATATGGCTTGGCTAAATGAAGACAGAATTTGAACCCTGCATTCCAATTTTGAAACAATTTAGCGAATAACTGAATTTAAATCATTGAACTGCTTCAGTTTGTTATGACACTAAACATATCATATAAGCTAAGCATAAATCCAATGATAAGTGTGTTAACTCTTGGAATATTGAAACAGTTTTTAAGTGCGCAGAAGAAAATGAAATAAAAGCATGAAAAAATAAGGAAGGTTTTAATATTTTCGTAGAAATCAATACAATCCAGAGAAACATGTCTGCGAGCCTTCTTAAAATCAGACAATGAGTAACTAATTAATTTGCATCTCGCAATGTCTAAAGTAGCAACAGATTCTTATACATTCTCGATATTCTTCATAGACTCAGTGAAAAGGAAGAGATTAAGGATTGAATGCTACATGTGACGGAATAACCAGGAAGTGATTTTAATAGTAACGAATGAATCCGGAAAACTTCACCATACAAACTCTTATTCCCAAATCAGTATTCTAATGCGTGATCAATGAAATACTGATTTTGGGGAGTGAGTAGATTCTAGAACCTTCCAGTTCCTCCCCGGGATCAGGTAGAAATGAAAGTGCAATACGTGGAAGACAAAAATGGGAAAGAAGATTCTATGAATGATAAAAAAGATGAAGCAAAAGAAATTGTGAATAAAATGAGATTATTCGCGCAAAAGCCAGTCGAATGAAAAGAAAAACATTTTTCGCATTAGAGGCCCACAAGAATTTAGAAGTAACTATTTTAAAACCATTAAACATTTAAAAATTAATAAATAGGGTTTGCAGGTTTAAATTGTCAGCCTCAGTTGATGCGAATGTAGTAATTTACCCCAGAATGATTATTAATATAGACAACTGGGTAATGAAACGGTATCTATGAAAAGGAGTCTATTGCTATTCAATCAATAAAGAGAATGAAAGGGAAAGAGATAACTGTCAGTGAAATGGAAAGGCAATTCTTAACAGAGATATTACCCTTCTTCTAGCATGAATGAAACCGAAAACAAGAACATAGTGACGTGTAGTAGATACATCGCTTTTATATCAGTAAATTGAATTAACTCAAAATGAAAGCAATTTTCGAGAATATCTAAAAATCAGTTCTCATTTCCCCACTATTTTATGAGTAGTTGTGAAATGTGAATAGTAGATATAAAGCTCTTCTATCTGATGATAAAATTGAAAGAGAGCGTAGTGTCGGACAAAAGCCAGCGGACAAAATCCCAACGAATAAAACCCAGTGAACATATTATTTTATTTAATTCACTCCAAGTAAGGTAATAAAGCCACTAAGACTTATAGCGTTTCTCAGTGTGAAAGACTATGTGATAAAGAGAACATTATTAAGGAGAGCCGATAATAAAAAGACGAAACTGTTAGTATAGAACCTACGGTTAATGTGGCCATTTTGACTGTAAATTGATGAGACCTGGCTGCCTAGTACTGCGCTTAACTACATAACGTATAGGTACCAAAGATTCATCAGAAGAATTAACAAGAAAATTTGTATAGAAAGGGCACAAATAATGTACGTTACGATAATAGAAAAATGACTGAAGCCGAGATGACAGGCCAGGACCAATAATATTGCAGATTTTCTTTTTATTTTATCTGGAATCTTGAGATACATAGCAGAAGCACCAAACCAGATATGAGAGCAATATTCATTGCATAGACTAATGGAATACTAATAAATATGTATGATAACTTCTTGCGAGAATATTGTCTAGAACGACATAGCGAACCAAATTTCTTAGCAGCAGGCCTAGCAATTGATTAAATATAATCTTTCCACTTCATGTCAGCTGAAAACGTTAGAAGGTACAATGGCTCACACAGGTGGAAATTATCCTCAGCTATGATAAATGAAGGCACGAAAGGTTCTCTCAAACGATTTAAAAAGTGTAGTTTCGTTTTTGAGGCGTTAAAATTAACAAGACATTTCATGGCCCAATTAATAACAGATTGTAAGTCATTTTTTAGATCAACTGTCAATTTGACCTTATCGATCTGATCAAAGCTACCATTGAAAAGGAGTAAATAGTTCTATCATCAGCATAGATACCAAGTTGAGAACTGATGACGTCAGAAAAGTTGTTGATGAAAATTAGGAAGAACGTAAGAATTAGGATTCAGCATTGAAGCACAAAAAGATCTAGAAGAGTGACCGTTTAAGACAACGATTTGGTAACCAAGATTAAATTTCTCAAAAATTCTTCCAGAAATGCCATAACCTTTCCACATGTAGGAATACATAAGGGACTTGCTGTTCGTCGTTTGCAGCGAGAAGCATCATACACAGCATCTATAATAGAATTAAGAAAAAATACTGAAGAATGTTCTGGAGTATTGAACAGACTAGCTGTCACGTGTTCTTTATCAAGCGCCATCCTATCCTCTTGGTATGAAATACAACGAATTGTATAATACGACTTTCTGATAATATTGATCAAAAGATGATAAAGAATTATATAGATTACAACAGCTTCTGCCATTCTCTCTAAAGCAATTTTCCCCAGGCATATTTTGGCGCAGGATTGTTTGTTGTCTGCTAAATGAAATTATGTTCAAAAGAGACTGTTCAAATCAACGTTCTACCTGAAGAATGTCGGTCAATTTTATCGTAGTTTCGCATTTGTCTGATTTCGTTTCCATTTACTAAAAGGAACACACCTGCCTCATGTTCTCATCGAAAATTAATCTCGAAAAAATAAGTTCCATACAGAGTTGCCATTTAGTACACACAAACGAAGACAAAGCTCTTTCGTTATGTAATATGAAATTATAATGTGATTTTAGCAATTCTTTTTTTTGTCTATACTTTTAGACACATGAAACTGGATTTCTGCTACCGATCTAAATGAAAGAAAATATATCTATTAAATTTGCAGAGGAGTCTTTATTCAATGATGTACACATTCAAAACTGCATCAGAAAAATATTTAGTAAAGAGATATTTACTTTAATCTCTTTTAAACCAGCTGTTAATTTAATTCTGCGTATCTCTTCATGTGAATACAAACAGTAACAGACGCATGAATATAGAGTGAGTCCAAAAGTAATGCCATTTGCTTTATTGTGCTGGCACACGATGTTGAGGCCGGATTCTCATTGTATAGCGGTAGAGTTTGCATTAATCCATAACTATATTTGTCTTGTAAGTAGAAGTTGAGCCAAAGTCTAGAAAATTGGCAAAATGTGCCTGACATTAGCTTTCTGACTGAATTTCTTCATGCGGATCAATTCCAACCGCTGACATTGACTGATCATTGCGGAAAGGAAATTGTGAATATGAGCACAGGTAGGCATTGTGTGATAAGATCAGTATATAGTAGGCCGATGAAATGAATTCGAGTTTTAAAAAAATGACTATAATAATAATGATAATAATAATATTAATAATATTTCTATATTAGGTCATTAGACCAAATATAAGCATGATAAGAAAAGATGTCAAAATCCCATTCTGTGTTTAAATAGGAAATAAAGAGAACAGTTTCCAGAGAAAGCCATCGACAAACCCTCTATAATTTTAATCGTGACAAACAATTAGCCCAAATCTCCTGGATGTCATCGATAATATAACAGCTGCGTAAAACATTTCTCACAAAATGTCCAACTTCATTGTATTTTTCGTTGAGAATGGACACGGATCTGTACGAAATTTCCGATTTTAGCATCTTTTTCCATCATGCTACTATGTGTACAAAAGGCTTACTAATAATATACAATGAATCTTCTTCTCCTCCTCCTTCTTCTTCTTCTTCTTCTTCTTCTTCTTCTTCTTCTTCTTCTTCTTCTTCTTCTTCTTCTTCTTATTATTATTATTATTATTATTATTATTGTTGTTGTTGTTGTTGCTGTTGTATTCTTTTGAATATATTTCATCAGCCTACTACCCAACTATATCTGCAATTTGTTTCTAAATACAATGTGTGAAAGTACGCGCAATACATTGCCCTCCTCAGCCGCAAGTGGTAACAGAGTTTCGGTTGGCCAGATCCAACTCGATAATTTTTTATCTGTTTCCTGGAGAAGATATTAAACACGCTTCAGGTACCGGCCAGTGAAAAATACCTACAAAAAAGGAAACTGTTGACTGTGCAAGGAATCCAAGGCACTCGACCTCAGTAGGTAGCACATGGCATGTCCACCTCTTTTCCATGCAGTCAGATCGCAGCGATTCGTAGCGGGGTTTTTTTTCGTTCGTGCGCCTCCACACTGTTCTCTGTCAATGGAACCGTTAATTCTAGTAAACACTCTGAATCAGGTCACAGCAAAATGTCAGGACGTGTGTCTGTCTGAATGATGTGTACCGGAAACTGCAGAGGTATTCTCAGATCAACTAACACCCTCCAATCACGGGCTCCACTCAGTAGCGTCATATTGGGAGTTAATTGCGTCTTCCGCACAAAGCGTTCACCTCCCTTGTAAAAAAGGATCTTAGGTTCTCTGGCTGTTACATATTGTTTGTTGACTGATTCACACTGTGTACATGACCAATTCAAGCACTTTGTCATGGCGCCACATATACATCTGCAGTGATTGTGGTCATGCAAAAATCATGTGACGAAAAGTGCCTCGATCAGTTTGACATAATGCACATACATTGATGTCCGTGTACCCCAACATCATGAGTTTGGTCGCATATGGTAAGAGATCAAAGGTAGATCGCAGGAAGTAATATATTGTCATCTATTACAATAAGGGTATTCTATGATAGCTTCACTGGATCAAAATCACTCCATATCGTCCATGCAAATGGTTTAAACTGAGAAATAGCGGTCGCTGTTTGCTGCTCTTCCTTGAAATTGCTGATTTCTTACGTGAGACATCTTTATATATATATATATATATATATATATATATATATATATATATATATATATATATATATATATATATAGTGATTTACTAAACTCAACTTAAATGTGGCATAAATCCAAAAGTCTGGTGCACCCAGTGCGGATCAAACTCACTGCTCAGTTATAATTAATCTAGCGAGACAACCTTGTTCATCATTACACGACATCTATCTATCTATCTATCTATCTATGTCGCTGTCTCTTTCTTTCTTTCTCTATCTCTCTCTTAACACACACACGCAACACACATACACACACACACACACGCACACACACACACACACACACACATATATATATATATATATATATATATATATATATATATATATATATATATATATATATGTTGGGAACTGCATGACAATGTGGAAAAAAGTTTACTTGTGACGCGTTTCGTCCTTCAGGACTTCATCGGCAAAATTTATTGTTGATATGACTACACATGCGCAGGAACGAAGGGTGCTGGGTATTTTAGGAAAAAAATTTTTACTCCGATGAAATCCTGAAACAAACTTTTCCACTTCTTGATACAATTTCCCCAATACTGTTCCTGATATATAAACATATATATCGTTATCTCATTCACACAGGTTGATTGAAAAATAACTAATTATTTTATGTATGATTGCCTCCCCCTTCTAACTATAATTTATATGATTTATAAGATGGGATATACTTTTCAATCACCCTGTATATATTTGAAAATGCAGGCATAAACATCAAAACTGTTACTTATCTGTTTTAAATTCTCAAGCAAGCATCGCGTTATTCCTATATTTTTGGCTTCAAATAGAGGCTGTGAAGGATTTATGGGAATTTGGGGAAGTGGGAAATGTTTTCTTGCGATATTTGGCGGCAAAACTATAGCCAAAACAAGACTCATTCTGAATTCAATCAGCTTGGGAACACGTGACGTGCTCAACGTGTGACGTGTGTGTGTGTGTGTTTTATATATACCCTTAAGTCTACGGACTCATAATTTATATGTTTTTAAATCATTTCACCCCAACCAAGGCAGGAATGCCACTAGTACGCAGGTGTTTACAGAGAGTGAAGGTGAGTAAGAAGACTGGGTGTATGGGGACTGAGAAATGGATAATATATGAACGGCGTTAAAGACGACAGAAGATGGCGATTGACGTTGCATTTAATCGTCTGAAGATTGTAGTTTTCAGGGCAGCAAGTTAACGGAAGGGAGTTCCACAGGCGGGAAGAGCAAGAAAGAAACTGCTGCAGTAGAAGTGGCGGTTACGTTTAACCAGAGGATAACATTCAACAAGCTGGGGCAAGTGACGGAAGTCGAGATGCTAAGTCAAGATCGATTAAATTGCAGATCCTTCTTTGGATTTTGGCAAGAATCTCGAAATGAATAGAAGGAGCACCAGATCAGATATGGCAACAATATTCAATACATAGCAGAATGCTAAATTTGTAAATGTGCAAGATAGACTCTAACGAAAAAAAAAACTTCTAGCTCAACAGTGAAAAAAATTTCCTTGCAGTAGATGGAGCTATTTATTCAATGTAGTTGTTCTACTTCAATTCTGTTGAAAACGTGACGCCAAAGCGGTGCAGTGAGACGCTCACCAGGAGACGAGCATTAATCATGCGGATGTGGAGCAGGGAAATTTCTCTATAGTGGTTAAATGAGAACAGTTTCGTTCTGGAGGCATTCAAATATACAAACCATTTCTTGCCCCAGTTAACCAGATATAAGTCCTTGTCACGAGCAGCGG
>OZ038486.1:111539752-111562252 GCA_964036315.1 Acanthosepion esculentum | reverse complement strand
TAGTTTAATAAGATCTTTCCAAATTTTTTATTAATATAAAACATTGACGAAATAAATGTTTTTATGGGCAAATGCTTATAAAATATCATACTAACCATGCTACGCGAATATATTTCTTCCATTAATACCAAGACGATTCATTATTTCCACATCTTTTTTTTTTCAAAAGAAAAAAAAAAGAACGAGGCAAAGGGTTCAAATGGAATTAGGTTTCACATTTTGGTTTCCTCACGAACGGCTTCAGGCAATCTTCTGTCGTAATGTCGTTTCGTGTCTCTGTCGTTTATCTTATCAATTTGAAGAGACTTGTGCTACTGTTTCAAATCAACAAAATACCTCTCAGAGAATCTTTCTTCTTTAAGTTGCGCAGATATATTTTGTGAAGTCGTCAGCAACTTGTAAATGTCACTGGATGAAAAAGAGACCCCCCCCAAAAAAAAAAGGAAGGAAGAAATTGCAATAAATTAGTGACCTTACAACGTCGGAGCAATAAAAATCTTGACAATGAATTTATAATCTAAAGAAGTTAACGGTCTTATCCTTTTCTGACATAATAACTTTTTCGGTCCTTTCGGTTCAGTCCCTCTGCGAAGTAACTCATTATTGTAGAAATGAAATGTCTGCGAATAAATGAAAGAATACATGACAAATTTAGAGTTTTGAAACTCTCAGATGTTTGTCTGTATATTCTCAGTAATCTAATGATTCCTCGGACAGAAAATACACTCGAGAAATAGTGTTAGAAATTCAGGGCCTGCTACTATTCATTTTATTACAATGGCTTTGTAACCGGTTCTCTTCTAGTTTTTTCTTATCGCTGGATATTTTCATAAAATCTACCATCACTTGTTTAAAATATTTGTTGAAGTAGTAAGAGGAGTCAAGAATGATATTCATAACAAAATATTATCTATTCAGGAAATAGCAGGGTCCACATTCAAAGTGACACTGAGAGATGTTTCATGCTTGAATGTAACCTTCAGGCCTGAAAGAAGCTCTCACTATTCGGTGATAACCTCAATGTCTTTTATCTACACACGCTTTAATGCGGATACTGAGCCCTTTTACCCATAAATATAGCATACCTTAAAATTAAAATTATATTTTATTAAAAACATAGATAGATAGATAGATAGATAGATAGATTTGAAAAATTGACCATTTCTAAATTAAATGTCGACCATTTACTGGAGGATAACGTGTTTAAGGCGTGCAGATTTTCTAAATTTCACTATTAAGAAATAATGGATTGATTTGAAATAACTTGCAAATTGAATATTTTATTTATTTGTTGGCAGTACAGATATATGAATCAATACTGCATGGCGATAGTCAGTATGGCGACTTAATAGGATGTCATATCGTGTGCTGAAGATCGCATTATTGTATGCAACTCTCACCATGCAGTGTTGATTGCTATGTCCAACTTTTCTACATCTAAAAATAATCTATATTTCTTTATAATAATACTCATAACTTTAAATACTACACACACACACACACACACACACACACACACACACACACACTCAAACACACACACATACACCCATATATATATATATATATATATATATATATATATATATATATATATATATATATATATATATATATATATATACCATGCTAATATTGGATAAATGAACAACTAAAAATGAAGGAAGAAGCATCCTATTGACGGATTTCATTTGGAGAATATACTTTAACCGATTAGCTGATCGAATCATTTTTCTGTATAGAGAAAGAAGAAACAATAGAGGCAATAAATACAAGAAAAGCAGGCCACAGCTTATATCGAAACATTAAAAACAAGATTTTAAATATTTTTCTTTGGATTTTATCAAGTATCTTTAAATTCATAGCAGAAGTGACAGACCAGATATGACATGCGTGTGTGTGTGTGTGCTATAGTTATTTTCAGTACTTTTCCATTCTCATACTTTACTCACAATTTGTGTTTGGTCTGCCATAGTGTCTCATGACACGTACTGATAGAGGATTATATATATATATATATATATATATATATATATATATATATATATATATATATATATATATATATATATATATATATAACACATATATTGCTGGTGTTCATAAAACACTATATGTAAGTGTGTGTGCGAATGAGTGTAATGTATAATATGTTAAAAATGTAGACATAAATTTGATAGTATTGTATAATCTATCCATAGGCTTATAATATTTTACTCCTTTTCACTGTACACGAATCATTGCTGAAATGTCGGTTAACATTGAAATTTTTGCTTTAAAACCCACTTTAAAATCTTCGACTTATATACGGAAATATAGTATATGTTAGGTAACATCACGATAAAAATAAAACAAGTTAACTTTGCCTGACCAAAATTAAAGCTGGTTTATATCTTTTCCAAAGTTTAATCATCACATGAAAAAATATATCTCATCATTTTCTTTATGTTATTTTTTCGTAATATTCTGTTTCAGTTGCGGGAGTCCCCATGTCCACAAATATTTAAAAATAATTCTTTTAAAAATATATTGTTTCGTATATTCAGCACTAAGTCACATCTACGGAATTCAATGTAGATTTAAATTAACAGCGCAGAAAAGAAAAGCATGTCGCTACCATAAGAGTCGAGAATGAACTGCCATATTAACTTTCAATATATTTTCGTTGCGAGAAGTGAAGAGTAACTTGATGAAATACAAAATATTTCTTATAGAATACAAAGGAGAAGACGAAGATTGGTGATAGAATTGATGTGTACACTGTACACAGAAGTTTCACATCTCTGCAAATAGTTCTTTTTCAGTATGACTTTTTATCACTTTGCAGCAAAACAATTTTTCTTCTACACTTATTTTTTCACTTTAAACAAAACGAATATTCCAAATAAGAACATTTGTTAAGTAAATATAATTTTGTGATCCCAGATATTTCCATGTCATTTTGGCGAAATTTAGGTGAGAATATATTGCTTTTTTCGTGTTTATAATAGAGATAATTTCATTCAGAATACATATATAAGTATTTTAGTGGAAAAATTTAATACAATCAAGGGCGTGAAATTTTGTTTTCATCTGATTAGTTTAAACATTAATATAACTAATTGCTTTATATTTTTATCAAATAATACATGTTTATCATGTAAAACCTTACATTAAAATGTTCGTTTTAATTCAATATTTGGGAAAATTTTGATTATTTAATATAAAGATTTAAAAATTATGCTTTTTAATTTCGTCGAGTGGCAGCCATTTAAAAACAACTGACACGTTTCATTTTCGCATGTACCAAGATAGGAAGGTAATACATATTCATAAAACCGTTGGTTTTGTTTTCAGGGATATTTACGAACAAATTAATAATATACATGATTGTTCTTCAGAAATTCAGTACCAATCAGAAAATGCATTCAATGAATGTAGATATATATATATATAACTTCTACCGACTATATCATATAGGTCTCAGTGATTACAGACGCGTATACTCACCATACATCGAAAGCAGAAACCTAAAGCGTAATCCACTGGTATTACAGCTACAGTCTCGCTTTGATTACAACACCGCATGGCCGAACAAGGCATGCGTGGCTGATCCCATGCATAGCCCAATGTGCCATGGCAACAATTCTTTTCTGACTCTTGTGAGTGACCACGGTGTGGAGCCTAAAAAATAAAATAAAAATTTAGAATTATTTTACAGGTCAAAGCTTTCTCCACTCGCATAAACGTAGGGTTCCAAATAAAAGGAAGAGGGGTTTTTAAGTTTCCAATAAAATAATAAGACGAGGTTTCAAATAAGAGTGTCTTTTTTCGAAGATAGACATGATTAAAATGTACTTATGAGAAAGTATAAAGTCGGACGGGATGTGTTGTGATTTCTAATATAATAAAATGTACTATTAATACACGAATGAAGATTAACGAACATTCATTTTGTACTACCTGCATTGTCTGCCGTCATGGAATTATCATAAACAGATAGAGGGGCTCAAATTGACATTGAGGCTTATGTGTCTCTTCATATTCAACATATTCATCAGAATTCATCTTCGTTTATTCGGGATACTCGCAAAATTTTGAAATAGTTTATACATTTTTATTAAAAATGTTACTCTAAATATTAATATTTAGGTTTCTATTATTTTCACTCCAGTGATAGCCAATACATTCAAAAGTTTCCTTGAAGGAGACCATTTAAAGTGGCGAAACTCATATGTACGATCCATCGCTATGATGGTGAAAAATGTCGACTTCTTGTTTCGCTGCAGAAATGATCTGCCTCATTCTGCCATGATATATTTACAAGAGACAGAACTGAGAGTTTTGTTGTCATATCTGGTCTTGAACAGTCCAAAGACATTTTCCAATACATCACAGAGTTCAAAATCGTTCGCAAGGTCATGATAGGGTCTCTCGCTACTTCCATTGTAAATGTTCAAAGGATTTCCATTCTTTAGTGCCACCAGCTTAGACCTTTACGGAACGCATATCAATGTCCACATGGTTGTATTACCCTCATTCTCTAAGTAATCTGTTCGTAACAATGGCGTTCCTCACTGAAATCTTCTCAAGTATCGATATTTTGTGGTAAGAACTCCCGCATAGATATATGTATATATATATATAATGGATTTTTATTAATCCGACAGATTATTTGTATAACTTTAAACGTTATGTTTAGCGGATACTCGTTTTTGAGTAAACGCTCCGTTTATATATTAAACAGTATATTTATTTATTTTCGCCTTGAATATTGGTGAAATCTGATTAAAAAAGATTCCTTATTCAATGAGACATGTTTGAATGAAGATATGCTGCCTAAATACCCACACACACCCATTCTCCCACGTGCATGCACAACAACCCATAAACAACACACACACACACACACACACACACACACACACACACACATATATATATATATATATATATATATATATATATATATATATATATATATATATATATATATTCTCCATTTATGGATGAGGACGGCAGACTATAGGTAACAATTCATTTGTAGACGTAGACATCATGGGTTGACAGGGAAATCAAAACAGTATATCTTCTGTTCGATTTAGCCTTCAGCCATCTTCAGAGATATAGCAGGATATAGTTTGAAAATCTGTGATATCTACAAACACTTTATTTCCGATTATAAATATTCATATGTGTGTCAGTTAATATGACATTTGAACATGGCCTTCATAACTTATATTTTTAATATTAATTTTCCCCTAATAGAAGACCCAAGAAACACAGAAGTTAAAGGCTTGCTGCTAGCACAGTCATGATGTATGTGACATGTTATAAATATATGAGAGGCGATAGTAGGAAGTGGAGATTATAAGGCAAAAGAGTCTAGATAACAGTTGACACTTGAAGAGTTTAACATTGTAATGTACAAAAGGAGTATGCACGCAGGTGATTGTAAGAAAAGGCTTTTGAGTGAAATATTTAATTTGCACTGGGAATATGGAGGAAATAATGCTGATTCGACTCAGTGGAAGTAACGTGACATCACATTAAGGTCTGAACTGGTGGAACTAAAGAATAACGCTCCTCTGAAGCTTCGTCAGGGAAACGCGATTAAGTAATAAGATGTTTGTGAATTTGGGTCTTTGGCGAAAGAGGCTGCAGAGGGTTAAATAGGAGTTTACTCACAATATAGTGTAAGCGATTTTGAAGGGTATCAAGGCTAGAAGGTTATGATTGGGCAGCATCAGCTGATAAAGTGTGAATTTTGAAGCGTATCAAGACTGAAAAGAGAAGAGTGAGGAGTTCCAGCTTAGCAATCTGGATTTTGAAGTGAATCAAGACTGAAAAAGAGAAGAGTGAGGAGTTCCAGCTTAGCAATCTGGATTTTGAAGTGTATCAAGACTGAAAAGAGAAGAGTGAGGAGTTCCAGCTTAGCAATCTGGATTTTGAAGTGTATCAAGACTGAAAAGAGAAGAGTGAGGAGTTCCAGCTTAGCAATCTGGATTTTGAAGTGAATCAAGACTCAAAAGAGAAGAGTGAGGAGTTCCAGCTTAGCAATCTGGATTTTGAAGTGAATCAAGACTCAAAAGAGAAGAGTGAGGAGTTCCAGCTTAGCAATCTGGATTTTGAAGTGTATCAAGACTGAAAAGAGAACAGTGAGGAGTTCCAGGTTAGCAATCTGGATTTTGAAGTGTATCAAGACTGAAAAGAGAACAGTGAGGAGTTCCAGGTTAGCAATCTGGATTTTGAAGTGTATCAAGACTGAAAAGAGAAGAGTGAGGAGTTCCAGCTTAGCAATCTGGATTTTGAAGTGTATCAAGACTGAAAAGAGAAGAGTGAGGAGTTCCAGGTTAGCAATCTGGATTTTGAAGTGTATCAAGACTGAAAAGAGAACAGTGAGGAGTTCCAGCTTAGCAATCTGGATTTTGAAGTGTATCAAGACTGAAAAGAGAAGAGTGAGGAGTTCCAGGTTAGCAATCTGGATTTTGAAGTGTATCAAGACTCAAAAGAGAAGAGTGAGGAGTTCCAGCTTAGCAATCTGGATTTTGAAGTGAATCAAGACTCAAAAGAGAAGAGTGAGGAGTTCCAGCTTAGCAATCTGGATTTTGAAGTGTATCAAGACTGAAAAGAGAACAGTGAGGAGTTCCAGGTTAGCAATCTGGATTTTGAAGTGTATCAAGACTGAAAAGAGAACAGTGAGGAGTTCCAGGTTAGCAATCTGGATTTTGAAGTGTATCAAGACTGAAAAGAGAAGAGTGAGGAGTTCCAGCTTAGCAATCTGGATTTTGAAGTGTATCAAGACTGAAAAGAGAAGAGTGAGGAGTTCCAGGTTAGCAATCTGGATTTTGAAGTGTATCAAGACTGAAAAGAGAACAGTGAGGAGTTCCAGCTTAGCAATCTGGATTTTGAAGTGTATCAAGACTGAAAAGAGAAGAGTGAGGAGTTCCAGGTTAGCAATCTGGATTTTGAAGTGTATCAAGACTGAAAAGAGAAGAGTGAGGAGTTCCAGCTTAGCAATCTGGATTTTGAAGTGAATCAAGACTCAAAAGAGAAGAGTGAGGAGTTCCAGCTTAGCAATCTGGATTTTGAAGTGTATCAAGACTGAAAAGAGAACAGTGAGGAGTTCCAGGTTAGCAATCTGGATTTTGAAGTGTATCAAGACTCAAAAGAGAAGAGTGAGGAGTTCCAGCTTAGCAATCTGGATTTTGAAGTGAATCAAGACTCAAAAGAGAAGAGTGAGGAGTTCCAGCTTAGCAATCTGGATTTTGAAGTGTATCAAGACTGAAAAGAGAACAGTGAGGAGTTCCAGGTTAGCAATCTGGATTTTGAAGTGTATCAAGACTGAAAAGAGAACAGTGAGGAGTTCCAGGTTAGCAATCTGGATTTTGAAGTGTATCAAGACTGAAAAGAGAAGAGTGAGGAGTTCCAGCTTAGCAATCTGGATTTTGAAGTGTATCAAGACTGAAAAGAGAAGAGTGAGGAGTTCCAGGTTAGCAATCTGGATTTTGAAGTGTATCAAGACTGAAAAGAGAACAGTGAGGAGTTCCAGCTTAGCAATCTGGATTTTGAAGTGTATCAAGACTGAAAAGAGAAGAGTGAGGAGTTCCAGGTTAGCAATCTGGATTTTGAAGTGTATCAAGACTGAAAAGAGAAGAGTGAGGAGTTCCAGCTTAGCAATCTGGATTTTGAAGTGAATCAAGACTCAAAAGAGAAGAGTGAGGAGTTCCAGCTTAGCAATCTGGATTTTGAAGTGTATCAAGACTGAAAAGAGAACAGTGAGGAGTTCCAGGTTAGCAATCTGGATTTTGAAGTGTATCAAGACTCAAAAGAGAAGAGTGAGGAGTTCCAGCTTAGCAATCTGGATTTTGAAGTGAATCAAGACTGAAAAGAGAAGAGTGAGGAGTTCCAGCTTAGCAATCTGGATTTTGAAGTGAATCAAGACTCAAAAGAGAAGAGTGAGGAGTTCCAGATAAGCAATCTGGATTTTGAAGTGTATCAAGACTGAAAAGAGAAGAGTGAGGAGTTCCAGCTTAGCAATCTGGATTTTGAAGTGTATCAAGACTGAAAAGAGAAGAGTGAGGAGTTCCAGGTTAGCAATCTGGATTTTGAAGTGTATCAAGACTGAAAAGAGAAGAGTGAGGAGTTCCAGCTTAGCAATCTGGATTTTGAAGTGAATCAAGACTCAAAAGAGAAGAGTGAGGAGTTCCAGCTAAGCAATCTGGATTTTGAAGTGTATCAAGACTGAAAAGAGAAGAGTGAGGAGTTCCAGCTTAGCAATCTGGATTTTGAAGTGTATCAAGACTGAAAAGAGAAGAGTGAGGAGTTCCAGGTTAGCAATCTGGATTTTGAAGTGTATCAAGACTGAAAAGAGAAGAGTGAGGAGTTCCAGCTTAGCAATCTGGATTTTGAAGTGAATCAAGACTCAAAAGAGACGAGCGAGGAGTTCCAGCTAAGCAATCTGGATTTTGAAGTGTATCAAGACTGAAAAGAGAAGAGTGAGGAGTTCCAGCTTAGCAATCTGGATTTTGAAGTGTATCAAGACTGAAAAGAGAAGAGTGAGGAGTTCCAGCTTAGCAATCTGGATTTTGAAGTGTATCAAGACTGAAAAGAGAAGAGTGAGGAGTTCCAGCTTAGCAATCTGGATTTTGAAGTGAATCAAGACTGAAAAGAGAAGAGTGAGGAGTTCCAGCTTAGCAATCTGGATTTTGAAGTGAATCAAGACTCAAAAGAGAAGAGTGAGGAGTTCCAGCTAAGCAATCTGGATTTTGAAGTGTATCAAGACTCAAAAGAGAAGAGTGAGGAGTTCCAGCTAAGCAATCTGGATTTTGAAGTGTATCAAGACTGAAAAGAGAAGAGTGAGGAGTTCCAGGTTAGCAATCTGGATTTTGAAGTGTATCAAGACTGAAAAGAGAAGAGTGAGGAGTTCCAGCTTAGCAATCTGGATTTTGAAGTGAATCAAGACTCAAAAGAGACGAGCGAGGAGTTCCAGCTAAGCAATCTGGATTTTGAAGTGTATCAAGACTGAAAAGAGAAGAGTGAGGAGTTCCAGGTTAGCAATCTGGATTTTGAAGTGTATCAAGACTGAAAAGAGAAGAGTGAGGAGTTCCAGCTTAGCAATCTGGATTTTGAAGTGTATCAAGACTGAAAAGAGAAGAGTGAGGAGTTCCAGCTTAGCAATCTGGATTTTGAAGTGAATCAAGACTCAAAAGAGACGAGCGAGGAGTTCCAGCTAAGCAATCTGGATTTTGAAGTGTATCAAGACTGAAAAGAGAAGAGTGAGGAGTTCCAGCTTAGCAATCTGGATTTTGAAGTGTATCAAGACTGAAAAGAGAAGAGTGAGGAGTTCCAGGTTAGCAATCTGGATTTTGAAGTGTATCAAGACTGAAAAGAGAAGAGTGAGGAGTTCCAGCTTAGTAATTGGATTTTGAAGTGTATCAAGACTGAAAAGAGAAGAGTGAGGAGTTCCAGCTTAGCAATCTGGATTTTGAAGTGTATCAAGACTGAAAAGAGAAGAGTGAGGAGTTCCAGCTTAGCAATCTGGATTTTGAAGTGTATCAAGACTGAAAAGAGAAGAGTGAGGAGTTCCAGGTTAGCAATCTGGATTTTGAAGTGAATCAAGACTGAAAAGAGAAGAGTGAGGAGTTCCAGCTTAGCAATCTGGATTTTGAAGTGAATCAAGACTCAAAAGAGAAGAGTGAGGAGTTCCAGCTAAGCAATCTGGATTTTGAAGTGTATCAAGACTCAAAAGAGAAGAGTGAGGAGTTCCAGCTAAGCAATCTGGATTTTGAAGTGTATCAAGACTGAAAACTGAAGAGTGAGGAGTTCCAGGTTAGCAATCTGGATTTTGAAGTGTATCAAGACTGAAAAGAGAAGAGTGAGGAGTTCCAGCTTAGCAATCTGGATTTTGAAGTGTATCAAGACTGAAAAGAGAAGAGTGAGGAGTTCCAGCTTAGCAATCTGGATTTTGAAGTGTATCAAGACTGAAAAGAGAAGAGTGAGGAGTTCCAGCTTAGCAATCTGGATTTTGAAGTGAATCAAGACTCAAAAGAGACGAGCGAGGAGTTCCAGCTAAGCAATCTGGATTTTGAAGTGTATCAAGACTGAAAAGAGAAGAGTGAGGAGTTCCAGCTTAGCAATCTGGATTTTGAAGTGTATCAAGACTGAAAAGAGAAGAGTGAGGAGTTCCAGGTTAGCAATCTGGATTTTGAAGTGTATCAAGACTGAAAAGAGAAGAGTGAGGAGTTCCAGCTTAGTAATTGGATTTTGAAGTGTATCAAGACTGAAAAGAGAAGAGTGAGGAGTTCCAGCTTAGCAATCTGGATTTTGAAGTGTATCAAGACTGAAAAGAGAAGAGTGAGGAGTTCCAGCTTAGCAATCTGGATTTTGAAGTGTATCAAGACTCAAAAGAGAAGAGTGAGTAGTTCCAGCTTAGCAATCTGGATTTTGAAGTGTATCAAGACTGAAAAGAGAAGAGTGAGGAGTTCCAGCTTAGCAATCTGGATTTTGAAGTGTATCCAGACTGAAAAGTGAAGAGTGAGGAGTTCCAGCTTAGCAATCTGGATTTTGAAGTGTATCAAGACTGAAAAGTGAAGAGTGAGGAGTTCCAGCTTAGCAATCTGGATTTTGAAGTGTATCAAGACTGAAAAGAGAAGAGTGAGTAGTTCCAGCTTAGCACTCTGGATTTTGAAGTGTATCAAGACTGAAAAGAGAAGAGTGAGGAGTTCCAGCTTAGCAATCTGGATTTTGAAGTGTATCAAGACTGAAAAGAAGAGGAGTGAGGAGTTCCAGCTTAGCAATCTGGATTTTGAAGTGTATCAAGACTGAAAAGAAGAGGAGTGAGGAGTTCCAGCTTAGCAATCTGGATTTTGAAGTGTATCCAGACTGAAAAGAGAAGAGTGAAGAGTTCCAGCTTAGCAATCTGGATTTTGAAGTGAATCAAGACTGAAAAGAGAAGAGTGAGGAGTTCCAGCTTAGCAATCTGGATTTTGAAGTGTATCAAGACTGAAAAGAGAAGAGTGAGGAGTTCCAGCTTAGCAATCTGGATTTTGAAGTGTATCAAGACTGAAAAGAGAAGAGTGAGGAGTTCCAGCTTAGCAATCTGGATTTTGAAGTGAATCAAGACTCAAAAGAGAAGAGTGAGGAGTTCCAGCTAAGCAATCTGGATTTTGAAGTGTATCAAGACTGAAAAGAGAAGAGTGAGGAGTTCCAGCTTAGCAATCTGGATTTTGAAGTGTATCAAGACTGAAAAGAGAAGAGTGAGGAGTTCCAGGTTAGCAATCTGGATTTTGAAGTGTATCAAGACTCAAAAGAGAAGAGTGAGGAGTTCCAGCTTAGCAATCTGGATTTTGAAGTGTATCAAGACTGAAAAGAGAAGAGTGAGGAGTTCCAGCTTAGTAATTGGATTTTGAAGTGTATCAAGACTGAAAAGACAAGAGTGAGGAGTTCCAGCTTAGCAATCTGGATTTTGAAGAGTATCAAGACTGAAAAGAGAAGAGTGAGGAGTTCCAGCTTAGCAATCTGGATTTTGAAGTGTATCAAGACTCAAAAGAGAAGAGTGAGTAGTTCCAGCTTAGCAATCTGGATTTTGAAGTGTATCAAGACTGAAAAGAGAAGAGTGAGGAGTTCCAGCTTAGCAATCTGGATTTTGAAGTGTATCCAGACTGAAAAGTGAAGAGTGAGGAGTTCCAGCTTAGCAATCTGGATTTTGAAGTGTATCAAGACTGAAAAGTGAAGAGTGAGGAGTTCCAGCTTAGCAATCTGGATTTTGAAGTGTATCAAGACTGAAAAGAGAAGAGTGAGTAGTTCCAGCTTAGCACTCTGGATTTTGAAGTGTATCAAGACTGAAAAGAGAAGAGTGAGGAGTTCCAGCTTAGCAATCTGGATTTTGAAGTGTATCAAGACTGAAAAGAAGAGGAGTGAGGAGTTCCAGCTTAGCAATCTGGATTTTGAAGTGTATCAAGACTGAAAAGAAGAGGAGTGAGGAGTTCCAGCTTAGCAATCTGGATTTTGAAGTGTATCAAGACTGAAAAGAAGAGGAGTGAGGAGTTCCAGCTTAGCAATCTGGATTTTGAAGTGTATCAAGACTGAAAAGAAGAGGAGTGAGGAGTTCCAGCTTAGCAATCTGGATTTTGAAGTGTATCAAGACTGAAAAGAGAAGAGTGAGGAGTTCCAGCTTAGCAATCTGGATTTTGAAGTGTATCCAGACTGAAAAGTGAAGAGTGAGGAGTTCCAGCTTAGCAATCTGGATTTTGAAGTGTATCAAGACTCAAAAGAGAAGAGTGAGGAGTTCCAGCTTAGCAATCTGGATTTTGAAGTGAATCAAGACTGAAAAGAGAAGAGTGAGGAGTTCCAGCTTAGCAATCTGGATTTTGAAGTGTATCAAGACTGAAAAGAGAAGAGTGAGGAGTTCCAGCTTAGCACTCTGGATTTTGAAGTGTATCAAGACTGAAAAGAGAAGAGTGAGGAGTTCCAGCTTAGCAATCTGGATTTTGAAGTGTATCAAGACTGAAAAGAAGAGGAGTGAGGAGTTCCAGCTTAGCAATCTGGATTTTGAAGTGTATCAAGACTGAAAAGAAGAGGAGTGAGGAGTTCCAGCTTAGCAATCTGGATTTTGAAGTGTATCAAGACTGAAAAGAGAAGAGTGAGGAGTTCCAGCTTAGCACTCTGGATTTTGAAGTGTATCAAGACTGAAAAGAGAAGAGTGAGGAGTTCCAGCTTAGCAATCTGGATTTTGAAGTGTATCAAGACTGAAAAGAAGAGGAGTGAGGAGTTCCAGCTTAGCAATCTGGATTTTGAAGTGTATCAAGACTGAAAAGAGAAGAGTGAGGAGTTCCAGCTTAGCAATCTGGATTTTGAAGTGTATCAAGACTGAAAAGAAGAGGAGTGAGGAGTTCCAGCTTAGCAATCTGGATTTTGAAGTGAATCAAGACTGAAAAGAGAAGAGTGAGGAGTTCCAGCTTAGCAATCTGGATTTTGAAGTGTATCAAGACTGAAAAGAGAAGAGTGAGTAGTTCCAGCTTAGCACTCTGGATTTTGAAGTGTATCAAGACTGAAAAGAGAAGAGTGAGGAGTTCCAGCTTAGCAATCTGGATTTTGAAGTGTATCCAGACTGAAAAGTGAAGAGTGAGGAGTTCCAGCTTAGCAATCTGGATTTTGAAGTGTATCAAGACTGAAAAGAGAAGAGTGAGGAGTTCCAGCTTAGCAATCTGGATTTTGAAGTGTATCAAGACTGAAAAGAGAAGAGTGAGGAGTTCCAGCTTAGCACTCTGGATTTTGAAGTGTATCCAGACTGAAAAGTGAAGAGTGAGGAGTTCCAGCTTAGCAATCTGGATTTTGAAGTGTATCAAGACTGAAAAGAAGAGGAGTGAGGAGTTCCAGCTTAGCAATCTGGATTTTGAAGTGTATCAAGACTGAAAAGAGAAGAGTGAGGAGTTCCAGCTTAGCAATCTGGATTTTGAAGTGTATCCAGACTGAAAAGTGAAGAGTGAGGAGTTCCAGCTTAGCAATCTGGATTTTGAAGTGTATCAAGACTGAAAAGAAGAGGAGTGAGGAGTTCCAGCTTAGCAATCTGGATTTTGAAGTGTATCAAGACTGAAAAGAGAAGAGTGAGGAGTTCCAGCTTAGCAATCTGGATTTTGAAGTGAATCAAGACTGAAAAGAGAAGAGTGAGGAGTTCCAGCTTAGCAATCTGGATTTTGAAGTGTATCAAGACTGAAAAGAGAAGAGTGAGTAGTTCCAGCTTAGCACTCTGGATTTTGAAGTGTATCAAGACTGAAAAGAGAAGAGTGAGGAGTTCCAGCTTAGCAATCTGGATTTTGAAGTGTATCAAGACTGAAAAGAAGAGGAGTGAGGAGTTCCAGCTTAGCAATCTGGATTTTGAAGTGTATCAAGACTGAAAAGAAGAGGAGTGAGGAGTTCCAGCTTAGCAATCTGGATTTTGAAGTGTATCAAGACTGAAAAGAAGAGGAGTGAGGAGTTCCAGCTTAGCAATCTGGATTTTGAAGTGTATCAAGACTGAAAAGAGAAGAGTGAGGAGTTCCAGCTTAGCAATCTGGATTTTGAAGTGTATCCAGACTGAAAAGTGAAGAGTGAGGAGTTCCAGCTTAGCAATCTGGATTTTGAAGTGTATCAAGACTCAAAAGAGAAGAGTGAGGAGTTCCAGGTTAGCAATCTGGATTTTGAAGTGTATCCAGACTGAAAAGAGAAGAGTGAGGAGTTCCAGGTTAGCAATCTGGATTTTGAAGTGTATCAAGACTGAAAAGAGAAGAGTGAGGAGTTCCAGCTTAGCAATCTGGATTTTGAAGTGTATCCAGACTGAAAAGTGAAGAGTGAGGAGTTCCAGCTTAGCAATCTGGATTTTGAAGTGTATCAAGACTGAAAAGTGAAGAGTGAGGAGTTCCAGCTTAGCAATCTGGATTTTGAAGTGTATCAAGACTGAAAAGTGAAGAGTGAGGAGTTCCAGCTTAGCAATCTGGATTTTGAAGTGTATCAAGACTGAAAAGTGAAGAGTGAGGAGTTCCAGCTTAGCAATCTGGATTTTGAAGTGTATCAAGACTGAAAAGTGAAGAGTGAGGAGTTCCAGCTTAGCAATCTGGATTTTGAAGTGTATCCAGACTGAAAAGTGAAGAGTGAGGAGTTCCAGCTTAGCAATCTGGATTTTGAAGTGTATCAAGACTGAAAAGTGAAGAGTGAGGAGTTCCAGCTTAGCAATCTGGATTTTGAAGTGTATCAAGACTGAAAAGTGAAGAGTGAGGAGTTCCAGCTTAGCAATCTGGATTTTGAAGTGTATCCAGACTGAAAAGTGAAGAGTGAGGAGTTCCAGCTTAGCAATCTGGATTTTGAAGTGTATCAAGACTGAAAAGTGAAGAGTGAGGAGTTCCAGCTTAGCAATCTGGATTTTGAAGTGAATCAAGACTCAAAAGAGAAGAGTGAGGAGTTCCAGCTAAGCAATCTGGATTTTGAAGTGTATCAAGACTGAAAAGAGAAGAGTGAGGAGTTCCAGGTTAGCAATCTGGATTTTGAAGTGTATCAAGATAGGTAAGTGAAAATTGAACAGCTTCAGCGGAAAATTCCGAAGACTATCAGGACTGGAAAATGAGGATTGAACAATTCCAGCTCAGAAACTCCGGATTTTGAAGGATATCAAGACTTTGAAAATGATGATTGAGACCTCCATCTGATTAAGTGAGGATTTCGAAGCCTATTAAGTCTGGACGGTGAGGATTGTGCAGCTCCAGCTCAGAAAGTGAGAACTGAGGTGATAAAATAAAGATTATGAAGCCTAATACGATGATTCAGTAGCTCCAGCTCAGATATGACAGACATTTTCCATTTGTTGAACTCTAATCTGAATTTGATAAAGATGAAATGTTTTAAGTAACTTTGCTGAATATATCGGAATTGTCTCTGTGATATAAAATAACAATTTGACTTAAGATTATGGCATGGTTACGTAGTTTTGGCTATGACTAGAATACATATCCTCAGAACGTCACTATTCCTGCTCGTTACTCTTCTCTGCTTTTCATGCGATTCGAAATTGTTCAAAAGAAATGAAATATAGTGTGTTTGATCCTTTATTCATTCATACGATTAGATAAGAAAGCAGATTGCCCTCTGTTTTATTTCTCCATCTCTTCATTCTTTAGAAGAGAGTTAAATAATGCGCGATCAATGTACCATGAACAATGCTGTGTTGTACTTTCTACATGCTATCATTAGGCTAGATCATTAGCAAAAGATTATAATAATTTCTCCCAAACTGTTTTTACATTATTCTATATATATTGACATGACCAAAATTTAACTTGGAATCCAGGAAACAGGCATTTATATATTTTATCGAAAATATACTGTCAAAGCCTTTTTCAAGAATGAAAGGAATTGCGTTTTAATCTACACCAGTCTAAAATATACATAATCAAATAATATACGGCGCTTTCATTCCATCGGGGCTTATGATATCAATTTCAATAACTTTTGCATGCTTACACGAGGCTTTGGAGATGATTAGTCGAAACTTTGCTGTATCAAAAATTGAACGAAATGTATATTAAGAAGCTCTTGTCATAAATTAACTAAAGTTTGGCTTTCTTTAGATTCAAAAGAAGGCAGTTTTTCGAAAGATTTACAAGCCTGTATAGAAGGATTGTTGTTAGGCAAGCATAAAATACTCTTGAGCACATAAATGTAGTAGAACGTTCTTTTTAACTAACGTTTTCAGGCGAATTTTGTTATAAACCATATACTGAGTAGACACACATGTCCTTCGCTCTGACGTTCATATATATATATATATATATATATATATATATATATATATATATATATATATATATATAGCGAAAAAAACATATTTTAAATCAATTAATTTATAATATTATATATATATATATAGCGAAAAAAACATATTTTAAATCAATTAATTTATAATATTATATATATATATATATATATATATATATATATATATATGTAGTACAGTTACCAGAATTAACATGGGATAATTTTACATGAAAACCAAACCTTTCCATCCCCAAAATGAAAAAGCGCTCTTAGAGTCATTGAAAAAAAGAATAGAATCAATTGTCAAACTTATCATTTTTCGAAACGTTTGCAACGAATGTCAAAAATCTGTGCCGCAGTACTCAAAGCTAAAGGAGGACATTTTGATAAAAGCAAATTTTAGTGATGAATTTATTCTTTTTGTCATAATAAAATTTCTAATGAAAATCATGTCTCAACTTCTTTAACAATTTATAATAATTTTCTCTTATTGAAAGAACAAAACAACTACTTTTGGGCCAATTTAAAAGATTACCAGTGACGCCTCAAACTTTTGAAGTGTAGTGTAGTATATATATATATATATATATATATATATATATATATATATATATATATATATATATATATATAATCATTTATTTAAATATTATAACATAAATATGTTATAAAATCACTACAGAAATAGCCATTTCGTTTCGACACTTCCAGTGTCTTATCAAGTGATGATGAATGTAGAATTTACTCCGTATATACCAATCCCACACTTGGGTATATATATATATATATATATATATATATATATATATATATATATATATATATATATTTATATATATATATATATATATATGATTAGGGAAAGGAAAAGATAAATGAAAAATAAAATTATAAGATTTTAAACAATTTTGTTCAATAAAACATTACTGAAATGTCTTTGTCCAAAAATATTAACATATATGATAAGTGTATCACATTATTATCATATTTCGATACATTTATCATCAAATCTTTTGTAAGTTCCTGCACACCTACACACACGCACGTACCCAACCAATCACTGATGCAGACACACATATATGATATATAAATTAAGAAGACGTGTTTTCTGATGAAATGGGTTGGCTATATTTATCATATACGATAATGCATTAATTTTTTTTTTCAATATAAATTATGAATTAGTAATTAAGTCAAATTTTACTGATAGGATACTCATATTATATGAGATGATAAATAATGCTTTATAATTTAAAACACAGTTTATCTATGACGAATATAACCAAATGAGAGACGCGATCTGAACAAATTAGAACAGAAATGTCACCACCAAGTTTCCGATGTTACATTGCGTGACATAGAATTTCCTATAACAGTTTGTGTGTTTATTTACAAGCTATTCCATAAACGAGATACATTTCCTTTCTTTAGAGGTCGCATGCCTGACGTAAACGCTGACATCCTGTCGAACGTGTTCTCTTGATTAGAACCAACAATTGTTTTCTTAATTTTCCTTTGCTAAATTTGTTTATCATTTCGAACTCGTGATAATTACTTGGTACTTGCCAAACGTAAGATCTTTATTCTTTGTTGGTATAATTTGTTGAAACGGCTAATTATATTTGATTGTAATATAAAAAGAGTGAATAAAGGATCTTAATTGACTAGAGCTTGTAAAAAATTCAGTAGTAAATTATTCGATAAATTCTTCCTTGCGAATAAGAAATAATGATGCTTTCGTATCTGTCTGCATAGGATATTTTTATTTGCTTATATTCAAAGCAAGCATTTGTTTATATTCAAGTTGTATTTATAAATATTACAATCATATTCCATCTATATAAATGACGGGATAATTTAAGTGTGTATTTTTACTTCTACAAAGAAACCAGTGTATCTGCGTGTTCAGCCTCGGATCAAAATGTCACTTATTTGGTCTTCGCCTCGAATGAATGCCACATTTGAGAATCATATTAACTTATTATATCTATGCTGCCAAGGAATCAGAAAGTTGACGTGGTGATTATGGTATATACTCGTGTATAAGCCTGTAACCCATGAGTTTTTTGTGAAAAACTTGATTTTTTTCATATGGCTCGTATATAATGCGATCCCAGCGTCGTTGCGATACTAGTAGACCTATCGTAGCCAAATATTGTAGTACTGGGTATAATACTAGGCATATTTTATAACAAATAAATGGTTTTCATTCTTTTTTTATCCAAAATGATGAGGAAAATCACTTACCGTAAAATATCTGATAAGAAAATTTATATATCATATTTTGTTTGCGTTCATGACTGATTTTAACCATTTCGAAGTATTACCTGTATATAGTGCGATCCCTTATTCTTTGCGTAAATACCTGAGCATAAAAGAACATAGGATACTCAAATATATATGGCCTGTAATTTGCCTTTATAATTCCAGATCAGATGTTCGAATCAAGTAGAGAGCCAACTGATAATTTTATATATATTTATTTTACCTTGACAAGTGATGAATAGTGAAATGAAAAAACCCAGAAAACTTTAAAGTGTTCATGATAAATTATTGTTATTTAAATGAAAAAAAAATCCGAGCATCATACTACGATCAAATTTTGATTTTCAATAACTTTAACATTCTCGAAATGCTTCGATGATGTTCTAAAACGTAATTTGCATTAATAGCGCCAGAAAGTAGTCCATACTAAGATGCCGTAGTATATAATCATTTAAATATGAAATACTACATTAAGTCAAACAATGCTCTCACTAAGTCTTCATAGAATGAACATTAGAAAATACAAACAGAGAATAACATTTGTATGTAGGATCGTGAATACAGAAAACAAAAAAAGCAATAGAAATTAGAGCTATTTACTATAATTACATTAGTTTGATAGAAGATCCTCACTTGAAAAAGTAGGAATATTGTGTTTACTTGCAGTTTCAAAACGAGAGAATACTTATCCTGAAGGCCTTCCTTAACATTTGAGATCTACATGATGGATTAAGTTATTGAGCCAATCCTAATTATGGCCGTATCTGACGATCGGACTCGGGTATGATCCAATATAGTAAATGCTGATTTTTCAAGTAGATAAGATAATTATTTATTTCTTGAAAGAATCGCGCAAAAGGATTCTCAGTTTACTTGTAATTCTCTTGCTCTGTACTAAAATAAAAAAAATGATTCCTCACTGAAATTCTTTCATCAATATTTACATTATTTACAGTCGGACAAATATCATCATTATTATTGTTATTAGTTCAACTTTTCGGCAATTTTGTAGGTGTTTTTCGATCCGGGGAACGTTCAGGAAATTTCGAAATAAACACTTTATTTCATCTACACGAGTAGATTATTGTTCTCGTTCTCGTTCCTATGTCCATGTTTCGGGATATCTAGTTTTTTTATTATTTTAATTTTATTTTCTATTTCAGCACTACTTGGTTATTGATCGCTCTGTTTCCACTGACTCTGAACCTGTACTACACGGTCAAAAATTCTCCTTACTAACTCATCAAATTCACAAACAGATGTTTTAAAATAATTTTAAAATAAATTGAATACACATTAATTGCTTCGACGTGCAATAATAATTAACTGTATTGTATAGTGGGATATTTATTATTGTAAATAGATCAGTACTCACCAGATACACATTCATTAATAACATTGTGCCAGATTTATATATACCTAGAAAATACCCAGAAATGCTATATTTGGACATTGGGTTGAGTTAAATATCACAATATATAGTCTTTCTCTTTATTGATTTTGGACGATTTAATATTTCATTATCTTCATTCCTATTATCATCTTTGCATCAATAATATCATTAAATTACATTTTGTACTTTATTAAGACGATCAATATCTCACTCCAGCCAATGGAAACCATGCCACTATATAAAAAGTAAAACCAGACATGAAACGATGCGTAGTTTCTGGCCTTAGAATATCACGATGTTATCGTTTCTTACTTGATGCTGCATTATTCTATATTATTCGAGAACAGAAACAAAGAGCTGAATAAGCGATGAAACTAATAATCGAATATTGAATCTATTTGTGGATCAGAAGTGCGTTTAGTGCAAACATCAAAATAGATTAAATAAATTTGCCTGGTAATGACTTTTGAAATATTTCCAAAAATCATCGCTAATGCTATATTATTGACTTCGTAAATATTTTTCTCATAGAAAGAGAGAGTTTATTGCGTTGGGATGGGGAAGGAAAATTATGCGAATGAAAGAATTAAAAGAATACGGAACCATTTTTGTATATCAAATTGGTTAGAATTAAAAACATGTAAAGTTAATGAATGAATATAAAACTGGCATAGGAAAACAGAAATGAAAGATTCTAACAAAAAGTATTGAACAGTTTGACTGTTTTTATAAGACTTGAACTTTCTTTTATAGTATATTGACTCCTTCGGACACATTTTCTGGATTTAGTTGTCCTTCTAAATTCCTATAACTTCTGAACGGCTTGCACTTCTTTTTTTGCACATTTCGTTGACAGGAGGTCCCTTTTACAATATAAAACTTCGGATAAGTTTCCTCGGTTTTGATGTCATTATACATTCTATGTAGTTATTGACACTATTTACATTGTTTAGACTGTTGTCCTCATCTTCGTTACCATATTCATGACGTTTCGGCCTTTGTACGCTCCGGCCTTCTTGATGTGATTGGAATTTCGAATTGAACCCTTTATTTCATCCACCGGGAGAGATTGTTCTATTTTCCCGTGCCATGCCCCTTCCGGATGTCTCAGTATCAGTTATCTCCCTTTATCTCAATTCTGCAAGTTTGTGTTTACCTCAGCTGTAGCCAACTACAACTCTTTGGATCAAGTTACTAGATTTAACTAACGCTTTTTATCCACTGGAACATGTGTCTAGGTAGTTCTGGTAGAAAATACATAGTAAAGACCCTCGCCTCAGTAAAGGGCAAACGACGGAAATATAAAGCTATAAGCCAAAGAGAGACTATGGTAGTGGTGATAGAAATATTAGCCGTTTCCTTATAAGAAAACATGCGGCATTCACTGGCTGCGCATCTAGTCCTACTGTAGGTTGACAAATATAAAATCTTTCTCTTCAAACAAATTCTCGAGAAAATTGTTTTCTCAAATCAAGTTGCACTTTCTGGTATTGATATGGGTTTCCTTATTAACTTTTTCTTTCGAGTAGTGTGGAATTTCAACATCTTGATTATGTAATTATTCCCTATTCGAATTACATGTAATATCCATTTTAGTTGTTACTTTTGTTGAAAGTCTACAAGTAATGTGGTTTCTGCTATTTGGTACAGTTCTTTCTTTGTGATTCTAGAGCTCCAGGCCAAAAGTTTCGAGGAGTGATTGTCTTCGATAAGAGCTACAGGTTTTATTCGTTGTAAACCATTTTTGTTTATTGATGTGAGAAAGCGGTTGTATAAAGCAGACAGGTTATATATTTCTGTACCGGGTTGGCGCCATGAATGGCATCTATAGTAAGTCTCTATCTCATGGGGGTATTGAAAAGCAGGGTTCCAGTTTTTAGATAATTATTTTAGTTTTGTAGCATTTAGCGGTGTTGGTCGAGACTATCACTCGCTCAATTCAATTTCCTCATCTCCTTTACTAAATTTGTTAAAACTGACCCATGTACAGAGATATCTGAAGTGTTTAGTATTTAATAATTCTACATACGGAATATTTATGATAGATTCCCAGTAGATGCCATCAATGTTTTCATTCCAATTCAAGATCATAGTTTCTGTTTTGGAAAGGTTTATTCAATTTCTTGGAACACTGGATAGATGATGATGATTTTTATCCCAACTATGACAACCTATGTCATAAGTTATTCACAAAGAAAAGTTTCAAATAATTCTATATCGTAATTATCCTAAGAAAACTGCTGCTGATACAATGTGTGATAATTACGAAGAATACCGATAAAAATAAAATAAGAATGAAAGTGAAAAATCTGAAAGAGATGGATTAGGTTAAACATGTAGATATACCGTGCGTCAAAATTTTCACTTTCTTTTCTCTCTCTCTCTCTCTCTACACACATACACACACACGCACACGCACACACATACACACACGCACACACACACACACACACATATATATATATATATATATATATATATATATATATATATATAGATATAGATATAGATATATATATATATATAGAGAGAGAGAGATATATATATATGAGAATATGTATCATATATGAATGGAA
>OZ038486.1:111422252-111537252 GCA_964036315.1 Acanthosepion esculentum | reverse complement strand
AATGTGTGTATATATTGTGAAATGCGTTTAACCGAGGATAATGTGGACTGTCATTTGTCAGAAATTAGAGAAAATCTCGCTGACACTTTAATCATATTTTATATAACTTAAATAAAAAAGTATTTTACTACAGGAATACCTTGTAGTATCTTTTCACATAGACGCAAATTGCAAACTATTCTACCGTTAACATGATTTGCAAATGAAAATAAAATAAAAGAGATAATCAAAAATTACATCAAGCGTTACTGACAGAACTTCGCTATTATCAGAATAACATAAATGAATTGCACATCTTTTTTCCACTGCAAATTATTTTACTCAAGAAATAAATTGTAAACGATAAAAAGTACCTGTCAGTGGTTAGGAATTCAGAGTAGGGCTATTATATGCATAATAATCGATATTTGCTCATGTGTTTTTTCAATCGTTCAACTATTCCCGGAATTTAGAACGAACTTCAAGGAAAACTATTTCTAGTCTGTTACTATTTTCGTTCTGCTTCGAGTAAATGAAATGGAAGTGGTCTTTTAAGCATTGTCGGTCGACGGAACGGCTTGCTATTGTCCAAGTTCATCGACTGTTATAATTGGCACTTGGCGCTAAAAGTTTCTAAAGTGGAGATTCGAGAAAGTCCTAAGCATCGAAACATTCGACCATCAAGAAGAATTCCCAGAATACGTTGACTTCCGGTCGTGTCAGACCACTGAAAGCTTATCTTCCGTTCTTTATTGTTTTCTACACCTTTTTCTCTTTTCTCCGTTCAGAGATACATTCAAAAAGGAATTTATATGGGTGCTGAAATAGCAATGAAAGTGAGGGTAACTCTAGGGGGCGAAGGGTAGAAAGAATGGTGATTTTCTGCGAAGACATCTACTGTTTCTCAATCGTCACAAAAGTGGAGCTTTTAATTCATTTCCTTGTTGAGTTATCATTGATGTGAATAGAGTGCTGTAAACGAGATCGGAATGTAAATTCAACCGGCCTCTGGGCATTTGAAGGAATCGTTTGAAAAATGATAAAGTTAGACGACACATTTATCGAAATATAAGGTGACAAAAGATTTAGGTTATGAGCGAATGGACAAACGTATATGAAGTATGATCTATCTATCTATCTATCTATCTATCTATCTATCTATCTATCTATCTATCTATCCAATAGGAGTAGATAGGTTCGCCTATTGTCTGTTTCACACTCCTCCCCGATCTTTTGAACAGGAGTATAGATTTATTGTTTGTTTTCTGTTTAGATTTGGGTCTCCGGTTCCTTCTAAAGTCTATACTTCTATCGTCTCCGATTGAGCTCCTAAATTTTATTCACTATTTATTTTTCTTCCCTCCTAATAGGAGTAGGTCTTTTGAATAGGAGTAGCAGTTTATCCCTTCTTTTCTGTTTAGGATTTGGTTTCATTCTCAAGCCTACTTCCATGCTATTACTTCTGATGGATCCGACTGAACTCTGGAATCTTATTCTCGAATTAAATATTGACCTCTTCAAGTCTAGACTTATCTGTTATATTTCTTGCATAATTCCAAGAACTTCACTAATTGCTCTTTCTTATGCTCATACAATACAACACAGTAAGCCTCTACCTTTAGTGACTCTTGGGTCTTGTATTAGGTAAAGAAATCTAAATAGCTTGCTAGGTAGCTATCTACTAGATCAGTTTATAAGTATTAAGGATCACATGTCATGAATGGATAATAGCTTAAGAGGAATTTTGTAATGTTACCAGAAACTAACAATAACACACAGATTATTATGTAACTGACCACAACCACACAAATAGAGGGATTTCTCCAGCAAATCATTTACAAGTAGAATGCTGCACTGGATTCGTGGCTGAAAATTCGTACTCGACCTATTATTAACAGTATATTTCCTAACTGCAACAACCAGTAGTCTAAATCATCATTTTTATCTGAGGTAAATCTTATGTAGTGTATATTTCGGGGTGTATAAGACGCACATTTTCCCTTAAAATTTGATGTCAAAATATACAAATATCTATCCCCCTCACACACACACACACATATATATATATATATATATATATATATATATATATATATATATATATATATATGATGTTTTCATTTTTATCTTTCCAGACAACGTTAATCTGCAAATATTTAATTGCAATATCAATCGCTATCTACTATCCACCTGATTACTTTTTACCCTTACCGCTCATTATCAATGCTTCTCTTCTTAATGCTTCCACACCCTGTAACCCCTTGTGTCTTAGTGGACTTACTGCGTTGCATGGGGTGATACCATTAAAAAAACAAGAAAAAATTCCAAGACAAACTTACTAACAACATTCATCGCAAAATTCTTTACAAAAGACAGTTTTCGCATACTGATTAGTTTTACACTTCGAAGGCCCTATGCTATTAAAAATATAACAAAATAGACAAAACCAGTGTGGCCTTTTAATTTCCATCAGGTTATGGTAAAAAAAAAAAAAACTACAACAGTGTTCAGCTACTCCAACTGCAAAAAAAAGAGAAACGATTTAAAAGTGTTGGAGTACCCTCTACATCAAAGGAATCCAGACCACTCACAATAAAATTTGTTACAGTCTAGGCGCGAACGTGTTAAGATGTCTTTGAACACTATGTTCGTTTGGGCAATGTGACGCTAACATCTAATGCATATTCAAAGTGTTAAAAATGATAAAGAAAAAAACAAAAACAGACTGAAAGAAGAAAGAAACCAAGAAGACATGGGAAACAAAAAGAGAATAGGAAAAAAAACCAAGTACAGAGGATATAAGAATGAAAAATAAAATAATGCAAGTAAAAGGAAGGCACAAAAAGCGAAAAGTAATAAACAGCGAGTTTCATCAGAAAAGTGATAATGTAAAATACAAATGGAATGGCATTAAAAAAAAGGATGAATGGAAAGAAAAAAAATCTTTGTTTCAGCGAGGGAAAGAGAAATTAAGTGTCAAAAATCACAAATCGAGGAAGATAAAGTTTTTCAGTGCTCTCTTTTGAATTAAGCCGGTCACACTGAGAGTCATTCTTCGTTTCAATAGTGGCACTTACCCTAAAACCAAGCGTTTATTCGTTGCGTTGTCATTATTTTCGCTAAAGTAACTTTAACGAAAAATGTGAGGCATGAAACGGTTGACAACTCATTACTGAGCCTTGGTGGTATAGCGTCGATTGTGTCAGATCGTTTAGTTCAAGGGAAGGTCTTTGGATTATAGAGCTGATAGGAAGAAATTAAACTAACACATCCGAAGATGAATTTCTAAATGAGAGCAAAAAATAAAAGTGAATGGGAGCTGACAAAGTAACACGTCTTTCAAAATTGTGCATCATGATACACATTGTTTCATGTCAGCAAGCAATAATATTAGGTCCTGAGCAAAACACATGTGTCATACCAGAAATTAACGTACAGACTAAAGGGTGTGTGAAAGTGTATATACATTAGTTCAAATGTTCTTTCTCTCTCATATATATGCATATGCGTGTATATTTGCTCAAGAGATGCTGAAGTGTGTCCCCTATGCGTCCACAGATCAAAATTCTCGCTAAAAGTCTAAAACATGTGGAAGATTTTTGCAACAAACTGTGAACACCGGTTCTTTCTCTTCGGTTCTTCCCAAAACTGTACTTGATTGTGCACCAACCTTCACAACTATAATCAAATTAAGATCAGACTCTTCAGTTCCATGTGGTGATCTCCTGTACACCCACACATCGAAAACAACAGGTGGGTTATTATATATATATATATATATATATATATATATATATATATATATAAAGTTTAGGAACAATGAAACGTATTCGTATAAATATTTTCATGTAACATATTTTATGTTCGGATCACGATCCTGTTTTCCAGGAAGTGTTTGAAGATAAATTTTCCAGTTCCTTCCTCGTGGAAACTTTAGAGTTTCATAAACTATTCTCTAGAAAAATGCGATAATTGAAAAAAATGAAATACAACACGGCACCCACGGACGTAATAATAAAAAAAAAACAACGTATCTATCAACACACGGATCATTTTCCATAACGTCATTTACTTGTCAAATCAAAAATTGAATTTAGCAGTTATTTTGTTATTATTTTCAAGATGGATAATTTTATAAACAGTTTCAAGGATTGTAGCAATATCACGTTGAAAACCTGTTCTAGTACAATCACCGAAGTTGCTTAACTTCAGTTGTCCATACCTAGATGGGTATGCTTGGATGTGCGTATGGTGTAATGGATAATGGCTCAGAATTGGAAATTGGAGAGTCGACGTCCAATTACAGTCCAGTTTCTTATATGCACTTACGCGGAAATATCCTTAAGAAATCTATGAATCTATCTTATGAGTTAATGGAACGTTTATTATTAAAAATCACTATTATCTCCCAAAGTTCTCACAAATCTAATACTTCGATTTTAAATAATGTGCAAAAGGTTGATGAGACGTAAATAAGACAGTTCTACTAAGTCACCTGCTGCGGATTAGTGATCTCGTTTCGTATATACCAGTTGAATGTATTGCTAAGTGACTGTCTCTGTGATTTTGCTATGAAAAGTGACTACAATCTTATGTCAGGTTTACCTAAAACATCTACCTGGTGGATGAGATAAGTGACTATTACTCACAAGTGCTTGCTTTGGATATTCAAGCCCTCCTTGATTTTAAATGCTACCTGTTAAGGCAAAGAATATAGTACAATATAGCGGTATGATATAATCTTCGTACACCACATTTGGATTGCTGCAGAAATAAGCTATGTCTCGTAAATATTTTTTACATATTTCTACAATATACAGAGTACAACATTTGGATTTTATTTTTCAGAAATATAATAACGAAAATACGTGTCTAGTTGAAGTCAGATAATGGAATATGAATTAATATATAATTTATCAGTATGATATCCAAAGTATATATACTTAGAATGATACTTGCTCGATTAATTTAAAGCCTCTATTTCAAATATCAATTATAAAATAAAGTAAAACCTTTGATTTTTCTTTCCTATAGGAAAATAATTTAGAAAAAACCTTGGGAGTTTAGCTAAAAGATAATTATTGTAATTATTTCAATTCTTTTTAATCTTTTGTTTGTTTTTAAAGATTAAAGTTAAGCAATTATTACATTTATTAGATTTTCATTAAATTTCGATTTTTAAAATTATTAATATATGAAAGCCGTTTATTACACTTTCGCACCCCCTGGTTATAAAAATGGATGTCATTTTTTTTTTTTTTAAAGAGCCAAGAATAATATCAACACAATTACCTTAGGACGTAATTGATACAGAAATAGAAAAAAGACCCCCCCACAAAAAAAAAATGTAAATAAAATTATTTAAAATTATTGTGCACATTGATGAAAAAGAAAAGGTGGATGTGAAAGTGGAATAGCGCCTATATTATACTGATTAAATTCGAATTTAGTGTGTTTCCAGTTCGGTTTAAAGAATTCATTTTTAATAACTATAAAATTCGTTAATCCTTCACATATGCGGTGAAAATAATCTGTCAAATTTCTGCTTAACTTAAACGGCGTAAAATAAACTCATTTCATATCATTGAATGTATCTTCATCGCAAATATCACCGCGCCCAAAGGTTCCCAGGCTATTGAATATTACATGGTAAGGAGCGAGATTCGGGAAAGTGTTCAGGTGTCAGATCGGCAAGGCGAGTGTGTCGTATATTCAACCTGTAAGCCATGTTGTTTCAGCTTGACTACATTTGCTTGAAATGAGGAAATCAATCACGGGATACACTCTCATGACGTTGTTTTTAACCAGCAGAATTTTGGGGATCCTGATAATATTATCCATACTCCAAACGTAGAAAATGGTTGGATGCACGTCAAGCGTTAACTGCGTCAACAGTTTCAAACTTCTGGGGCGTTTTTCACATTGTCTTTCTCGATTTCGTGACGCGTCAGCATTTATTTACCGCTAGTCCACCACACGCCGTTGTAATAACATTTAATTGTAATAAAGGTATATACCACGGTCTTATTGATTTTACACTATTTAAAGAGTAGCAGTTTATTTTAAGCCACCTCTTTGAAGAATTGTTCCAAATTCTTCAAATGACTTTGCTTTTTATATTTAAAGAAAAGAAGAAAAAACAACTGAGAATATCGACTTGCAGCGAGTATGCCAATTTATTAGCAGGCTTCCTTTTCTTTCTTTTTAGATGTAATTAGCAATGCACGATGTAATTATGTTTTTCCTTGAGGGCTACCACTGGAAATATTAATACTTGAAAACTTCCGAAGTAGGATTCTATGCCATAGCTAAAGGGTCGTCAATAAGAAACGAAAGGAAATTTGGATAATCCAATGACGATCATTCAGAAAATTATTTTGTAGAAACAAGAACTAGGATCAGTATCCAGAAAGAATTGTTTGTGCGGTTAAAAAGGAATTTGCTGACAGAAAGAAACTTATTCTTAAATGACTTCGTTAATCTCAATGTTTTTTCTAGAATATGGTTGGAAGGTAGATGTCTCAAAAGATCAAATAGATTGATTTATTCGTTTACTATGGTTTATCAACCCTTTTTAGGTTATTTAAAGTCAGAAATATTTTAGATTGTAAGATATTTTTTTAAATAATAATGATTTAGTAATTTACTAATTAACCCATAGCTGGGGAGAAGTGGTGGATTTGTACCTTTCCCATAGATAATTGTGCGGAAGTGAATATAACGAACCGAACTTGAATTAGAACTCAGCTGTCTGATTGACAATTCAGGACAATTATATTTTATAACACTCGCACAGCCAAGCTTGCAGTACCTGATATTCCCAAGTGGTCATCTATCAAGCTACTGACGAGGCTCGACGGTGCTTAATTCTGGTGATCGTCGTACGTGAGCCGGTGTTTCGATGTGATGTGGCGGTCAGCCAAGTCAAATAGATAATCGTTAAAACCAAAAGGAATGTCCTGGCATATACGATTTTGTCTGATAAGAGTCAAGTTCGTGGATATCTTTTGTTTTTGCTTTGTATACAACTTGTCTGTATCAGTAATCGCCAGAAACTGTTTTACAAATTTAAAAGTCTACCTTTCGCCCAAGAATTCAATACTGCTGCAACATCTACTCAGCTACTTCTTTTATGTGTTTATAGATTCTTGATAAAATATAACGAATATATCTGCAATGTTACTGATACTGACCGTAGCGTCGCTTCCGTGTACGATTACTATAAATATTTTCATTGTAATTATTCCGACGAGCTTTCCTCTTTGGTACTTGGACTTTATAAATTTAAACGCAGTACCCGATTGGCAGCAAGGTCTCATCATTTTACAGTTGAAATGGTGCGATATAACCGTAAGTTCTATACTAAAAGTTTCTTCGCTCGCAATTCTCTCTTCTGGTTTCTTTCTTCCAAGACAAGTTTGAACTTCCTAATTTAAATGCAATACTAATTCTTATCTTCTGTTTACTTAATTCCTGTTCTTTTATTGTTCTCTTTCCGTAATAATGTTTTCTTTTTCTTATCTTCTCTCACACTCAGTAAAACCTTGCGTCTTAGTGGCTTTATTGCATTCCTTGGGGTGAAATGATTAAAAAACTGAAACACTTAAATAAAAATGTCACTGTAATTACCATGTTCTGTTGAAAATATCACAATCTGACCAGGTAGCGATTCAATATATATATATATATATATATATATATATATATATATATATATATATATATATATATATATATATATATTCTCATTTTGTGAGCTTCTGGTCCAAAATATAAATCATATTAGCACCTCGTCGTTCTCTTCATCCAGCTTACTCATTCCAAACCAACAATATACCGACAGAACGGTGTTCCTGTATATTCTGTTAAACCAATCAAGTGTCCAAGAAAACTTGCTTGGCCATTTTGGAGAAATAATCAATTTTGAATATTGTCCTGAGGTTGTATGGATCGCAGATCTTCTTTATCCTTTTCTACAAGCCATTGTCGTAAGGGAGATAGACCGTGAACGTTTTCCAATCCATCTCCTCAACCGTTATTTGTCTGCCAGATACAGCTGACGCTATGTTTGCAGCGAAGTCGTTAAGAGATGCGTCGATGACTTCTTCGTACTCTGACCTCACCATTAGGCTGTATAAATACTGAAGGACTATATAAGAACAATCTAATTCACTCCGGAAGAAGAAACCAAAAGTTTGCTGACATTCTTAGAAGTGCCAATAACCCACCCATGGAATTCGTCTAATACATCAGTATATTCCACGTCAAACTTCACCGGACTTCAAATCCTACCGTCCATTCAGAGTAAAGAAATGAATTGTGAGATGATTACGACATCGTGTAAAAATCAAAAGTAACAACCCTGACAGATGTCAACAGCACATTATTAATGTCAAATGTACCTTTTAGAAAAACAACTCTCCACAGATTAAATAAAGTGTTCGGTTCGGAATTCCCTGTATGTTATCCAGATCGATAGAAACCGAAAGAAGCGAGAAGGGAGAACGGTGTAATCATAACAACAAAGACGAGGACATTATTTCGACAGTAAACAATATATGTAATGATTTATTTTTCTTTAATAATATAAATAATGATTACTCGTCATCCACAAAATTCACATAAAATTTACAACAGTTCAGCAAGAAATGAACAAGTTGAATTCCTCGATGTTGAATAAGATTTCAAATGGCATGTTTTAAAAATGTCTCTTTAGGTCCTACATTCTATTCATTAATCATTAATGGAAGACCCCTCGCTACCTTCCATCCGTTTGGCTGATTCTAACTTCCAGGAAAAGTGTCACGTTGCTCCTTCTCGGACTAACATTCTCAGCTGATTTGGAAAAATTATTATTGTATCCATTGCTAGGTCAACTGCTAAGAAAGTAGGTTCACTGTGGCGTACGTGATAATTTTTTTCTCAGAATCTAACCTACATATCTATAAGTCTACCATTCGTCCATGCTTAGAATATTGCTACCACATATGGTCCAGCGCTCTAGCTATTTATCTAGAGCTCCTTGATATGATCCAAAGAAGAATGAGAAATATTATTGGTCTTGATCTAGTGGCTCGGCTACAGACATTTTTCCACCGCCGTAAGGTTACTTGTCTGTGTATTTTTCTATAAATATTTAATTTCATGGTAATTGTTCGGATGAGCTTTTCGCTATGGTACCTAGAGTTGAATTGAAGCGGAGTACTAGACTTGCATCGAGATATCAGTCTATATTTCTGAAATGAAGTATTATTGACATTATTCGGACTATTGTTCTCATCTTTGTCGCTATATTTATTACAACGTTTCGGCCGTTGTACGCTCCGGCCTCCTTCAGGTGGTTGGAATGTCGAACTGAACCCTTTGTTTCGCTCACTGGAACTAGAAAAGTCTACCCCAGTAAGCGAAATAAAGGGTTCAGTTCGACACTCCAACCACCTGAAGAAGTCCGGAGCGTATAACGGCCGAAACGTTGTAATAAATATGGCGACAAAGATGAGGACAATAGTCCGATTAATGTAAATATTGCGTCGAGATCTCATCAATTTACAGTTGAAATGGCTAGTTGTTACTGTAACTTATATGCTAACAGTTTCTTTTCTTGCACTACTCGCTTGTGGAACTCCCTTCCGGCTCCAAGCTATCCAGCCACATTTAATCCCAAAAAATTAAATGCAGTGTCAATTGATATTTATTGTCCGCCTGTTTACTCTTTTTCTCTTTCAGCTCATTTTAATGTTTCTGTTCCTAATTCCTCCACACCCTGTAACCCCTTGTTTTTTAGTGACTTTACTTCCTTGCATGTGGCGATACCTATCTAAAAAAAAAACTCAAAAGAACAAAAAACTATCATGGCTCCTTTTTTATTACCTACCAAATAAACTGGTGTAGTTTTGCAGAATTTTTATCCCAATCAAATTTACTATTTAAACTATGGATAGGGAAGAAAAGACTTCAAGCCTTTCCCAAGCCAACTTGTAAGATTAATAAAACAAAGCAACTGATAGATGTTAATAGAAAGTCCATTATCAAAGTTTACTTGTGAATAAATTCACTATTCATTTTTTTTAAAAATAAAATTAATAAAATATATTATTAAAAAATCTACACTTCCAAAACTCAAACATTTCGTAGATGTTCTAGCCCAGTTTTGATAGTCTATTTTGGATAAAAGTAGTTTCTCATAAGAGCTAGACTATTCGGAGAATTAACGCCATGCTTACAGTACGATGCTTAGAGTACGTACACTAAAGACTACGTGTATTCCTTGCGAGGTTGTGATATGTCAGTAATTTGAACTAACAAAACTAAGAAATTTCTGGCAGAGTTAAAAGGAATATATACGCTTTTTTACAGAAATCGTTTGATGTACATTTACGTCAATGTTTCTTTGAATTGTAGGAAAGTAAATTGCATAGAGTTCTTATACTCATAGACAGGTTTTCAGCCACAAACAAAAAGTGCAGAATGCATATATAAAAATATATATTGGCACTGAGAAAACGATTTTTTTAAGTAAGCCTTTTTGGTTATTGTTCAGTTGCTGAACGTGGAAAAATTCGACACAGCGATAGAGTGTAATGAATTGCGTCTGGAGAAGATAAAGTTGAATAAAAGGCTTTTCACAGCAATGTCAGACAAAATATTTATATAATCTATGTGTCCTGTCCATCTATTCCTCTTATCACAGACCTCTCCCACTCGAGACAAAAAACAAAACAAAAAACAAAATAATAAATACCAAACCAAAATAGAAAAAAAAATAGATAGATAAGCGAAATTATATATGACCTGAATTTGTTACCTGACCAGAGAAATATCTGGTTCTGAAAATTAGAAGAAAGTACGACTAAATATATAATTATAAGCGGTCCATCTGACGGAGTGATTAGAAACGTGACGAATAATCGTACGAAATCTAAGAACAGAATTTACCGAAACTTTTAGACAATTTAATATAATTTATATCATAATTATTATTCAGATTTGTCAATTATTCATTAAAAAAAACTAATGGTTTATTTTTACAATTCATGAATAGAATACAAAATTGTCTATTTATCTTAATTATATAGAAAAATAAAGAGATCCACTCTCCCTTAACAACTTACCTGTTTAGCGATCCGGATATTTACGATCAGCTATAAAACATCATAAATTATGAATAAAAATAAATAAATCCTTTGTATATAGGAAGCCTTTGATATTGGAAAGTTTCTCTGTTTTTTCAAATGAATGAAAAAAAAAAATTGAATAAATAATGAGAAAACTAAACACAAATTTACTTGTATATGCAGAAGGCAAATCGATGTAATGTAAAGAATATAGGGCTGGTGTCCATTGATGTACTTTATAAACATTTTTAATTATATGAATATTGTTACAACTGCTGAAAAAGTGACATTAATACGATGCAAAATTGGTGGAAACAAAGACATTATAAGCGTAGAATGCCTGAAAAAGTGATTGTTACTTCTCGGTTAGCGACCATCTCATTTAAGTAGTTGCTGTGGCTGATTCATACAGCATCTTATCCGTTTCGAAATCCATCGATAGTTCCAGAAAGTGCATATTATAACGGGCCTTAAACAGAAACAATTCTGAAATATTGGCTTGATAATCTACCAAATTCCTTTATGCATAGCTAAAAGTTTATCTTCGTAATATCTTTCTATGGCGAAACAAAAACAGACGTTTTTATTGAGTTTGTACTTCATTTGAATGGTTACTTTTTATGTCTAATCATTCAAATGTAGTACTGCTTTTACATTCCTGAGACATATTTTAGAATCTAGAGGTTATATTATAAAACAATGAACAGAAATAAATATCCATCACTGTTTAAACGTTCGTTGTTCATTGTTCTCGACATTCTCAACGCAAATTCAATACCGATAAAACAGAGCGAGAATACGTAGCGTAATCCTAATTGTTATTCGATTGACAACAGCCTTTCGTATTTCACACTCGGAACCTAGAGAGGAAACTTTCCTGTCTGTAGGATTCAAAAGGAATACTTGAATAATAATGACTGGGTCATTAATGACTGACCAGTTATTGTACAACGTTACAGAGTAATTGGATTGTCACGATCACGAGTTCAGTACCTTCATTCGAATTATAGAGGCAACACATATACAGCAGAAGTGGTGTATCTTGAGTAAGCCCAACCATCTCCAGGGTGGTTTGAATTCAGATTTTTTCTTCAAGACCAGTCGTTACCCAAGGCTATAGAACTCAGTTTGTCCTACTATTTACCCATAGCCGTCCTGCTATTTATCCATAGCAGGTTATTAAGACATAAGTAAATGTAATGAATTCAACTGGAATTCGAACTCGGCCCTCCGATTCTTCAATCCGAGCCCGAAACCATTACTTCAATGTGCCTCCTTGGATTTTAGGAATGACTAAAATATAACTTTTTTCTTAGCAGTTAATCCAAGCGGTGAGCTTAATTAACGTCATCCATCATCTTAACATTACAAATGTGATGATGCAGTAAGCAGTCACATGGAGAGGGAATCGAAAATTATTCAACATGTCCTGTGTTCTACAGCCATCTCCCTTGCGTATACTGTAAATTGCTGCACAAAATACGACACAGATGTACTGGTCAATATCTTTTTTTAAATTCGAGGAAGGCTTCAACAATTCAAGACAGGAAACATCCATTATGATGAGATACTCACTTTAACTGAGAGTTTATGTAAAGCCATAGAAAGTTATGGGAAAGGTACAGGGTGAAAATGTAAAATCACGGTGAAAATTTAGCATTTCTTATTAGCTGTATTGAAAATGACAGTCACCATGCAGCGTCGATTGATATATTCACACTGTCTCGTTATATACAATTAATAATATGCAGGGTGCGACGGCTAGATTGTCGTCTAAATTACGCAAAAATGAAAATAATCCTCGAATCTCATTTTAATAAATATATTTATCAAAATTACATAAAAATATCTTGGAGTACCAAAGAGTAAATGTATTCAATAAAAACATTATTGGCACGGCCTCCAGACGACTTCGGAATCTCCTGCAACCAACACTTCTGGACGGTCTCCTTGTTTAAATTGGTGAATGTTACTATAATCCTCGTCTTCAGTTCAAGTGATCATTGATGTTAACACCCAGAGGTGGCAGTCGGTTTTATGCTTAAACGCAATCTTCAGGAGGTGTGAGTTTTGGTTTAACTATTTGTATATACTAGTCAGTGGCGCATTAGAAGTAGAAGTTCTATTGTATTATCCTAACTGTTATTGGCCGTGCGTAAAAAAAGTTATTTTTAGTGGGTATTAATATTTGAGTAGACGTTTACTTATTAAACAGTATATTTATTCATATTTGTCTACCATTCTGAAGATCCGAAAAATCTTATTAGAGAAAAATATGCGCTCTCCGGTAGAAATCCGTCATGATTTCTGACCTCTCGGCTACAGTTTAGTAGACAATTAAATAAAGTTAAAAAGTACATTTAAACACAGATTCTACCCTGAGTCTTGAAATAGACATAGCTGCGCATTGTCGTATCCTAATATAAACGAAACAATTTGTAAGGAAAGTGTTTTTTTATTTATTAATTCGACTGGTTTTTATTACTTAAACGTTATTTTTACTGGATACACGTACTTGAGTAGACGCACAGTATATTTATTTTTTGCGTTTACCGGCCTGAATATTCAAGAAATCTAATAACCGTTTCAGCACACAAACACTTGGATGGTAGAATGAAGTTTTATTCTCCACTTGGAATAATATATTAGTGTTATAATGAACAGTGTTCATATTTATTTAACCATCACTCTAATCTGCGCATGTATATATGTATCGTCATCTGGAGTAAGCAGGCCCATGGTGATATACAGGAAAGTTGTAGGGCATGCATATCCAACCAGCCCAATCAAGGATACAAAGTTTAACGGTCATATAGGCCTGATACCTGTGAAATCGAATGCTGATCTCAAGAGTCGTAAGGAGGCGGAAGCCATTACAAGTGATGCGAAGTCTGAGGAAGCGGCTTTCTCCTAAGTAAGGTGTGGCAATCATTATCTATCTATCTATCTCTTTCTTATTCTTTTCTCATCTATCTATCTATCTATCTATCTATCTATCTATTTCTTATTCTTTTCTCATCTATCTATCTATCTATCTATTTCTTATTCTTTTCTCATCTATCTCTCTATCTATCTATCTCTTATTCTTTTCTCATCTATCTATCTATCTATCTATCTATCTATCTATCTCTTATTCTTTTCTCATCTATCTATCTATCTATCTATCTATCTCTTATTCTTTTCTCATCTATCTATCTATCTATCTATGTATCTCTTTCTTATTCTTTTCTCATCAATCTATCTATCTATCTATCTATCTATCTATTATTCTTTTCTCATCTATCTATCTATCTATCTATCTATCTATCTATCTATCTATCTATCTATCTATCTATCTATCTGAATCAAACTATTCTTATTTTCTAAACTTAGAGTTTTGATAAATTTCATTTTCCATGTTTTTCGATGCAAATTGCTTTTATTTTTCTCTTGCATTAATTTCATTTCTTCGTTTTTCCTAATCGTTTACACTTGAATCTTGTTGATTTTATCAACAGTAGCCATATTTACATTTTCTGACTTTCATGTTACCACTTGTCGTTTTTCATTTCCCGTCGAATTTTCTATCTTCGTACATAATAAAGCAGCAATAGCTAACATTCGACTAAATCGAGAAACAAACAAACAATAAACGTTATAACGATAGAAACATAGCGGCAAAGTATTTAGAAAAGTCTAAAACAAAAGTTTAATCAATATAACATTAATGTATTTCAACAAAAAGGGTCTCCGTTGGTAAATACTAAAAGCATTAAGTCTGAAAGTCATTTTAACAATTAATCAATTCATAATGTTTTGACAACATTCAAATGTGCTTAAGTGATTTTGTAACACAAATTGGATGTTAAATAAGTTTTTCCAAAATTTTTTAGAGACACTTGTTAAAAGGTCACCAATTCAATTAAATGCCGTTAACATCGCCAAATGGTGATCTTTAGAACGTGCTCACTGATTTGAATATTCAAATCGAGAAATGAGACAAGGTGGGAAGAGAAGGTGAAATGAAATGAAGTAATCTGTTGTGACATTTAGGGGTGAACGGGACTGGTGTAGTGTATGGGCAGGTTTATTCAATTGCTTTAAATTTTGTTTCCAGAATTTGATGGTACCACCGTTAGCGTCAAGGCGAGTAGAAATATTTCCTGATTTTTTTAAAAATGCTAATTTCATGCAGTGTAAACATAAAAAAATTTACATGTAAAAAATTATTCTGGAAAAATATATTTCTAAATTTACCACCATCTGCAGGGTTCTATGTTTGATGATAGCCATTATGTTATTGCTTATAAGAAATAGTAATACACACATATATATATATATATATATATATATATATATATATATATATATATATATATATATACACGCATATATATATATACGCATATATATATACACGCATATATATATATATATATACGCATATATATATATACGCATATATATACGCATATATATATATATACGCATATATATACGCATATATATATACGCATATATATACGCATATATATATAATTATAGATATATACGCATATATATACGCATATATATATACGCATATATATATATATATATATATATATATATATATATATATATATATATATATATATATTTATTTATATATGATTGTTGTGATCTGAAGACGCGAGGATATGTTCCAGTTGTGGAAGAAAGTCGCCATTTTTAGGGGAAATTGTTGCCATTTTATATTTTTTATTTCGCGGATGCGCGTTGCTTGTTTATGATTTTGTCGACTGCACCGTATGGTAGGGTCTGTTGGGCAGTGTCTGCGAGAAAATGAGCACCATGACGTAATTCACTCCACCAGAAATCTGGAAACGGTATACTGCAATGCTTGGCATTCACGCCGGAAACTCCAATACGAACATTTTCAGAGTGTTTGGGTGTGAATCTGAGGACAATGCAGATGATTTGAAATGTGTCGGATGAGTCTAATGGTGATAATGTAGGTGTTTGAAGTGATCACTAGTGATAGCGGCGTAATGCCTCCATTAATCTTCCCAGATAGGACTCAGACAACACGGAGGACCACATCATGTGCTTTGATAAGGTAGTACTTCCCTGGTTCAGGAGGGTGACTGCTGGACTCTGCACCCTGACACACAAACAGGAAAAAAATGTTATGGCTGTCAGACAATTTCTTCGACTACATTACCACTTACATCTGACCACCAAACTCCTCAGACTGCAAACCTGCAAATGTATGAGGCGCTGTTGAGCGAGAGTCCAAAAAAACTCCTTGTAACACCACAAATGTCCTGAAGGCAAGGATTATGGGACCATTCACCAACTTAAAAAAATGACCGCTCAGAAGAGTTACAGGAGATTCCGAAGTCGTCTGGTGGTGGTGGTTGAAGCCAATGACGATTTTATTGAATTAATTTATTCTTTCCTATTTCAAGATATTCTTGTGTAATTTTGGTGAATATATATGTTAAAATTAGATGTCAGTGTCATTTTCATTTTTATATAATTCAGACGACAATTTATCCATCGCATCATGTCGAATTCTTCTCGAGTTTCTGTTTCCGGAATCACTCTTTTTGCAACGGAAATTCATAGTAAATTGATCCAACATCTAAAAACGTTTTCTACCAATGCTACGGTCACATATTCAATATATTTCACAGTTAGGGAGTTTTCGTATCCCATAATATGCAAAACAAGTCTCAATTTGAGATTAAAAGTTGAAGTAAAAGTTCCCTGAGTTTTCAATTTATTTATGAGACTGGAATTTTGTCCACTTTGGGAATAAGTGGCTGGGATTTTCTCCGCTGCGTTTTATGTCCCCTATCTGATAATTTTTTTCACTTCTTTTTTACTTGTGATATCTTTTACCGCGACTTTTGTTTCCTGTGACCTTTTTTTACCTGTGACGTTTTTAACTGGATTCATTCCAACTTTCGCATTCTTGAGACGCTGATCAGATGATACTGTCTTTGCTGAACAGTAGAGGAAGTTGTACGTGTTCATGCTATAATATTGGTGGATAATGCATGAGAAGAATGTAGAAGAGAGGTTTTTGTATTTACATTAGTCGGACTATTGTCCTCATCTTTGTCGCCATATTTGTCACAACGTTTCGGCCGTTGTATGCTCCGGCCTTCTTCAGGTGGTTGGAATTTCGAACCGAACCCTTTATTTCGATCAAGGGTTCGGTTCGAAATTCCAACCACCTGAAGAAGGCCGGAGCGTACAACGGCCGAAACGTTGTGACAAATATGGCGACAAAGATGATGACAATAGTCCGACTAATGTAAATACTGTACATAATACCTCATCTCAGAAATATAGACAGACTCAGAGAGGTTTTTGTTAGAAGATTTGTAAAAATAGTGATAGTGGAAAGTTAACCGTATTAAAATAAAGACTCATGGTGAACATGGTGTGAAGAAATCGAACGTTTTGAAGGTTTTTACAAAAGATGGACAAAAAAGCGATAACGCAAGAGGTGAGCAACCAAAATTGCAAGGGAAATATATACATGTTTATCTGGAAGTACGGAAACGGTAATGAGAATTTGTTTGAATAGAAATCTCGAATGAAAATTGAAATTTCCACCATGATAATAATCCTGCGCATTATGCGTTAGGATTTCGCGGTTCCTGGCTAAGAAAGCCATTACAAAACTAGGCTACCTAACTCATTCACCATACTTAACCTACTGTGATTTTGAGCTATCCCCAAAATTGAAAAATGCCTTGAACAGAAAAATATTTACTTACATCTATCAACACGTGATTACATTAACGAAAGCGCGAAATGTGTTATAAGAATGTTTCCAGCAATGGCAACATCACCACACGATGTGCATAGCTTCACAAGGTGAGTATTGTGAAGGGAGAATTAGCCAGTCATGTGCAGGTAATCGAACTTTGCTTTCACAAGGCCTACAAGAAATTAAATTCTTACACTTCGCATGCTATATTTCGCGGTGTTTCTGTCAGAATGCTTTTGATGGAAAACAGTATCAACAAAAGAATATGTACGAGATGAGTTGTACAAATGCGGGGTTGCAAGACCCCCTTTGATTTTATCATCCTAGCCCAGTAAATAGCTATACGGGTAGTATAAAATTGATTGATTGATTGATTGATTTGTTTTTACGGCTTACCAACTTTTAGATGGTTATTTAAAAGTTATTGCTAATGTTATCTGCGAGTAGGTAAATATAACAAACAAGACTAGAATTGGAAATTCTTTTTCCAAATTTCCAATTCTGAGTGATCATTTATTAAACCGCAAACACATCCAAGCTAACAACATTTGCTATTCCCAAGCAGTAACCCATCTAGATACTGACGAAGATCGACGTTGGTTTTACTTCGGTGATCGGACGGGAACCAGTATTTCCGCATTATATGATCGTAAGCAGAAAGTATAATAATTTAAATTTAGCTGTTGTGAATCATAAAGATTTGGTTCAATAGAACGTTTGTTATTTACTAGAATGTAGCATTCATTATATTTTGAAAAAAAATCGCCTGATCTCATTAACATAATCATTATGATATATATTGTTGATTAACAATTTCAATTGATTTATTCATAAATATCAAAATTCGTTTATTTTTTTAAACGTGAGCGTATCGTTTATATTTGTAATATTATCATAATTTCATTAATATTATTTTTTGATAATTCGTGCACATCAAATAAAAAAACGTCTTTTTATTATTCATGTTAATAGCAACATGTTCATAAAATGGCCTTGATGATAAAATAGCTGCAAAAATGAAACTGATATTCACTGATCCACATACACATAACACGACATCCCACAACCATTTTCAGGAAAGGTTCATACTATTTTAAAACTTATTTGAAATATTTTCTACACTGAGGATGAATACAAATTCAGATTATAAGTGATATTTCTATAGAGTTCTCTATCATTATAATCCAAGCAATACAAATCAAATAAACCCCAGTGTTCGAAATTGTATCTCATCAGCAAGCAACTGATACGAGAATGGTCTCTTAACCTACATATTCTTTTTCAGATCTTTCAAACATGAGGCAAATCAATAAAAGTCAAACCTTCTACGTTCTACATATTAATGATGCCATAATAAGAGCAGTAAATCAAGTGTAGCATGAGGAAAGAGACCTCCTATTAGATGTAGTTCAAGCTGAAATAGTCTTTAGTATGCTTATGAGATAAGCTCAGATGAAGAAACAAAAGGAGAAACTGGCAGTTGGCTACATTAAAACACATATTTTCATTGATATACGCGTGGAATAATATGACAAGTACGCGTCTATAGTGTCTATAATATATGTTATTTTATCACCAACAAAAATAACTTTTGTTTTTATTTTTCAAATTTACGCAACATATCCACTAATGAAATACCTATCAGAGCAATATAAAAATACTTAAATATTGCGGGATATCAACACGGAGTAAAGCACACAGGAAAGAAGTCACAGTTGTCAATGGGTATGATTAATTCTTGTGAGGGTTAGTAATTCTCGAATTAAAATATATGCAGTTGGATCTTAGACACCCATTCGACAAATCATATATCTGCGGAGTGGGAATGAATTAAGATTTTTATTGGCTAGAATATGTAATAAGCATCAGTTACAAGAAAGATTCTGGAGATATGATTTTTAATGTTTATGTAATGCCCTTACACTCAGTTCAACTACGAATTAGATTAGCAATGGAATCAGCAACATTATGCATTCGGCATGGTTGATAATGAATTACCTCTTCGGTCAAATTGACATGAAAGGGTTGTCATTACGACTAGTGTTTGGTCAAAGAACTGTGCCTCACACCAACAAGTATTAATCAGCTGATGAGTGTTCTTTTGAAAAGGTACGCCCTTTAAACGAAGCACCACCGCTACAGCTCATCCAAGGAATATTAGAAAGATGAAAAGATTAGATGTACTCAGTAACCTCAGTGAAAGGAGGAAAAAATAAATTATCAAAATTTTCAAGCAGTTGTAAAAGTGTTCAGCGAGAAACGAAAAGTATTGAACAAAATTAAAAGATAAACTAATACCATGTGACGTTATATTTTAGTTAGATCTTTGGATAGAATTGGGTAAAGTGCACATAATTTCAAATGCAGCCACAGGCAGAGTGTATAGCAGATAAATAGTGATTACTACTTGTATCAAAACTTTAACATTTGGAAAAGCTATGAAAGTAAATGCAGACAGAAACGGAATGGAGCCCCGAAGGTAGCAAGCTGACAACATTGACAACCATCTGGTCACTTCTGCACCCAAGACGGCTCCAAATGTAATGACCTGTATTTTGTTTACGTTGTCAGTACAGACGATACAATGGGCCATGTGGTCTGGGCAGTGCATGTCCGCCAGCTCGCCTGCACCCTAGAGGGATCATTCCTGTTTCACTACAAGCGAGCTGCAGGAGAAAGAAAGTGAACAAGTGACGACACAATACATTGCATTCTTCTACCTCTCAAAGTCGTTCAACCTTGTTAACAAGAAATATATGCTTCAGCTATTGAAGAAGATTGACTGTCCGGCACATTTACTGATTATCCTTATCTCTTTTCACATGAACATACAGGCTATAAGCATCTACGATTCGGAAACGTCAGTGTCCTTCAAAATTAAGATTCAGCGGGAAACGAGGATGCATTCTAGGACCGACTTTGTCATCTTCCTTTATATATTACTGACTTCGCTTTCAGCATCTCTTAATTGCTGTTGTACCAAGGTTCACCCTGAGACGAGGTGGTAAGAGCTGTTATGATTCTAGCAATGGGCAGATAGTGCACTTCCAAACAAAAATAAAATACTATGAAAGTATAAAATTACATTATATAGTAAGAATACCAGCAATATATTTTATAGTAAAAATACCAGCAATACATTTTTGTATATACAAAAATTACCAACTGTAGCAATTTATAGCAAAAGTACCAACAATACCGATTTATAGCAAAATCAACAACAAAATATTTTACGTGTAGTTGAAGGCATATAATTGCACTCAAAGTATATTAATTGTTTTGTGTTCAAAATAATTAGATTTTTGGAATTAATAACCTATAGAGGTTGATATGTCGCTAAACAAAATCAACGAACCGACTTCGCGTTCAGGCAGTTCGAGTAAGGCGTCTATTTGTATTAGAAACAAAAAACTGTTTCCGTGTGGGCAAAGACACATCTTTGAACTGTCTTTATGCTGAAACGCAGATCTGACGGCGCTCACCAAACAGGCCTTCCCTCAATTGTTCAGCCAGTTCGCCCGTGCCTGTAATCAACCCAGGCTTGATTATTAGCATCAAGAGAACAAATTTCATGGGTCAGGTCGTTCATGCATCTCCATCAATCGGTATCTACTACGTAATGCTTGAATTCAGAGATCAGATATTCTACCACTACTATTTCCACCAGCCTATTGCTTGGCCTAGAACATGGCAAACATTATCAAATTATCAGCAGTGATTCTCTGAGTCAGAGTGTATATGAAAACAGCCAGCTGATCTTGCGCACTAAACTCCGTGCATTCCAGGCATGTATACTTAGTACTTTGCTTTACGGCAGTGAATCATATATGATACCATATACCAGACAGGAAAGCCACCTAGAAATCTTCCATCTCCGCTGATAACGATATATCGTCAGCACCATGAACCAACTCCATGAGCATGCATCTCCAGCTGTGACAACGCCTTCTTCGATGCCTGGTTAAAGTGCATCGAGTGAATAGCAGTTATATACCAAAATATATCATAGCTGGTCACGAGACACCGTCAGGCAGGCCACGCTGCACAAGGTCTCAAAGCACAACATGACTCGGATAGCTACGAAAAGCTAGACGACGATGCCAAAGAGACATGGGGGGGGCGAGAAAAAGCTAAACAAAATGGTTAAAGTAAACATACATAGCCTGAACGAGAGGAAGCAATCTCACACCTTAGTTTTACATCACTGCTTCATTTGCCACACCACCGAAGAGTCTGCCATGCAAAGATCAGTCTACTGAGTCAATTTAGAAGCTTTTCACAAGAGACCTAAATTTCGACTAAGAATAGACTTCGAGCAACAGAAGGGTGTTCCTACAGAAGGATTTCAAAGAATATCATGGACCGAACATATGCTCAACGACGAAGAATTAGAGAAAATGGAAAGAAATAGGAGAGCTGAAATGTTTAGGTTACATAATGAAAAATAGAGCCTGGATAATTTAATAGTCACAGAATAGAGTGAAGGTAAGTGGGACAGAAAAATAACCTATTTAGCAACTTGAGTAAATGGATGTTGGAGAAAGTTTTAGGAGAGATATAAAAGATAAAATTCATTAAGAGCTCCAAAGAATAAAGGAGCATCTACTCGAATACGAGTGTCCATTAAAATAACGTTAAATAATATATATATGTATATATTTATATATATATATATTCAATATATATATATATATATATTCAATATATATATATATATATATACACACACACACACCTATATATATATATATATATATATATATATATATATATATATATATATATATATATATATGTAAGAAAAGCCAACATCAGTGTGTCACATTTTTTCAAACTTGAGTCAGAAATCTTAATTACTCATCTTCTATGTATGTCAATGTGTCACTCAATTCTCAATAACTTATCTCCTTAATCTATACAATAAAGCCAATGTCAGTGTGTCGCACATTTTCAATTAAAGGAACACAACTCACAGTAGCTCAACTCCTTCTTCTGTATAATAAATGTCAAACTTTTTCAATTAAAGGGGCACAGCTCTCAAGAGCTCATCTCAAATATTATATATAAAGTACAGTGTATGTGTGTGTGTTTGTGCGTGCCCAAGAAAATTCTCCGCTCCTACTGGTCCGATTTCAATGATAAGGTTAAATGTATATATTAATATATTATGCTAGCAATTATCGTTGCTTTCATAGTTCAAATAGAATAACTCTTATTTCACTTTTGTATCCAAAATTGCAGCTAGCTTAAAATTTTAAGCTAGCTCCTGTGGATAACTTTTGAATTGGCCATCATCACAATAGCTAGGGAGGAGTAGATGACATAGTCATCAGTAAACTACAGAAAAACTCAAAAATGATCGCTGCATTTAAGTATTGAATTAATGTTTAAGCTTACCTTTTAAAAGTACACCGATATGTCTTCCACAGGTACTTAATTTAATGACGATTTGAACGTCGTAGATCCTTATTTTCCGTACAATTATTTTTATTTCATGTGTGACAGAACAGGGGACAATTTATACGATTAAATTAGTATAGTGTAAAGATGAGAAAATAGAATTAGATACACATTCGCATTTAAAGAGTTAGAGAAACATAATAGTTAATTAAATTAAACCTATATTATGGAATTTGGAATTCAATTCTCCCACGAATTCTGAGATTAAAAAGCCCCACCTATCTATATATTAAATTGCACAGTGGGAGCTCAATATCTGTATAATCTACTTTTACGCAATATCACTCTTCAGGTTTAACTAATTTGCATACCGATTTAAAAAAGTTTATTTCATTAAATAACTGGCCTTCATTACTGTTCTTTTATTCGGGGATTGTTTTAATTTTCATATTAAAAATACTTCTGTTTAGGAATATCAACTTATATAGTGCAGAAAATTATTTGAAATTTCATTTTACTTGGCCTTCAACACGTTGGCATCTATTTGTAAAACTTTCCATAACTATAAAAAGCCAATTTATAAATAAAATATTCATTTAAAATTTTTGATTCAAAGATTTCAATTACTGAATATTCAATATAATAAAGCCAATGTCACTGTGTCACACTTATTCAACTTTACTTCTAAAGGCCGTAGCCCAACTTTTGGAATCAGACTTAAAAACATTCTGGGCCAGATCTGGACCTGCAATTCGGAAATTTTGGATAACCAGGTTTTCATTACTGCGATTGTTTTCGAAGATTTTTACGTGAAATTTTGCAACGATCTTTTTGTATGATAACAATTTTTATGACTTGCAAATAAATTTGGAAATAAACAAAATTATTTGCAAAATCCAGCAAAAGTCATCTATGAAATAAAAATAATTGCTTGTACGGAAAGTAAGGACCTACGTACGTTAATCTGTCTTTAAATCAAGTGGCTGCAGAAGAATTATCGTTGAACCTTTAAAAGCAAGCGTAAATATTAATGCAATACTTAAAAGCAATTTTGAGTTCTGTAGTTTACTTTTGCCTATCGCATCTACTCCTCCCTACCTATTGTGATGAAAGCCCAATCAAGAACCCTCCACGGGAGGTAGCTTAAATGCCACCCGATAGAGCGTTTTTAAGCTTATATATATATATATATATATATATATATATATATATATATATATATTCAAATATTGATAATAGATAAAAGTTAAAACTGTTTTTAATATTGCCCAATATCAAAGTTAATGTCATTAAAAAGAAAACATATTTTAATCGCATTAAAAAACGTTTAAAATCCCTGTTTTTGTAATTTTTCAAATATTACTATCAGTTTCACGATAAACTCGATAAACAGAGTTCAGAATAAATTGATTCAATCAAATTGAATTAACCTCACCTTCTTTATCTTTAAGGTGGTGGCGGTAATGGAATCCCCACCAAGACTGCGTTCTCAACAGAAAATCAGTGTTTGTTAGTAAATGCAGGCATGAGAACATGAACTTCCTGCATCAAATCGGTAGATAGTGTGTCCACCACTAAACAAGTATTAATTATGATAGGAAAAATCCAGCTTTGTTCAATTAACCTACCAATAACTATTACTGGTTTACATCAAAAGGTGTATGAAACATATCTCAGAATGGTTTGCAAAGTCTGTATCCATGGTAGAGTACAAATTCGTTTTCTCAACTAAGAAGGATATACGGTCTATTAATATGGAGTCTGAGAACTTTTAATGCACCCTTTATTTTTTTTGAATCTCTGCGCATATTGACTTGTAGATGTTATTTTTTAAATTTGTTACCCATTATATTTACTTGTACGGCTAACATTGAATAAATTAAATCATAGTTGTGGTAGGATCCACCTAATTTGCATAGTGGAGTACCGACTATATAAATATGGTTGGTACCGGGAAGACAGGGGAGGCGACTCAAGAGATTCAACTAGAGACTCTGCCCGACTGCGACTTAGTCAATACATTCTCCAGGAACGGTCTTCCCAGGAATATACAAAAGACTATATGTAAATATTGTGTACACTTTCTTGTTTCAATACATTTTGTTCTAAGTACATTTTGTGTTGCATTATTATTCCATGCATTAGTCAAGTTTCAACAATCATATTCAGGTTTTTGCAAATTCATTTTCAATCATCTATTCATAAATAAGTAGTAACTGAAATTTTCTTTTCGATTATAATGTAACAATAAAAGACAAACATTTATTACCTATTTTTTGTATGGCAGAGAATTTCCTTATAGTGAAGAAGAGATTAAAAATGATAGAAAACTGGTTCTACAGATGGCTACTGAGACTGATAACATCGATGACGTTTTAACAAAATTGCGAACTAGAAGAATACGTAAATATATAACTATAATTCATAAAGTGACAACTGAAATTTCCGTTTGCGGAAAATTTAACACTGCCAAGGCAATTTGACGGCAGAAACCATAGCGTGAAACAGCGAGTATCCTGGCAAATGAATTTCGGTGAACGCATGGGAAAAATGAATGATAAAGATTATAAAGTTGCGTAGAGCAAAAAGGGGCAGGATGTTGAGGAGAGCCGTGATAGACAACGTCCTGAAAGGACACGATATATAAAAGAAGAAAAAGTTTTCACATCTTTCATATATTTTCATAATTTTATCGTCCCACTACCGCGTATCTTTCTTTAAAAAAAACGCCTGTTTGTGCTGTTTGCTGTCTTCCATAGAATTGAATATTTCTATTTAACACAATCCTTCAAAGGTCGGATAAAAATATCTGTCTATATTTCTGAGATGACGTATTGTAATTATTTAAATTATTCACATTGTTCGAATTGTTGTCCCCATCTTTATTGCCATATTCACGGCATTCCAGCCGTTGTACGCTCCGGCCTTCTTCAGGTGATTAGAATTTCATTTTTGAATCCTTTATTTCGTCCACCGGAGTAGATTGTTCTAGTTCCCCGTACCATGCCTCTTCCGGGTGTCTCAGTTATCTCCCTTTAACTCAACTCTCCAAGATATTTTTTTAACCACTGCAGTAGCCAGGTATTGAACTCACAACTCTTTGTATCAAGTCACTGGCTCCAATCAACGCTTTAACCACTGGGCCAGGTGTCCTTGAGGACGGAGCTTGCAACGGCCGAAAACTCGTGAATATGGCAATAAAGATGAGGAGAGTCCGAACAATATAAATGATGTAAATAATCGGATTAAATGTTAATCCGAAGGTGTAATATACAGTGAATATGTTTGACGAGTGAATACACAATATATGTCACAGTTCGGTTGGAAAAAAACGAACAGTAACATGTATTGTGTGTTCCACAAATACAACCTGCACAATACAGTTACCTATCCGTCCTTTCAATTATAGAAACTGAATTTAGAGCAATACCTGTTCGAATCAATTATTTCGTTCTCCAGAAGTAGAGGTTCCCTTTTTAGTGATACTAATACACAACATTTAAAAAGTGTTTTTGATATTAATTCTAACAAGGCATATACAAGAAACTAAGCACCGTCATTGTCATATAATAATTTTTTATTAACAGATAAATGAAGTGATTTTAGTATTTTTTGTAAAATATTAATTTCTCAATCCCATGCCTACACTGCTGTCAGCTTAAACTTAGATTCTATGTTCATATATTTAGACTGTTTAACTTAAAGATCGAATTTTGCTAGTTTCAAATCAAAATTTCTAAAATTTCCAAAATACTGAAGTGAAATTTTTATTTTTCAAATATAGATTATAATTATAATTTAGATATATGGAAAAATAGCATATTTTTGTGGTATACAGAGACAAGCAACGCGTTAGTTTAAATTGATACCAGGGGAACATGTTAAAAACAAATCAATCATTTTGTTTATGTCGTAAATCGATCACAGCAATACAGTTCAAAATATCTTTTCGATTAAATCACATCGAAGCAACTCGTAGAAAACAAGTTGGTGCAAATGATTTTCAAAACTTGATTTGTAGATTTTATTTATTATTTTGACTTTTTCCGCATCCTGTCACGTTGATTATTCGTAAAGTTTCAATTTACTCGCTTTCAACCGCATTCACTCGATCCGACCGCGGTGCTTATTAAAACGAAATCTCATGCACGAACATTCGTAAACCACTATTGACATATTCGATCTATCACAATGATTTCCCAACGTATTGTAGAAATGTTTGTCTCAAGTGTATTATATTTACCTGTCTACACGTTTTTCTTATCATTCTCTTAAAGAATTATATATGCCAATAGTGGTTCTTAGTTTTTCTATATGCAGCGTTAGAATTAATAACAAAATAAAAATCCCGCTTATTTTGACAACGTATTTGGAAAAATTCTCGCTCGTATAAAGTTATATGCCGATATAAAGTTCGTTAAATCTAAACCGGCTTAATTCCAACTCCCTCTAAACTGATATGCATTTTCATTTGTGCTTTATCCGGACTGCGAATATTATTTTCACTCTATTCTTCTCTGGTTTAATTTTCTATAACAACATTCAAAGAATGACGTGATTCTTTTAAGTTTCACTTAACGAAGGCGTTTTCCCACAAATCATTGTTTGAAAGATAAATTAATGGGAAGAAATTAATGGGAAGAAGAAGTAAACTTCTTCAAAATAAAGAAGAATAAAGATCTCGAGAAAATGAAATAATATTAATAAAGCAGATGCTAATTATAGATATTGATATGATTATTTAATATTTCTAATCTCCTAATACTCCGTAGGGTCTGTAGACACGCTTTTAGCATATAGAATCACTGCCTAACTTGGGCCCCTGCTGTGGCTGTGGTTTCTGTAGTAAGTAGTCATTTACACGTTGCAATTAGCAGCCCTACCGGTTTTGAATTCAGAACTGTTCTCTCCTATACTGGTTACTTGTTTAAAGTAGGGAGAAGAAGAGATAATTTAATTCATTTTCCAGTGGAATATATGGACCGAAAGTACTCGACCAGAATTTGAACTCGGCCAGTTGTTCCCCAAACTTTTTTCCTTTGGGCCGCATATTCGGTTGAAAATTTGCTCGCGCTTTAACAAATTTTACATATACAAATAAAAATCAGACAGAGGGTTAAATGGAGATAACAGCGGATTCAAAGTCAGAACATTATCATTGATAACTTTCTCCGCCAATTTCCGGATCCTAGTTACTTATTCTTAATATTTGATATACTGTAAAATAACACAATGTAAAAATCGGTCAATAACTACTGGGACATGCAATAAAATGTAATTCATAATAATGTTTTAAATTTTGAAAACATATCTATTTGTTGACATATGAATTTTAAAAAAGTGTTTCTTAATCTTTGATTGTCTTTCAATCATTCCATCTCACCTACTATACTCTTCTACCGCATCTATGAGGCGCGCAGCACCATTTGGGAACCACTGAACTAGTCACTTTGATTCCACATTTTGGTGCCGATAAAACCTTCGCTAAGCGCACTTCCAAATTAAGAACAATAAAGGGTATTAAATATGAATCATAACATTAAAAATGACACTATTAAATGCAATCGAATAAATTATATTAAATACTAATAAACTCAATGCTAATAATATTAGTAGTGCTAATAATATAAATCTCGAAAAATACTATACTATTTTCTCACTATGTGACATGCATGCTGTATCCATTCAGGAATGACCATCCACAGCTTAATGGTATTTGTTGCTTCCAGTAAAATTTAGCCTTAAACGGTTTAATTTTGTCGTAATTACTCCGCCATTCATTAGCTCAAATTTGTCAAGAAGTTTATTAGATTTCCCTCTGTTGTTGTCGCCTTCCATATATTCTGTGAATTTTAAATTCTCTAAATATTTTTCTACATTGCTCATGCAATCTGTCTCTTTCTGATTTACAGCATTTGCCTCTCTGGATTCCCAATGATCCTTTAAACTTCTCTGTTTTCAACATAATTAATCGGTTGAACGAAATCACTTGTTTCAGTTATTAATTTCAATTGTGACGAAATTGTCCTGCATCTCCGGCTATTTCGAGGTTAGAGTTTGCATCAAAATCCAGCATCCCTTACTTTTTTAAGGAAATTCTCCAATCACTTAATACCTTAATCGGTTTCGCTATCACTTTTACGGCATCCAAGACTAGAATACACCACCCATCATTGCATTCTAATTCTTGTTGGTTGGCTCTTTCTTTAAAAGTCCTACCAAGTCCCCACTGCCACCAACACTGCGTTCTTTGTAACTTGACGCTTGGGGAGTCGAGCATGCCGTTCACTTTCGCTTGTGTTTTTTGCGAAGTATGTCGTCGATATTAAAACTGAATTCCAGTGAGTAAATACTTTATTAATAATTATTTTTAATTTTATTTTATTTTATTTATTTTTTTTTTTCTTGCTAAAAACTAACGCCTGCTAACCTCATTTTCCTTTCTTCAATTTTGTTTTTAATATAGACCTCTGGGAATATAATCTGTTAGTCCACTTAATAGCCAATGTTTGAGATTTCCAGTTTATTTCTATCGTCAACTGCCTCCATTGAAACTTGCCGGCTCGAAAAGTCTCTGGTCAGAGACTATTGTCTTAAAGTCTCTGGTCAGAGACTATTGTCTTGTGGGTGCCATTTTGATTTGGACTTTCTCCTACAAAAAGCCCTACCCCGGCCCACTGTTATGGTTGTGGAGAAGGGGTCGTACGATCCCCCACTGCCACCAACACTGCTTTCTTTGTAACTTGACGCTTGGAGAGTCGAGCAAAGTCAGGATCATCGAAAGTAAATGAGTTTTCATGCCTATATATTTTTACTTCCATGTCCCATTAGCTAAATCGGGTAGAACAAATGGATTCATGCCTTTCCCATGACTATTAATGAGATAGGGAATGAAACTGATTAGGTTGTAATTTATATGCGGACTGCTGATTCCTTTTTGTTTTCAAGTACTTCTTCACTCAGCATAGAAATTGACTTTTTGTGATATTTACATAAATATGCTAGTTTAATTGCCTACATCTCTAACCCCAGCCAATGTTCGCTGTATTTATCTTTTTCGTATATCAATCAATCTATTACTGTTATTTTTATCAAAATACTTGAGGTCGATCGATTTCGACCATTGGAATAAACATCACATAATCCCAAATATAGAATTACCTTTCGATATGACTGCAGGCACGTCTTTTAATAGATATCACCATAACCATTTTGGCCATGGAAATTGCTTTGAATTTTCTAAGTTATATATTACATATTATGATGGATAAGCCAGTAGCATATTAGGCTGGCCAGAAAGTTCTGATTCACTTAGGAAGCGGAAAGAAAACAATAACATTTTATAGAGAGACACCAACATTTACTCTTTAAAATAAAGTCCATCATTCTCGACTGGACTTATTGCAAACAAAATTCATTTGCTGCAATCGGTTCCACACAGTCTGATGGAATGACACTCCAAAAACTTTTGCAAGATAACGATTGCTTGCAGAAAATTCAATTTTCAATGCTGCCACTAAAACCTCGCTGTCAAAGGTTGATGGTCGGCCGGACTGTGTTTGATCGTCAAGGGGAAGATCCTCGGAGTTGAAAAGTCTGTAGCACATCGAGACCTTCAACTGACTGTGACTTCTCCTTCTTTATCGCAAATTTCCATCACAGCAGTTCTTGTAGAAAGTCTTCGCTTTTAACAGTAGCGAATCAAAACTCTATTTGCAATTTCTTCCAAACTCATTCCTGACAGTTGGAGCCTACACAAAGAAGGATAAAATGCGCAGGAGCAACAAACAACCGCTGCGTACGGAGGCTGGGAGTCAAATGAGTCAGGACGTTCTGGCTAACCTGAACTAATTTTGCTGTTGTTCCATAAAAGTTTGAGTGAGTCAAGACATTTTGGCCAACCTAGTATATAGATACGGCAATTGATAATATTTGATGATCGATTTTAAAGTATTTGTAATGTTAAATATATTAAATGAATGTTAGAAACGAAGATATAGATGCTGTTGGTGCTGTTGTTGCTACAGAGGAAGGAAAAGCAAGAGAATTGTCAGAGGTGGACACTAAGTTTCAGGATCTCCACTGAAGAAAATATTTAAATATTTTAAAAGCAGGTGCATTCGACGAAGTGATTAAGTATGTATAGATTATGTATTTACGATGATATTTCAAGGAAAAAATAAACAAATAAAACAACGTAGCATCTGCCTGAAGCGTGAAAGATATTATTGAAAACGTAGGAATAAACATTTCTATAGAAGTATTTGCCAAAAAAAAAAAAAATGAAATATACTTATGGCTACAAATGAGAAATATTTATTTAAAACAATAGTCTAATCATAAAAGTGAATAACCTTTCCAAAAAAGATGTACTAAATTATGTCGATAATTTAACAGGAGCAAGAAAAGGATATTTCCAAGCGTTTTCTAAGCTGAATGAAAGAAAGATATATGAATTAAAGCGTAAGTGTAGAAATCTGGTAAAACGAATACCAAATAAAAATCCTATGTAAACCTGATATTTTATGAGGATTAAAACTTCATTTGTAAAAGTAATGAGATTATCTTATGTAAAACGTATCATTACTAAAGATATACATGTTTTGATTATATTGCCTTCGCGAAAAAAATGCAAATATGTGAAAATTTATTCGGAGGTTTAATCTCAGATTTTTCTGAACAGAATGGTTTCATTAGAAACGCAGGAAAAAGACTCGAACGAATATATTATATCAGTTCTCCTACATCTGTCCATATTTCTGACGTGAGGTCTTGTAATTATTTACACTATTTACATCGTTCGTACTGTTGTCCTCATCTTTATTGTCAAATTCACGTACTTTCGGCCCTTGTACGCTCCACTATTCTCATTGTGATATACATTGGAATTTCGAACCGATCCCTTTATTTAATCCACTTTTTGGATTACTTCAACCAACGCTTTTATCCACTGGCACATTTGTCATTGTCGTGAATATGACAATAAAGATGAGGAAAACAGTCTGAACAATGTAAATAGTGTAAATCAGTCCTCCTATATGACAGTTAATACTAGACGATTTCTTCACAGTCAAATACCTTCGAGATTTCATGTGCTCTCGTCTCTATAATTATGCTGGTGACACAACCATTTACTCCTGACTTAATAGTAAATCTGATAGATTTCACAAGTTCAAATTGGTATATGATATCCAAAATTACCTAAAAGCTGTTGGTAACTGGGCATAAAATGGCTCGTTAATTTTAATACCCCAAAATTCTCTTAATAGTCTTACAGAAATTATTTTGCTTCCACCAACTTGCGCCTTTGTGTGTTTCATGTTTTCCACTGACACGAAGCATAAAGATTGTATTGTATTAATTGCTAGTTCTACTACTAGGAAAGTTGGTACACCATATTGTACTAGCCAATGTTTACACCTTTATAAATATTAGGTTGGTGCAAAAATAATGTCTTTATTGACGTTCAAGATCATGTCAAAAAACGACATTATTTTTGCACCAACCTAATATAAATTTAGTTCATACATTGATTATCGCTCTCATATTTTGTTTGGCGCTTCTGTGATTCGTCACAGAATCCAAAGAAGAATCCGCAATGTTATTACCCTGACCTGATATCTTGGCTTTCACAACAGGCTCGGTCAGATGAGGCAACTCACCGGACATATTCAGCCTACACAAGTGAGACGATTCTGAAAGAATTAGACATCGTAGAAGGATTCATTATTAGCGGCCGTAACCTTCAAAACATAAAATATGTAGAATATAATTGTGGAAAGCCATGATCGGCAACGTCCTGAAAGGACACAGCACACAGAAGAAGTAATCCGAAGTGTATAGAGCGTGGCATTTATAGCATCTATAAGAATAATGAGACAGGTAATATAAAGAAGACGATATAAAGGAGATTACTCTCGCTTATCTGCTGTGACGAACAGACATTTAGTGTGACCATGCAAATGGCGGAATAATAATAATAATAATAATAATAATAATAATAATAATAATAATAATAATAATAATAATAATAATTATAATAATAATAACTAGATCTGTTTAGAAAACCATAACAATCAGTCTTAAAGATACCTGGAAACTACAGAAGACTGAATGATGATCTGTGTCAAAGAAGATGAAAGAAAGAAGAAACTTTAGTCAATAATAAAGGAAGCCAACGAATTCAAATTTCAAACTATAATACACCTATCGCAGCAGGGAAGAATTTTAAAAAAGGAGGTAAAGACAAATTCAATGTACCAAATACAGAAACGATGCCAAAGTAAGTTTCTTCATGGTCAATATTCTGCCCGTAAAACCAAACTGATGTAGACAAACACTGTACCCATCAGAGGTTACGTAGTTCAGCGTTAAAAGCTGAAACCAACGATTTTATTCTTGCTGCACAGGAAAAATGCTTGCTAAATAGAGACTACCAAGCACATATAATGAAAACTTGTGTTAACCGAAAATACAGATTCTGTGATAAATATCCAGAAACAAATGATCATTGTATCAGTTTGCACGGTATTGGTACCCACTGAACATAAAACTCGGCATAATAGAGTGGGGCAATACCTACACTGGAAAATATGCAACTTTTACGGGAAGAAAACTGAAAGAAATGGTATGAACATCACTCAGACCCGGCTACAGAGATAGGACCTGTAACAATTTTATATGTCTTTACAATACACACAGATAAAACAGTTAAATCTAATCATCTAGACATCATGATCAAAAATGACAAAAAACAGAATATACTATGTTATTGACATGTCATCTCCTGCATATTTTAATGTATATTTGAAGATCTTCAAAAACGTACCTAAATACAAGTGTCTTGGAGTGGAAATCTTAAAAATGTGGCACATGAGGTCAATAATTTCAGTTGTAGCTGGAGCCCTCGGTTTGATTGGAAAAGATTCCGATAGACTCATTGAAGGGAATCCTTGTAGACCATGCTTTAGAGAAATACAAAACATTGTATTCACAAGTACAGTTCACGTATTACGAAGAACTTTACCTATGTAAAATGTGTGTGATCTTATTTTTATTTATTAATGTGAGGAGTTGAAAATATCTAGAAGCCATTTCTGACCATAGGCTTCAGGATGGGATCCGCAAGAGAATGGGCACACAATAGAAATCAAAGTAAATAATAATGATAATGATAAGAATAATAATCATATTACTACTACTAATACTACTACTAATAATGACGGAAATAAATTTAAATTATTAAAAAGAAAAAAAACTAATAATAATAATTTCATTTGAAACATGAATTTAAAATTTAGAACAATTACGAAACAAAGAAGACAAACGAAGGAAATTGCAAAGCGAACGAAATTTGTTTTAGATTAATTACTTCGGTCTATGTGGGCATTAATTAAGAACTGTCGTCAAGTTTGATTAAAATTTTATATCACGCGATTTAACTAAAACAAAAACTTAGAGCATACATGCTACTACATGTATGACGTCATCAACACGGAAGCATCCTAAGTGTACGCTTAAAGGTACTGAAATGAAAAAAGCGGAACAAATGTGCTACACATAGTTAGATATATCCACACACACACACACACACACACACACACACACACACACACACACACACACACACACACACACACACACACACTCACACAGACGCGCGCGCGGGTGCGCGGACACACACACACATGTATTTCAAGCATGTTTCATTAAATAATACTGATATATAATGTGTATTTATTTTTACAATAATCCGTGCTCGGTTTTTAATTATCCTCTTGATGTTAAGTTGAAATTCATCAGGGAAGGCGCCTGAAACCCTGTGGGAAAATGAATGGAGGCATGAGTCACCATCACTAGTAATCCCCCCAACACTATGATGTTTACTGTATATTTGGTATATTTTTCAAATTTATGGCGTGGCGTATTGCGTCTTGATGCTCATTTTTCTGCTCAACTGACCCTACTATACACTGCAATCCCCTAAATCAAAACAAAACAACGCGAACGCGCGAATTTAAAAATATAATAAGGCGACAATTTACCCATCGTATTATGTATAGGCTTTATTTTGAAGTAAAACTAATTTAACGAAAATAAACTTGTATTTAACATCTAAATTCTTTTGACCATTTATACGCAATAGTAAAATGAACCACAATAACCTTTTTTAAAATATGAGAGTAATTAATAAATTAAAAACGTACAGATTTATTTAATGACATCCCTGTGGTTGTTGCTGTTCTGCTAGTTTTGTTTTTATATTCGAGTCTATCGATGTCAATGATAGTTGAAGATCACCGGTTTTTCACAATGTCGAGTCTATTATTGTATTAATAAATATATATTAATATATTATCTTATTAATATTTAACTTTAATATTATAATTTATTATCAATATCTTAAAATAATTCTTATATTAATCTTTATAATTTTTTTCTTTATATATATCATACTTCCTTTCTGTATTCTTCTCAGTTTTTATTCAGCTTTTACTATCAAAACATCCGGTAGAGTATAAGGAACACTTATTTACTTGATCTCGTTTCTTAGTCTTATAGTTGTTTTTTCTGTTTTTAGTATTTTAATACTGCGTAGATTACTGTAGACATTCCAATTCTCAGTTGTAACAACGCTTAGAAAGTGAAATTGCTCTATGGACCACTAAAATATTACCGCGAACCTCCAATTTGCTATTTTCTTGTGTAGACCCCAGTAATGTTACATGGACACGCAGAGACCTTATGGACTCCAGTGGAGAACCACCATTCTTGATCATGACGCATCGGATTCATATCAATTCATAACCCGGTGTTTCGGCGACGGCTTTAAATTGCTTCATATGAAGATGTATCATTTGATATGTAAAAATTACTATTTCATTTACATACCCCGTATTTTAAATGGTCAGTGTATCAAAATAAAATTATGTTTCTTCTCTAGAAATTGTCTTGCCTGCAAAGCAAATCTAGTTACATTTTCGTATGAATTTAAATAGGAACACAATGGAAATGAAGCAGAAGAAAATATTTGATATATAGAGAAGAAACAAGTAAAAAGGAAACAATAAATGACTGCACGAGAGATTGCTATCAAAAAGTATCCTTGAAAAGGAACAACGGTTATTAACAACGAGTGTCAATTGAAGCAAACATGTCAAAAATAAACTCTCCATTCTCTTGAGTCAGCCCTGGAGTTTTTTCTATAATAATTTCTTGGTATTTTGTTGCAAAAGAAACATTTTAAAAATGGGCGAGTCGATGAACTGAGAAAAACCCAAATTGAACTTTTTTGAGGATTCCTATTTTTATCATAATACATAACGAATAGGATATGAAACGTATTATTACTTGTGATGAACAATGCTCATATACACTGTTGTAATTTTTTACTTGTTAAAATCTGACACTTCACGTGGTTCAAATTCCACAAGTCTAACCTGAAGCGTCACAGATCTGCTGGAAATGACGTTATTGTCATAAAGACGGAAATTCAATCATCTTTCTAAGAGGAACGAAAAGAGTGAAACATCATAGAAATACTGTCACGACCTTTTTGGAAATTTTATACAAAACATTATAAAAGGCGACTCTTAATATTTTTACTTCTCAGGATTATACATTGTTATCGACAAAAATATCAATTTCATAAAATACATATTTTATTCAGAGTAAAGAATGATAGAATATCCAGAAGTGAATTAGGATGGCAAGTCAAATTTTTATCTCAACAACTCTATTTATAGCGTCTACAATTGGTTATAATAAAACATAGAATTAATCTGTCTTTTATAATAAACATCCGGAGAATGGCATTATTTCTATATAGATCAATATTTCAGTTTCATTTACCTGAACATCAAAACTAGTATGGGTTCTCTATTTTAAAATGATGGAAGAATCCTGGACCTGAGAAACTCTCACAGTATCTCCCACATTGCACTAAAGAGGTAGTATGGGTGTATACTAAAGTCAATGTGACGGTAGTCGCGGGCACTGAACAATTTTCCATCCTGAGCTCACATGTACGCGTATGGAAATCCACATTAATCACGACCTGTTGCAGTAAATACTGTTTAGGGTTAGGATAAAATGTTGTATTTGTTTTCTTCACCAGGTATTCCAACTCTTCGGCAATAACTTCGTCATTGCAATAAAGATGGTGGATTGATAGATTGTGATACCAGAACGTCAATGGTGGTACGAAGTGAGAGATTTTTGTCTTAAATCTTTCTCTACAGCATCGCACATTAAACAAACTTTGCCTTCCATCATACTACTGTGTAGATGTGAATAAATACATTTTATCGGCTTTCGGGCAAAGATAAATGTGTAGAATATTATGAGGGAAGCCAGGTTGCGGAGATTCCAAAATTACGGCAGCACCTCCGTCATTGTACATGAGAGTGGATACCGACACCAGTTGAACAATTTTGTATTTGGTCTGTATGTTTAGGATGCCATATTAAACCGAACTTTGGTTACATTTTACCAGCGTTGTGAGTCTGGTAAATAGTTTTATTCGGGCTTTGGGTTCGTATCTAAATGTAGTATTTCTCCTCCTCCGGGCAGTCCACTAGAATGCAAAGAGTAAAGCTTATTCCAGGAGATTCCTAATGGCCATACCTCCCCAGCTGCACTAAAAAGTCGGTTGGTAAATAATCGTACCAGCGGGTCACTGGTCTCGTTGAGAGGGCATTTTCCCTAGGTCCATATATATGCGCATGGGAACATAAATCAGAGATTTTGTTTTTGTCTTTCCAACGTAGAAGGAGGTGAAGGTAAAAACTGCACTCACTCATCTGGAATTTCGGTTGGGATAAAAATAAAATGTCTTTTCTTCTCCTTTGCTGTATTTCAGCCTTCCGACAGTTCGTGGATCAGACGAGAGAGAAGCTTAACTACTTGGATTCCAAACATGTAGCAACATCTCCCTCGTGGCATTAATGTGAATGGGTCAGTAGATTCTTATGCAGGTGTAACAGTGGTCACATGAACTGGGTAATTATGGGCTTTGGTTCATATATATAGGCATTTGGGGACACCACCTGAAAATGACCATTGTGGTTGTGGTGGGAGATAAATAATATAGAGGCAGTGTATTAACTCCCTTGTTGTGTGTGTGTGTGTGTGTAAGTGTGTGTGTGTGTGTGTGTGAGAGAGAGAGGGAGAGAGAGGGAGATAGAGGGGAAGAGAGGGAGATAGAGGGGGAGAGAGGGAGAGAGAGGGGGAGAGAGAGGGATACAGGGGGAGAGGGAGAGAGAGGGGGAGATGGAGAGAAAGGGAGAGAGAGGGAGAGAGAGGGAGAGAGAGAGAGGGAGGGAGAAAGGGGGAGAGAGAGAGAGAGAGAGAGAGAGAGAGAGAGAGAGAGAGAGAGAGAGAGAGAGAGAGAGAGAGAGAGAGAGAGAGAGAGAGAGAGAGAGAGACTTGTCAGGCAAGCGCTTTTAATTCCGACAGTTCTGATTTAAAATAATGGAGAAGGAATGTTTTCCCCTTTAAATTTTCTGTTAATTTTATACTGAATTTCACCTAATAAAGTGCTTGAGGGCACTTAGAGTATAGCGTTACGCTCGGCAAAATGGTAATGAAGAAAAAATTGTCGGATAAGAATGCAAGAGCCTTTGGTTAGAAATGAAGATAATAAGGATCAGAAAGAAAATATGTCGATTAACTTAAAGAATGGGGCGTTCCGGGAAGATTTTAACGGTCTGGAATATTGAAACAAAAGAATGCATCTCATTTGGACATTTTCTATGAAAATAGCGAGAGACAAGCGACAAGCATTTGTGGAAAAGGATGGCAGAGTGTGCTACAACAAGATTTCGTAAATTATTTTGAACTCTATTATAACTGGAAAGTAAAGATTGAATAGCTCCGACTCTCATATATCTGCAATACTTCATATTCAATCTAATCTGACAATTGTAAACATAACGTGGAGCAAAAAGGAAAAAAAATACTTGATGGGATAGTTTAAGTATAAGAGACATTTTTGTGTCAAATGAATGTGTATATTGCTAATGATTTTGGTTGACATCTTTCACTCTTTCTTCAGGCATTATCAAGTTCCATCCAGCCTTAGGTAGACGTTGCTTTCTCATGTTCAACATCGACATTGACCGTTGTGTGTTATGGGGAGGCCAATTATGTCTCCTTGTAAAAATCACGATAAACATGATTCTTGATTTTGTATAAAACCATTACTCATTTACTCCCCCAAAATCCAACGTAATATATTCCAGGCTATCTAAAGTACATTAGGAGTAACGACGGTTTCTCCTGCCAAGGGCGTAAGAGTTTCGAATCCTGTCGGAGAACAATTGTTTTTTTTTTAGATTTCTCGAATATTCAGATCGGTAAATGAAAATAAACATATTGTTTAATAAATAAACATAGCGTCTACTCAAATATTTGCATCCACTAAAAATAACGTTTATGTAATAACATATCTCGGATTAATAAACAAAAATCCACTACTTTATAAATTTCTTTTTCACGTTAGGTTACGGAACTATGCGGATATGGATGTTTCGAGAATAAGGCACTATTCAACTTTGCTTGATTATCGACACACTCCGTCACCGAGACAGTCAAAAGCTCGTCGGATCTAATGACGGTTTCCTCTGCCAAGGAATTCGCATTTCCGAAACATGTTGGGGAACGCATATTTTTTTTTATTACAATAGAGTAATTATATAACAACAACAGCAATATTTAGACAAAGACTGAGAGTGCCTCGATGGGATCTTCTCGGCGACTATTTTTTCTTTAGTTACTATGTACCATTCGAAAAATTAGGTAATCAAAAACCACGATAAATATATAATCTACGTTAGATACGCCGACAATATTTCGTACTTTTGCTAATAATATAGATGAAAGGAAAAAAAAATCTAAAACCTATTTTCATTTACGAACTTAATACTGAACACAGAATCACTTTCACCGATGTCGTAGTTGACTCAAATAACACATTTACCATTTTGCATGGAGACACAAGCTTGACATTGACCGTTGTGTGTTATGGGGAGGCCAATTATGTCTCCTTGTAAAAATCACGATAAACATGATTCTTGATTTTGTATAAAACCATTACTCATTTACTCCCCCAAAATCCAACGTAATATATTCCAGGCTATCTAAAGTACATTAGGAGTAACGACGGTTTCTCCTGCCAAGGGCGTAAGAGTTTCGAATCCTGTCGGAGAGCAATTGTTTTCTTTTTTAGATTTCTCGAATATTCAGATCGGTAAATGAAAATAAACATATTGTTTAATAAATAAACATAGCGTCTACTCAAATATTTGCATCCACTAAAAATAACGTTTATGTAATAACATATCTCGGATTAATAAACAAAAATCCACTACTTTATAAATTTCTTTTTCACGTTAGGTTACGGAACTATGCGGATATGGATGTTTCGAGAATAAGGCACTATTCAACTTTGCTTGATTATCGACACACTCCGTCACCGAGACAGTCAAAAGCTCGTCGGATCTAATGACGGTTTCCTCTGCCAAGGAATTCGCATTTCCGAAACATGTTGGGGAACGCATATTTTTTTTTATTACAATAGAGTAATTATATAACAACAACAGCAATATTTAGACAAAGACTGAGAGTGCCTCGATGGGATCTTCTCGGCGACTATTTTTTCTTTAGTTACTATGTACCATTCGAAAAATTAGGTAATCAAAAACAACGATAAATATATAATCTACGTTAGATACGCCGACAATATTTCGTACTTTTGCTAATAATATAGATGAAAGGAAAAAAAAATCTAAAACCTATTTTCATTTACGAACTTAATACTGAACACAGAATCACTTTCACCGATGTCGTAGTTGACTCAAATAACACATTTACCATTTTGCATGGAGACACAAGCTTACATTTCTATGGCCTTAATTATAGAAGCGGAGGCCTGCACAGATATTAGATAGTCGTTATTAAATATTTTATCAATAGAAGAAAGAGTATCTGCTCTTCCCACAGAAGAACTCAAAAACATTAAACAAGCATTAAAAATAACGGATTTTAAATCATTTCTTTAAAGGACAAACTAAAAAAAAAAAAAGCCCAAAAAGCTTAAAAATAATAAAATTAAGAATAAACTCTTCGTCGTCTTGCTTTCGCAATATTTATTTCCCTTGATATTCATGGCTTTTCAATTCTTGTGTCTATGTTTTTGCTGACTGGTAGAATCGATTCTTGAATGGAACAATTCTGCACCGAAGTTTGGAGCCTAGCAGGATTTGATCCATGCCTTGCGAATAAAAAAGTGGCGGGGATGTTTAGAAGCCATTGATGACATTACCGGCTAATATATTTTCTAAGCATAGCTTAGTCAGGCACAAGGCGACGGTAGTGAAACACTTATGAATACCTGTCTTTCGACACTAGTGAAATGATTCACGAGCCGATCTGGGTAACAAGGGCAAGCCCCATAAATTTGCTAATCTTGATTTAGCCCAGAATAATCCACACGTATTGGGCATCCACCGATAAATGACTTACTCCACAGCAATGATTTGCTACAGTAATTCGCTAAATATTGATCATCATCAACTTTATTTTCTTAAGCTGGCTAAACTTTACTACAAAGTAAACCCTGCTTACATTTCGCTAATTTACAATGAAATAAGTCAGTTATGCGCCATGCGTGATACGCTCTGAGGTGACCATGAATTTTTCGATGCATGACTGACGAGGCAGATTTTTTCCCGCAGTAGATTGTCATTTCTTTCTGCGGTATAACAGTTGCTATCCAAGAACCCGGTCTATCCTGGGGGTGGGGAAGAAACTTAATACCCTTTCCCAAGTGAATGTAATGGAATCGACTGAGATTCGAACTCGGCGCTTCGATTCCTCAATCCTAGCCGCTATCCATTACTCCACCGTGCCTCGGTGTGTGTTGAATACACTGTAGATTAATAGGAATAAACGAGCCAAATGTAAAAAAATAACGATATAAAAAGTGATGGTTAAATGAATAACCGGTTTAAAGCGGCTCTGACTTCATAAAATTAGTTTGATCATAAAATGGAAACAAATACATATTTCTGAAACCAAGACAAAATTGTAAAACATGTCAACTTTCACTTAGGAAGAGAAGAAAGTAAATTTTAGCTAGTATCCTTTTAAGAAGCAGCCCGAGTTATCATATTTTGCTATAAAAAAAGTTAATTCGGCTTTCATTTGTATTATAATCAAATTTAAATGAGACACGATTTTAATTTATTTTGTAGAGAAGTATTTCCCTATTGAAAATATTCTGTCTCCGTTAACAAAACAAATGAGAAGTGCGGGCGTCAGCAAAGCAATGAAAAATCAGTAGTTCAGAATTTGCTTCCTCCTTTGATGCATCGATATTTTATAGCCTTGTCAGATACAGAAAGAAAGACTCTCTTTGAAAATGGAACCAGTTAATAAGACGAAATGGCATTTAAATCTTCACTGTTAGCCAATTATTAAAAGACCAATTACTATAATTGTTAAATTATTAAAAGGCCAATTACAGCAATTGATCCCTTGTGGAGGTTACGTACGTAATGTTTGAGGAAAATTACTCTGAACGTGCTCATATAATCGTTGGGAAAGCTCGTAATTATGCCGGATAGAAGCTGGTTTTCAGAACGGATTCAATGGCCATTTTGTCGACTAATGTCCATCTTTTGAAACCTTTTAATGTATTGGCTTTCAGTTAAGGATATATCAAATTATAATGCCTATGGGGGACGAGAATGGGAATATTATTAAATACTATAATAGGAAAATGATATGAATAACATAATGCTGGATAAAATTGTAAAGCCTAAGTATACAGCAATAATAATACTGAAAGATACTAAACCAAACCAAACTGTTCAAAACACAAATGTTTGATCAAATAACATAAACACAAGAATACAAATATGAAAAGTCCATAACTATTAGCTGAAAATGATATAGATTTTACAAAAAAAATGGGAAATTCGAAAATACGGGGAAACATTCAGATGACAACATGACAGATGTTTGGAGTATGAAGAAGACTCCCATTGGATCTCGGCAAGATACAACCGTTTTTAAAAATATCAGCAATGAAGAAAATCAAGTTTCGATCCATTTTTCAGGATGCGTTACTTTCTTTGATCACTATCTAAAATGTGCTAACTCTGTTTCTGGGATAAATCAGGATTATTCCCAAAACTTACGAATGGGAAAATTACATCAAATCATTTCTCAATTCAATGATCCGTGCCACTCAACGCATCAATAAATGTATTTCATACTGTTTCCTAATTGTCGACTGACAGGAATAAAGTTAACACCACGGCATCAATTATTGCGTTTTACCAGAAAACAGAGTCATTGGATCGTGGAAGATCGACTTGGTCAGATGATTCATGTCTCAGGCTCTTTTGAGTAGAGGATAGAGTTTATATATAGAGGGCATCATAGGAGTGAGGCCTGTTGGTCTTGTGGAATACAATCCTTTTTTCGAATATTGTTGACTTGCGCTACAGATTCACAAACGGAATCTACATCGCTTGAAGACTCTCAAAAGCGACAATATCTGCATGTAATTAGAAAAGAAATAATGACATAATAAATATACTGACATACAATTGTATTTCAAATAAAAGGTTAGGAAATAAAATCTCATCATTACTTCAAAGAGCGATAAAAGCTACTGGACTCGAGAAACATTTTTTTCTGAAAATTTTTAGGGGAAGAATTTTATAAATTTCAACCAAAAATGAATACCGAATGTTTCCTTATAATGAAACGGCTAATATTACCATTAGTATTACTTTGGGTCGGGTTTGTCAGGTGATTACGTATAATGTAGAGTATGATAAGTTCTTGTCCGTAAGATAAAGAATAACTGGAATTTGTATAGACAAACAGAGATATTCTTTAAAAAAAAAACATGCACGGCATGTTACCGTTGGTGATGTCTTGTTCCAGTAAGATAACCCAACCCCATCTGTGTGCAGATGATACGGAATTGAATCCAAGAAAATCTCCTCGCTCTTTTTGGCAACCCATCCAGCTCCACAATTGCAGATTTAAAATCCATATTACAAACGTCATTAATTCAAACACAAATTATTTGTATAAGTATATACGCTCACCTATGAGCTTGGAAATATATGACACCTCGTTTAACCACCATTATTCTGATGAAGAGAGGAATTAAACTCTCAATTACTATGATGCCAGATTCAAGCACGCTTTAATCCAAGATTAAATGACAAACCCTTATAACCGTTGGATAAAGCAGAACCCTTAAGACTGAAATAGGGAAAAGGATAAAAAAAATCTGGTACAAAACCTTCAGTGTATTGAGAACATACTAGTTATTTTTTTAGGTTAATGGCAACATTTGTTGGATCATTTGTTTCTTAAAAGGCTGAAAAAGTAATATTCTTTTTACTATCTATCTTGGGTTTATTTTAATGTTGACATGGCTGAATCTAGTGAAAAAGATATTGAGAAACAGGTACCAGGAGAAAAAAGTGGACATTTTTGGATATTATTTTTTTAATCATTTCATTTCAAGCAATATAAGCAACTAAGATGAAAGAAGTTACGAAAGAGAAAATAGAGGACAGAATTCAAGGAGACAGAAGATGACGATTGACATTGATGTAAATTTTTAACAGGTTAGACAATAAAGTCAGGATCCAGAAGAGAGTTTTATAAACGAGAATTCGGGATAAGAAACTCTTAGTACAGACCTTACGGTTACATCTATCAATTTCAATAGTAAAAAGTAGTACATAGCTTAAAATCATGAAGTCGATGTACTAAAGCTGAAAACTAATCAAAACAGTTATCGTGGGAATACATATAGAGAAGGCCGGTGGAGGGAAATTGGCTGATGTGAAAATGCCAGGCCAAGACCAATAACATGGTAAATTCTACTTTGGAATTTTGAAGTCTCTCACTGTAACGTTTCACATAAACTGACGTTGTTTTCGAAACATTTTCTTCTGAAAGTATCAACAAATGACAATTTCTGGTAGTCGTATGATATGCCCTAAATTTCGACAAATGTTCACACTATCTATTCAGTGATGTATTTTCACAATTCCTTTTCTATCTGTTTTATTTTCATAACCCTTGTATTGTCCCCTGAAGAATAGCCATGGAGACTCCTCCAGATTTTTTCAAGTAATCATTACATTTTTTTTCTTCTGTAGTTCATTACACCGAGCAATCTAGTAGTTTTCCTAATATTTGTACTTGCTATATGGTTATTGTAGAAGATTCAAAGAAGTCTATTGAAGAATCTCTTAGATTATTTCGTGAAACTCCAGCCCAGGAAACGCAATCATATCAGAAAAACAAGAACTGGTTTAGTTTTGTTCTGCGACTCATGTTTCCGTCTCTCTATATAAGCTTCAGTTTTGCTCAAATTCTTAAAGTCTACTCAAATCTTGTCGGCACTTCGATTTTTAATCCTAATTGATAGATAATAATGGCGCCAAGGTATATAATTGCTTCACTTCTTCCAGCTGTTGTCCATTGACATTTATCGTGGTCTTGTTTGGATCATTGTAAAGATGACTATTTTTACTATTACCGTGATATCAATTCCTGCTACTTCTATTAGTCTGAGTGCCATGTTATATAATTGAAATTATACACTGATCAGCCCAAACATTATGACCTGAGGAATGAGGCCTAGAATAAAAGCCACTGTCTTTGTGGTAGCTGAGAATGTTAAGGGCAAATATACATATATATATATAATTACATGTGTTGAATGCTGGTATTAGCAGTAAAAGGAAATTATTTTAATAAAGTTAAATGTTGTTTTAGTCAAAAGCCTGAATCAAATCATTTGAAAAACCGCACAGTTTGTTGAGCATCTTCTGCAGTTTAACGATAAAGGAAGAGTTAACAAGCACAGAAGCCGACAAGTTACTAAGCGGAAAAGGCTTGTGATATAAGAAATTAAGTAGGTGTTACTCGCAAAGTAGAAGCCAACAAAAGGTCTAGTGTAACACAAAGTACATGTAACTTTAATCTGAAGTAAGGAACGGATAGCAACTTGGTCTTCGTTGATCATTGTTTTGTAAGTGCAGCTTAGCTAGATTGAGTAAACATGTTAGCCAATGGGCAAGCGAACATCAGAACGAGATCTTAAATTTGTGGGAGTAAGCGCCTTGATCAGGTGATACTTTGTTTGTCTTGAATAAGATGAACGACAGCGTAAATATGTATGTTGTTATCTTGGGAAACCAACAACACGCAGATACACTGCGTGGAAAAAAGCCTGTGCAGGCTGTCGCATCGTAAATCTTTTCGATATAACGAATGAACTCAAACTCAATATTTGTGATACACAGAGTAAGGTAGGAGTTACCTAAAAATTATCTTTCGATAGAAGTTATGGCTTTTTTATTTATTAATCTGGCAGATTTTTATCATTTTAAGTGGATACTGATATTTGGGTACATAATCTGTTTATTTATCAAACAACATATTTCTCTATTTTCGTCTACAAACCAGAGTATTCGAGAAATCTTTCTAAGAAAATGTGCACTCTCCGGCAGGATCTGAACCTGCGTCCCTCTGGGCAGAGGGAAACCATAGTTAGATCTGACGTGCATTAAGCGACTGTGCCACGAAGAAGCTTCGTCAATCAAGTAACCTATTTTTGTTTTTTTACAATATTCACAGGAGATAATTATATTTGCAGAAAACCACTTATATCCAGTTCACCCCGATAGCAATTCTTTATAATATTTTCCACATATATATTTGTTGTGGTAGGATCCACCTAATTTGCATAGTGGAGTACCGACTATATAAATATGGTTGGTACCGGGAAGACATGGAGGCGAATCAAGAGATTCAACTAGAGACTCTGCCCGACTGCGACTTAGTCAACACATTCTCCAGGAACGGTCTTCCCAGGAATATACAAAAGACTATATGTAAATATTGTGTACACTTTCTTGATTCAATACATTTTGTTCTAAGTACATTTTATGTTGCATTATTATTCCATACATTAGTCAAGTTTCAACAATATCAGAAATAGAAATATGTTTTAACGGAAGATTTCAACAATTCTCAGTCCTTCTCACGAATGTATTAGAAAATCCATGTTGACATCAAATAACGGGTTCACTGAGATCGTTTGTTTCGACAAGCTAGCCCGAGGCATGTTAAATCAAATAATTAACCAATAAACTAAACAATGTTGTTGGACTCCGCTAAAAAGAATGTCGGTTTTAAGAGAACGCGGGCTCCGACTTTTGAAACAGAAAAATCAATTATAGCGTTAAGTTCATAGTCCCATGTGGCACTGATAAATTTTGTTTGGCAAAGAAAAAAAAATATTATCACCCAATTCCCACAAACAACATGGACATTATTTGATGTCAGCAAAAATCTCTTGAGATAAGGTATTATTTTCAGTCGAATGATTTTCTTCTTCACATTATTTGTCTGGGACTTTGAGATCCTAACATTCAGACAAATTGCATTTATCACGCACTAGGGCATGTTTAGCCATCGTCAATCATTTAAATGAAAACTTCCGTGATGTTTCATCGGACAACTATCAGTGGAGCAACATTTAAACAGTCTGCCGAGAACTTAACTAATTACCCTAGTACGACTCTTAATATGTGCTTTACTATGACCTTAATTAAAAATACTATATATTAGCTGGTTCTTAGTGGTAAAGCAAGCACTAACCAACTTAGCAAGAATACATAACCGCAGTAATTTATCTAATTTTCCTACAATTTTTAAACTAAGCTAATCTAAATAAATATATACCGTGGTTTGCCCCAGGTTCGAAACAATTATTTTCGATATGTCGCGCCAATTACTGCTCGAGTCTAGCTAAAAGTCTCCATCTTTAATGTTGATTTGCTAGGCGTCTAAGTAGCGCTTTTTGTCAAAACTTACGTAGTCCGTTTGGCCTTCGACTATATTACGTTAATTAAATATAAGATATATCGGGAAAATATAAATCAGCTCAGTGATAAACAAATGATTGTAGTTATAAGTATATACAATAGTAATCCTCACCATCATTAACATCATGATCATCAATCCCATGACCGGGTGGGATCGTAGGCTCGTTGTGCTGCTAGGCGCCTGACTAGATCCCTCCACATATCTTAGGTTGAATGTTGGAGACATGCGTATCATATCTTGGATAAATTGTCCTTGAGAATCCCACAGAGATGTCCTTCATTTTGAAGGCTCACATTGGTTACTGACACATGACCATTAGTTCCATGGGCAGGATCCTCCTCCATAGCCATTGAATTTAGTGTAGAAGTCGCGCGATGCCTTGTAATCATGTAATACATAACTATAAATCCCAGTCTACCCTATTGTTTAAAAGTCTCATGAGCCTCTTCCAGAAGATCCATTCGCCCTTTGAGATGTTTTCTTTTTCAAATCCTGCTGTGTGTCCAGCCAAACTACGTACCAGAAAAGTTTGATGGTGGAGCCAGCTTAGTCGCTGATGACCCGATCCTGCATTAGCTAGTACACGGTTACAATCTACCAGTGGATCTCGTAGACTGACCCAACATAGACATTGTCACAAACAAACAAAATCAAGCTAAAATAAATTTATGTTCCTCTTCTGTATCATCAAATGATGGTTGGATGAAAAGAAATCTGATCGGCTTGTATTCAATTTTCTCTTATTTCGGAACGAGTTGAAACAAAGAAAATGTTTTCGTTATAAGAAAAAAGGACAATCCTGAGATTTATTTTCAATTTGGTTGAGATTTCGAATCGAGAACAGGATGCAAGTCGGTGCTGATTTGACGAACAGCTGCTTCGGGAAACGCCTTCAGAATGTTGTTATCTGACATTGTTCAACTTCCATTGAGATTCTTATCAGAAATATCGCACTTAAGCATTTGAAACTTGATAAACCATCGCTGGTATTTACGCGTTATCACTGCACCTGCGTGCACAGCGATCTACGCTTGTTGAGTTGTGTTGCAATTCCCTTGAAATGCAAATAGCATGACGGATAAACATGACCTTCATTATGTCTTTCTTTCCCATGGGGTTAAAGGTTAAATGATACGCCACGGACTGATAGAACAAACAATATACTAAATCTCGGTAGAACAAATAAGTAATATTGATTTCATACATCTTGCTTGGATATAAATATGCATATTAGAAATATGATACGTGACATTTTAATTTCCGTAATCGGCCTGAGAATGACATATTTTCTTATATATTGGCTGCTGTCACCTTCAACGACGTACTCCCTTTTTTAATCAATGCAATTGTGATACATGGATGGCATTGCTGGAAGGATTCTTAGAACTGTTTTTTTTTTTTCGAAATGTCCATAACGTCCATATCAGTAGCACGAACTATTGCTGTATTACGTGGATGCCAGCCATATCTGCCTATCAGATTCTAGTAAACGGCTTTTCAAATAAACATTGCATGAGCTATTTCTGTGTTTTTTAGCTGTTCTCGTCTTGCGCGAACGTGCATATATTTTTGCCCTTCCTTTAGCCGTTTCAGCCACTCAGATAGACACGATTTTCTTTATAGAATATCTAGCATTTTTAACAAAAGCAACGTCCAGTTTTCACTTTCCAGTTTTGATATAGCCCAGATGCGTCTAATGTGTCTTGAGAGTGATATTGTCTTCCACCCTACAATCCCTTTCCCACAGATGAAAGCCTCTCTCTGCTGTATGACAATCTCCATGGAAAGTGTTAAAACCAACTACATTCTTTAGTTCCACATCTAGGAACTAACATAATATGCCCATTGTGGCGAACCACTTTACCACGAACCTCTATTTTGTGGAATCGTCTCTCAAGAAGATGCTTCCTCGATTACTACAAACTTAACTGGTTCAGGTCTGTTACATTTCCTATGTATCCTCATAAACTGCATATTTTACTACTTATTCTGTAACACTCTACCTCGAGTAGCTCTTAGGTCTTATACAGAGTGAACATTATTGAAGAAAAGAAGAAAAAAACGTTCAGCTAGCATCTTAACTAATCTAAAATTCCTTCCACTTATTTCAGCCAACAACATATGATGTGGGTAGAAATTCTCATCAAAATTCAGCTGGCCTGCACACAAGAAAGCGGATGTTGAAACATATCCGAACATGATTGAGTTCAGATATTTACTTGATCTGTTACCACAAGGAAAGATTACGGTCATTCCATGGATTTTTGCTTACTTTCCGAAAAATGTAGTGAATTCATTAGTCATTTGAGTGCCATCATCTTCGCTGCCTATATCAATCCTTCTTAGGACACGAGTGCTACTGCTATTGACGATCGCTATGGAGACCCAGCACTGCTCATACGTCAATATCCACACTTTCTCTGTCCCCAGTAGAGTCAAGAGGGAGGAATAAACCAATAGAGTTTAGTATCTGCACAGCCGCAAGTGTTCACTGAAGATGACCTCGTACGCCATTCAACATTCTTTGAATCCACATTCCAGATGTCAAGTTTAGTCCTTAACCTTTACTTCGATCAGAGATACCAACAATACAGGGACAGTTTGAAATTCAGAGTTTAATTTCTCATAGACTGGCTACCACCCAAAGAGGAAATTTCAGGCTATTCTGCTATTTAACTCATAGCCGAATTGTTTGCCATGGTTACTCAGACTGGCCTGTAGTTAAGCAGCCCCAGCACCTAGGCGATCAATGAACAGCATGTTGCAATGCATTTCTAACCACAAACTGATTAATTCTATATGCGCTAGAGAAGCCCTCTGAACTACCGAAAGATATTTAACAAGCTGTGCTGTTTGTGAAATGTTTTGGTTCACGCGTGTGAATGAAACACTTTTTACTTCATTAAAATTGCTCAATTCTTTCCTCTTTCCCATAACACCGCCATGCAATACATCAAAACTTATATCCCTATGACCATCTATTACGAGACAATTGTTATTATTGTGTCATGTTGCTGATCATAATGTTTTAGTTCAGCGTATAATATACTTTGCTAATGCCATATTGGCGTTGGGGGTGCTGAAATAATTTCAGATAGAAAAAGAAGATCCTTCCACCATTATCATACGTTTGGTCAGATTAAGTTTGGTCGAGAAACTCTTGGCGCCACTTCGTAAATTAAAGCAAATAATTTTGGTCATAAAATAGGTATAGAATGTATAAAAAGAATACATATTCATTGCCAATGACTTTAATTAAAAAATAATTAGAATTAATTTACTGTATAATTTATTGTTCAAAAGGATTTGGTCATGCATTGCTAACAGAACAGTCATCATTGGGTGCGTAAATAATTAAAGATCTACCTTGCAAAAGAAAAGCATATCAAGTCTCTTCACATTTGGGGGACATACAGTATTTATGGCTTAACATTTCACTCCAATAGACTGACCTGTCACGTCTCCAAACAAAATGATGTATGCGAACGTATATCACGACATCACGGAACCGCTTTAAATCAACATCAATTTTCAGTCGGCAATACAAACGTTTTCTGCCAATTGAACTGGAAAACAAAAAGCGTTTAAAATTCTAGAAGTCCTTCACATCAAAGAGCAGCAATCCAGCATCAATAAATTTGTTTTAATATCGGCGTGAAGATCTGAAACTAATTCCCTCTCTATCTCACTCTCTTTCTCTCTCTCTCTCTCTACACATATAAATATACACACACACACATATATATATATACATATATGTACACACATACACACACACACACGTATATATATATATATATATATATATATATATATATATATATATATATATATATATATATATATGTATAGTTCGATGGGTAAGTAATCGTAATTTCACATTTTTAATTCCGTGCATGTGCTTTGCTTGTTTTTTTTTTTTTAAATTTTGTCGGCTTCACAGTATTGTAGGGTCAGTTGGGCTCCGTCTGTGAGAAAAAGTGTAACATGACGCAATTTAATCCGCCTGACATTTGTAAACGACATTCTGGATTGCTTGGCATTCGTGCCGATACGAAAATGTCACTCAACATCATGTTGTTTGGAGTGATCACTAGTGATGACGAAGTTATCCATGTAGTCATTTTTCCACAGGGCGTCACTCTCAACCCGCAAGCCGACATCAAATGCCTTGAGGTTTTAATACTGCTCTGGGTCAAGATGGTAGAAACAGGAATCTGCATCATGCCACACAGTCGGGAAACCCAGTCATGGCTGTCAGACAATTTCTGCGTCCACATCACCCTTTATATCTGGCCATTCCCCAGACTGCAACCCCTTGATTATTATGTGTGTCGTAGTTGAGCGAGTTGTAAGACCAAATATGAACTGAAGCTAATGATTATGGCAGCATTCACCAACTTAAACAAGAAGACCGTCCAGAAGAGTTGCAGGAGATTCCGAAGTCTTCTGGAGGCCAATGGTGATTTTATTGAATAAATTTACACTTTATTACTTGAAGATATTTTGTGTTATTTTGGTAAATATATCTGTTAAAATGAGATATCAGTGTTAATTTTATTTTTGCGTGTTAGATGACAATTTACCCATCGCACTCTGTATGTGTGTGCGTATATATATATATATATATATATATATATATATATATATATATATATATATATATATATGGGGGGGTCTCTGTGTGTGTGTGTGAGTGTGTGCTCAATTTTATCGCATTTGATTCATAGAGAGATAATATTCTCAATTTTCTCTTAATGCTGTTTGATTTTAATACTTTTAACACACCTTATATCCAAATTGTCTACTATAAAGAAATATAAGTTGGTCGCATAGATTGTTAATAATTGTGGAGTGACTAAATTTACTGTATGCACACATTATCTGCATTACTTTTATTTTCTGTTATTTTTATCCACGCGAAACCTTGCTTCGTTTCTATGGAAATGCGTAAGTTTGACCACTGTTAAATGTTTATACACGACTAAACTACAAAAAAACAGAATCAGACGGACGGTTCCAGGCATATGTTATTTGAACCTACGACGGTCATAGGCTACCGTAAGACAAATATTTCTTCCATTTTTAAAACAGATAACATGTATCCAGTTTTGCATTATACATACCTTGTAAATTGACCCACCACTATAGATAAATTTATCTTTACATTAAAGCATTTTATTTAAAAAAAATAAATTATTTCCGGAAATTCAGATCAGATTCCGACAAGAGAGACCGAACTATTTAGGAATCATAATCTTTAAAATATACTTTTCAGTTTGCAAACACTCTGCAATATTACTACTAGTACCGCTAGAAAGTTTCGTAATGATTGCCTAATTTTTATTATTACATTTGCAAAAAACACTTTAAAACAGTAGTCTCTTGCTTACCTACTTGTCAGACGTTCGATTACAAAAAGAAGGATCTATATTATTTTTAAAATTAAATTAATATGTATTTTTATTTATTTAGAAATGTTATACTAATTGTGGTTCCGTTAAAGACATTTGAAAAGGAAAGGCAATATGAACAGGAAATGCGATCAGAGTGAGCAGTACAATATCAGACATGCGTTTTATAGATCTTTTTCGAACAGACTTTCATGGTCATAATTTCCCAAACGTACAGTCATAACAACTTTATGTCTGGAGAATCATATACATTCATATCCTCGTAATCACCATTTTTGTTTCGTCTATTTAAGTTCATATAACACGCCTAATTCTGTAATCCTCTACCATGAGTGGCTCTTGGGCCTTGTTATGAGTGAACTTTAGTGAAAGCATAATTTAACAATAATTTAATATAGGTTTTTAACAGTTGATGACACGAGATATGCATAAAGATACGCGATGCATAATTAGTGAATTAGATGTGTCTTATTGAATTACGTGATTTCTGTTGGTTTGGCAAAACGGCTAATTCTGCACTGTGTTGCATCTAAGGACAGCTGAGAATTGGCGGTGTATATGCACAAACAAATCCTAATATTAAATAAAATCGTAACATTAAATAAAACATAACAAATCTAATATTAAATTAAAAAAAAAACATCCTTAGCCGTATATAGATATTTTTTAAACTAGTTGTTTTCTACATACAGTTGATTGTGTATTTAATGATTTTCCAGAAAAAATTAACTACTTAAAAATATCAATTCAACTGAATGTTTTCATGATATCTGGATATTGTATATCCTTACGATATTAAATACCGGTAAATTGAATGTAGATTAACACGAAGACACCCAGTAGAGATCAATCTCATTGGAATAGGAAAACTCTATATTATCTGTAAGCAATTGTACTTCACATATTGTTCCATATATGTATTTGGTAATATTAATGAAGTCAGGACCGCTCGCAAAAATAGCACTCACTATAGGTGGAACGCATTTGAGAGTAGCTTGCTAAACATGATTTCCCGTTGAGTTGTCGTTATACGAATTTTGGAGCAAATTGATTTAAATAAAAATATTTTACCATAAATCATTGGCGTGAAGTGGAAGAATGCTTATAAAAAGCAGATGAGAAAGCCCCGAGAGGAAAAGTAATTAAAACCTCGCAGATTGTCCGCATGAAAAAAGTTATTGAAGTCAATATCGCGATGAACTTACGCATAGACGAATCTAGTAAAAACAACCTGTATAAATATAATAGTGTTTTTTTTACAATAACAGAAGCAGCAGGATGTCATTACTTTCAAGAAATGATGCGATTTCAAATCGTTTCTTATTACTTATATATGTTCATGGGATTCTATTTCTTGAAAAATAATCAACGTTATATAGTCTATTCTTAGTGCTCGTCTGTAGAATTTATAGCTTTGGAGTGGATTTTAGTATTTGGAATGTTCTTGAAGAGCCATAAAATAAAATGTCATTACGTTGTAGGCAAATCAATATACTTTTTTCTTCGGCTCGTTAAATAGCTATTTGAGCGTGGTGCATTGTGTGGAATTCTTATGGCCCAGTAAGACGCTTTGTATAAAATATATCACACGTAGATGTAAAAAGAAAGATAAACGACTCTGGAAAAACATACCAAAATCTTTTAAAATTAAACCTTCGTTTTACACACATACACTTACATGAAGCGCCGGCGTCTACTACTACGAACTCACCGACCGCGGTGCCCAAGACTGATTTGGGGCCCCAGGCAGTGCTTTTTGACCTTCGGTATCTTATCAACATTTGCTTTTTTTTTAACTTCATTTATATACGTAAACATTTAACTAAGCGCAACTAACCATTAAAGGATTTTGACGTCATTTTGTGTTGTTCGTCCAAATCTTGATTTTGTTTAGCGGCATGGCTTATTTAATGCCGAAATCTAAATATTTTGAACGAAATTTCATGGTTTATATTGATTTTATATTAAATATCAATTTTATGGCTGAATATATTTTCAACTACACTGTATGTCTTCAACTACTGATAAAATGTACTGTTGGTAATTTTACAATAAATAGGTATTGTTGGTAATTTTATTATAAATAAATATATTACTGTTATTTTACTATAAAAATGTATTTTAATACTTCCATAGTATTTTAATTTTTATGTGTGGGTTCACTATTTACGCATATCTGAGACCCTAACAGGTGTTACCACCACGGGTCAAGGTGAACCTGGGAACAAGATCAATTAAAATGTTGTTCTACTCTCCTCAATACCTCCAATATCCCGAAGAAATGTCTTGCTGCCGGATGAAGTTTATCGTCATACTCGTTAATTTTTTGATCATACTAAGTCTCGAAAAACAATATAGTGAAAAAAATTCACTATTTTCTGTCCATAAATTTGAATGTGTTAAGTTGATGTTAAAACTGCCGCAAAACATTATTGATTTATTCAAGATGGAATGATCTGTTATGACATGTCTCTAATTTGTATTTAGATACATTGTTTCTAGTGGAATTGTTCACCTATATTGCATAAGATCTATTATCATACATAAGCATATAATTAGTAAATGTAGCAAGTTATGCAAAATAAGAAAAATACAAGGATATGCATGATTGAGATGGGATTATATTTCACTGGGAACAGTACCTGACTGTTATTAACCACCAGATCAAAAGTATATGCACAAATCAGAATATGAAACACAAAAAACAGGATATGAAACAAAAATATCTTTCGTGCTACAAGTAAATTACAGTAAACAAAATCACTGGGGCTTGTCGTAAACAAAAGGTAAGTATGACGGAGGACCACAGAGTAGAAAGTGAAAAGATAAGTAATTTGACTTTGCCAGAGACATGAGTAAATTGTGGAGCATAAAGATGAGATTTGAGCCATTCGTGACGAAAGGACTGAGAATTGTCTCCAGAAGTCTAATTAAAAAAACAAAAAAAACTAAGGGGGAATAATTAAAAATTAGAAACATCCAAACGATTGAATTATTGAAAACTGTGTGAATCGTGAGAAAAATGCTGGAATATTAATGAAACTTGCTCTCAGTTTCGCTTCACGTTTAGTCAACAATCACTACGGCTGTGAACACTTAATAAATGTTATGGGAACTTACCCTTAATAGTAATGTACTATCCAGTACACCATAAATACTGCGCCTCAGGAGGAAGCAGCAGTGTGAGTCAGACACAGAGTCAGTGTGAGTCAGTCATTGACAGAGTCGCTTTCAGACGATTACTGTAAGACATTGGAATAGTGATACTGGTCGAGACAACTGAGTTCTCTCTAACCTAACCTGATTGTTATTACTAACATGTCTACTTCTTTTGTACATATTCTGTATGTAATATATCTGTGTTATTCCATACCTGTGTTCGAGTTATTCTTCATTGGTTCTACCTTGGACCATCACCGTGGAACCAGGACCATAACAATAAGTAAATAATAATAATAATAATAATAATAATAATAATAATAATAATAATAATAATAATAATACACAGACAGAACAATCAAAGTTAATCGCGCAGATATCATGATCAGACAGTATCAATCGTTTATTTAGTTATATGTGGTGATTGCTTCATTTATAGACCAAAATAGAGACATTACCGACCAGAAGGTTATATGCAACCATAAGATACTGGCATGGAGGAAGCAACTCTTTGTTCTACATGAAAAATGGCAGTTCTTTCTACTTCGTTACCTGGATGGATATATTTGTATCAGCTACATGAATGTTAACAGCCACTTATTATTATATGTCCAATGCTCTCCAATCAATATCTTTCAAAAACAGTGCAGTTTGGCACATTATTCCAAACCCAGTCAACGACGGGTATTTCTGCTAGTTTTATATAAAACTAGTGTCATTTATATAAAACAACCCTCAGGGTATCTGTAGAAGCTGTGTTATGAAATGTAAAGGGATATAGTGTTTATGTTTGGCTTCCATTCCTAAACTGCCCCATCTTATAGATGTTAGATACAAATTAAATAGCCTTCATTCCAAAATAAAAAAATCAAAAAAAATCTGAAAACCGAAGCACTTCCGGTCCCAAATATTTCGGATAAAGGATACTCAACATGTATTAACATATACACTCGTGTATAAGTCAAGAAATATATACAAAATAATCAATGCTAAAATAATTTGTGGTTATATATTCCAGGTCAATAAGTTGCCGATTTTTCCGAATTTCAACATCTAATCAAAATGCGCCTAAATTTGATTGCTACACAATGAAACACTACTTCACTTAGATTTTAAAAGCATTTTACAGAACATTTTTATTAGTCTTTATGTATGTTTTCATCCAACCAGCATGTGAGTGGCCATCTTATTAAATGTTCCAATCGATTAATATTTATACAGATGCTCCGATATTGTTGATTTGTCACAGAACTTTTTTAATTCAGGCATTTCATTCGATTTGTCTTCTGCTACATTTGGAAGATGGCGCTATTGTTGTCTGCTAAAAAGGAAGTAAACAAAATATTCGACTAACTTGTTGAAACTTTAAGAAATCGTAAAATAATTGTGCAATGAATTTGTGAAACAAAATCTAAATTTGTGATATCAAAATATTAAAACTTCGTTAGAATTTACAAACAAAACACCATCGAAATATAATGTGCGGATTAACTGCTTCGACTTATGCACGGAGTTTTGTTTTTTTGCTCAGTTCTCAGCTAGAAAATAGAAGAAAAGACGGTTTATATTGGGATCGTTATATATGGGTATATAGCCTCTTTCTGCCATCCACCAGCATGGCTTATGCTAACCTCAGGCTGCTGTGTTATGGTACTCGTTGCGACTTCTCAGGCTAACATTTTCGGCTGATATGAAGTGGAAAGACTATACTGAATCTATTGTTAGGTGACCTGCTCAGAAAGTTAGTTCACTGTGTCGAGCTAGAATTTTTTCTCCAGAATCTATCTTACATATCTATAAATCTACCATTCTTCCACACTGAGAATATTGCTGCAACATATAGTCTCGTGCTCCTGCTATATATTTAGAGAACATCAACAACCAATGTTATATTTGGAGCCCTCGGGTTGGTTGGAAAAATGCCCAATAGACTCAAGGGATTCCTGGAAGCCCATGCCTTAAAGAAATACAACAAATTGTTCTCCCGAGTACATTCTACACCTTACGAAGGGCTTTATCCATGTAAAGTACTTGATGTTTTTTTTAAGTCCAAAGAAGAATCAGCAATATTATTGGTCCTGACCTGGCATTTCCGCTTCAGTCACACATTTCTACCGCCATAAAGTTGCCTCCCTATGCCTTTTCTATAAATATTTTCATGGTAATTGTTCAGATTAGCTCTTTTACCTCGACTTTATGAATTTAAGCGCAGTGATAGACTGACGATGCGGTCTCATCAATTTACAATCGAGTTGGCTAGATGTAACCCTAAGCTCAATGCTAACGGTTTCTTTTCTAGCAGTTTCCGTTTCAGGCTCAATGCTTTCTCGCCAAAAGTTGATCTTCAAAAGTTTATATACAATGTTAATCGTTATTTATTGTCTTCCTGATTACACTTCTATTGTACTCACTCCTTAGTAATGTTTCCGTTTTCTAATCCTTCCTCGCGCACTCACTCAACAGCAATAATAATAATAATAATAATAATAATAATAATAATAATAATAATAATAATAATAATAATAAACACAATAATCTAAATAATATTCACAATACAAGGACCTTGAAATCGAAATCTCAAAAATGTGGCACATGAGAACATCAACAATTCCTGTTGTAGTTGGAGCCCTCGGATTGTTTAGAAAAGATTTCACTAGACTCATTGAAGGGTTTCCTGGTATCCATGCCTTAAAGAAACACAACAAATTGTTCACACAAATACATTCCATGCCTTACGAACGGCTTTATCTATGTAAAATATATGATTTTCTTTTAATTGCTCAGAATTTCTGACCTTAGGTCTCTCGGAGGGACCCAGAAAGAAATGGGTATACAACAGAAATCAAGGGAAACAAAATAATAATCTTATTACAATTCTGCTTGACCCTCCCTTCGTTAGTTAATTTGTTTGCTCGATCGTTACGCCCTGCCAATACCTAATAAATAAGGGAATATTCCATTTTGATTCCGAGGAAACACTGAAAAGACATATCAGAAACGCTGTTTCTCATGTGTTTCATGTCTGCTTCAGTCAAATAGGAAAATTATCATTTTAAAATCCCTTTTATTTGTACCCTCTTAATTCAGTAAATATTAAACAGTTTTCATACTTGAATGATTGTTATTGTAATATTTTGTTAAGGCTGTTAGACTCAAATATGTAACGATGCACTAGGGCCAGTTCCGGGATTATTTCGTATTCGTGGAACTCGCAGTGAGATTTTTTATTCATTAAATATCATCATAGATCCGTAATAGCAATAATAATAGCAATAATAATAATAATAATAATAATAATAATAATAATAATAATAATAAGAAGAAGAAGAAGAAGAAGAAGAAGAAGAAGAAGGAGGAGGAGTAAAATAAGGCTGTGGATATGATGCAAAGAAACAAAAGAAAATACTTTTCATAATCACAATGAAAAGCGAATTATAAAACAATGAAAAGGAAAAGAAAAGACAGCGAAAGAAAAGAAAATAAGGTGGAGATTCTGGAAAGTAAGGAAATCATTTTTTCTTAAAAATAAACCAATAAATTTTAAATAAGCAATAAATAACAAGATAATGAAAGAATGCTCTAAAGATACAGATTTTCAGTTGCCAAAGGTATTCATCAACATTGAATAAGTTAATAAAATGCGCATTTCACGAGATTCAACAACGCAGAAAGCAAAAAGTGCAAATGCAATTACATAACTTATATCTGTGATTGTCTGTCTTTGTTAATATTATACTCCGATGAGACTGAAATCGATTATTTTTACGGACACAGAAAAATGAACAAAACATATTTATCGCTAGTCACGATAGATACATACGGAGGTAAGCGTACATTGGAATATATTTTCACAGGCTTTGTTTGAGCTCTTATCTTAACGTCAAGCATTATATTTTTCTTGCGAAATTCAATTTTGCATATATATATGAATTTTATTATTTTATTTGAACATATTTGAGAAGTTACTCCTTTAATTTCAGAAATATCTATCTATCTATCTATCTATCTATCTATCTATCTATCTATCTATCTATCTATGTGTGTGTGTATGCGTGTGTGTTTGTGTGTGCGTCTGTGTCTGTGTGCCTGTCTGTGTCTCTGAGAGTGTGTATGCGTATATGTGCAGAGCCTGCCTAAAAGTTCACAAACCACATAAAACGTTTCCAAATCTGAGATATTTGGTAATTTATTTATTTATTTTTAATATATTTTGTTTAAACGTTATTTTTTATAAAAACTGTTTTTTAATTAAACAGTATTTTTTTTATCCAACTGCATCTAGCGGTCTGAATATTTGAAAAAAAAAAAAGCAGATAAGAACAAAAATCTCATCCGTTCCCTTTTCGCTGACTAATTCTAATATTTTTATTATCCCTTAAACAAAGGGACGCCAAAATGATTTGGGACCACTACTACACACAAGCAGGCTCGGTGGAGTAATGAATAGCGGCTCGGATTGAGCAATTCCAGTCGAATTGTTACATTCACTTACGTGCTAATACCCTTGGGAAAGGTATGAATCATCTTCTTCTCCCCCCAGCTATGGGTAAATAACAGGACAGACCGGATCCTATAGCTGAAAGAAATGGCAACCTACTGGGGGAAGAAATCTACCTCATCAGTCATGTATCGAAAGATACATGATCGCCTAAGCGTGTATCACGCATGGCACATAACTGACTGACTACACACAAAAGAAAATGATTAAAAGATTCAACATAAGAAATAATTAATTCCTTTAAATAATATGTGGAAATAACCATTCTTCGCCTGATGAAGGTCACAAGACCCAATACATGTGTAGCAAAAAAAAAAAAAAGAGAAAATAAAATATAATATCGAAAAAAATCATATCATAACCAAAAACTTTTGCGGCGAATTTTTTAATTACTTTTTTTATCTAGCCGAATTAATTGAGATTATTATTCTTTCCATCACTTTTGTCACTAGGTATCCCATACTGTGATAACAGAAGACCTGTCAGGTATAGAGAAATGTTTTAATAGACAGGGCGCAAATTTGCTCTGGATGACCGTACGATAAGACATATGAAAATTATGGAAAAATTCTGTACTCACATACTCCTAAAAAACGAAAAAAACATGAGGATTCTGGAAAAACTAATTAAAAATTAATTAAATCTTCCTTGTCTGCTGTAGTTAATGAAAGATATTTAAAGGAAAGGTTGCTTCCCAAACAAACAAACACACATAGAGCGTGCGATCGATAAATTGTCGTCAAAATTACGCAAATATAAAAATAACACTGACATCTCATTTTAACAGATATATTTATCAAAATCACACAAAAAATAACTTGAAATAATATAGAGAAAATATTATTCAATAAAATCGTCATTGGCTTCAACCAATCGGGTTGAAGTCTGGGAGGCCAGATATAAAGGGTGATGAGGTCACAGAAATTGTCTGACAGCAATGACTTGGTGTTTCCTGCTTGTGTGGCATGGTGCAAATTCCTGTTTCCAGACACTGGGTTTTCCAGCAGCCACTCTCTTGATTCAATGCAGCTCTCCCTCCTCACGTCACTTGATGTAGGTCTTCGTTTTGAGTCTGAGCCCTTTTGAGAAGAAGAATGGAAGCATAACGTCGCCATCACTGCTGATCACACCAAACGCCGTGATGTTGACTTGATATATCATCCGACTCTTTCTGAATCCTGTCCAAACACTGTGAAATGTTCATACTGGAGCTTCCGGTGCAAACACCAAGCAAAGCAGAATGTCGTTTCTAAATTTCTGGCGGAGTTCATTGCGTCATGGTGATCTTTTCCTCACTGACCGTGCCCAACAGACCCTACTATACGCGAAATGAGAAATGTAAAATGGCGACAATTTACTCCTCGCAACCTGTATATATAATAAATTTTGCTACTAAAATAACTTCTCTTAGAATTATTATGAAAAGAATTCTGTTGGCGATTTGCGTAATGTCGTTTACTTTGACTTTCTCTTCATAAAACAAAGGTGAAATGAAAGTATATTCACGAAAAAGTGTTTTAATTATTGAGATATCTGTGGACATGAAATTCGCATAACATATATCATATTTAGTGCACATATAATCTGAACCTATCCAAGTCTCCAGTAGAGATCAAAGACCAAAGCGAAAAGAGCTGAAGCAAGTCTATTCATGATACTGGTTCTTATCCATCATGCCGGCTTAGCAGCTGCTTCCAGTAATGAAATTGAATGAGTTAGGAAGCGTGCCATAATCAAACGACAATCCACTATGCCTTTATAAAGCCCTATTGAATCAATTATTGAATGCTCTAGGCGTCTCTCTGCTGAGAATTTCCTTTGATGCACTTACATCACGATGAAAACTTAATCCGCCATTGTGGTAAATAGAGATTTATACTAAATGGATAAAAAATCCAGAAATGTATTTCAAACTTTCATTTTATTTTACAGAAAATAATACTGATCGCTTTATTTTTACTTTATTATTATTATTATTATTATTATTATTATTATTATTATTATTATTATTATTATTCGATCATTAAATTTTGACCATAGCAGCTGTTGTTGGCCGCTTAAGCGGGAGATTAAACGAAAACAAGTCTTTTTAACATTCCTGGAAAACTGGTGATACAAAATTATTTACCAAATGACAGCAAATAGCATACGACTTCTAATTTCAGTCCTTATCCCAGATAATACAGATTCAATCACACTGGAAATAGTGAAAGATATAAATGAGCATTATTAAAAATAAAGATGAGATATCCCAAGGCATGGGCTACGGAAAGGGAACAATATATTTTTATAGATTAAATAAAGGATTCCGATGGTAATTCATTGATGGTTATTCGGAGGGAAAAAGAACTAGGGCAAGTATGATACCAATAACAAAAATAAAGACATTAGTTTGATTGTAAATGATATAATTAAGTCAGTACATTAATGAATATTTCAAATTCATTTAGTAGAATCCTCAACAGATGCCTTGGCTTTTTGTTCGATTGTTCACCACTGATTCATTGAATTGTACCTCTTCTAAACATTTGGAACTTCGTGACTGCTCCTAGCTCTTCGAAAAAACAACCTGCACGACTGTCACATTCATCTCGAAAGTTTCTTCAAGTCTCTGGCAAGATGGAGATATCTATCAATCTTATTACATTCATCCAGCCTTACTGGAAAATAAGTTTTAAAGTCTGGTACACCTTGAGAATATAATTGAGATGTTAGGAGCAAATGACTTTTTATTTAAATCTAAAGATCCAAGTTCTAACAACAGAGATGATACGTAAAGGAATTCGGGCAAAAAAGCGAACAGTATGATGAATGGATAATAGGTGCGACATCGGAATATCTTTGTTTTAATCCCACCATATCGCGGGTTATACTGTATCCGTCTTCAGATTTTTAATATTCTTGAAAATCCAAGACAATATTAATGGAGAGCATATTGTCACACATAGGACTCCTTAAATATAGAGACGAAACATAACACCATAAGTAGATCAAATGTGGATAATAGTGCAAAATAGACTATAACAATTCGTAAAGCAAATTTAGCATGAGAAAGATTTTGAGGTCAGACCCTTTGGAGGACACTTGATGTGCCATAAATTGAAACCTCGAAAGAAACAAAATATAAAATTAAAAATACAATAAAAATCGATATTTTCTCGTGTGTCTTTTTATCGAGTCTCCACTCCCAGTTCGTCAACCAAAGCTGAAGATCTCTCAAAGGTCCAACACCATTATCGACAGCTACCGAACAATTTCGTCCACTCAAGTTCACTTAAAAGACTTAGATCATATTCAAACACATTCCCAACAGTACCCATAGTGGAGTTGCTTTCATATCCCGGTAGATTCTTGTTTAATCGATGATGCGATTCGAAACTCGAGTAGCATTGCATGAACATTAATAATCTTATCTTTCAACATCGCGCTCATTGAGTTACATTACCTATCACTCCATCATTTAGGGATTTAAGATTGATTCAATAACGAATTTATCTACTGAACAACGAAAAATCTTATTTAATGGAGAATTGGATGATTTCTGAGTGATGAATCATTTTTATCAGATTAAGTTCAACTGAAGAATTGTATGGAACAAAATCACGCTTCTATAAGCGTAATACTCTGTTTCGATTGTTCTACGCATTTTTCTACCAAGGCTGTATACAAGGGAAAATAGAAATTAAATCCATGTTGCTTTTTCGATTGCAATCCTATTCAAAATTACTTTTTCAGTTAGAAAAGAAAAAAAAAAGAGTTCTCTTTTTAAGATGTAATTGTTTAGAGTCTCTGCTCTACGGTTCGATCTGCTCTCTGTTTCGTATGTTTTCGCCTTGACTGATCCTGTTGCATATCAAGAATAAAAAAAAAAAATGTTCCTATCTTGACTGCAAATTTCGATTGTGTCATTTTGATTATCAAGAATTAAAGAATTCTTAACAAACTTTCGCTCTTCATCTTTAAATTGGAGGGGGTCAATGAAATCAGAAGGGTTACTTGGTGACACTTGAAACTGATAACCACGCTGTAATTTTCATGTGATTTCTCTGTCTTCCATGTAATCTCCTGATTATATTAAACATACGAAAGCAACGCAACATTTTCAAATAGTTATAATTTCATTGCATAATAATAAGTAATATGCTATCATCCAAATTGTCAAAACCCGATGAGAAGTTATGAATTGGACATGGTTTTATTTATAGTTAGTTTCAATCTTTGTTCAATTCATATCCACACAACTTTGTAATTTCTGAGGCGTAGCTTCTTATGCGAATAATTTCAAAAAGTCATATTTAATAAGCAGCTGTAGACATAGGCCTTACTCAACGTTATCTTTCCTACAATAACTTGTTCACCAAAGAAGGAATGGTATGCGAATTAGCAATTAAGGCAGAGAATTAAACATTTATACGTTGCATATTTTAACTGCCTCTTTTGTTTTTTTATGAAACAGAAACATATAAAGATGAATTATAACTTTTATTGTTACACCAAGCAGCAAAATAAATATAGACGACACGTGTTTTTTTTTTATAATTCAAAATATTTCATGAAACCATTCTTGGTGATCTTCGCACACACAGTATCAGCATTGGTTCTTGACCTTCAACTGAATGTGGGGCACAAGAAAACATATTCGCCGTTGTGAGCGAATATGCATTTTCTGCAAGTGTTTTTACAGGAACTTTTGGATGTGAAATCTCGCACAAGTTTTATCCATAATCTCGTGGATGGACTGATTGAGCTAAGAAGGAATTCATCTTCAAGTTTGGAAAAGCAAAACCTGGTGTCGAGTTTTGCCGGAAGAACAAACAAACGTAATCAGATTAGACTTCCATTATTCCATCAGTTGTGATTCACTAAGCTCTTATATATTTTCGTCCAATATTCAACTGGAGCCGATATTTTCGCCAGAGGGTGCAGCGACACATCATTTCCTGTTCGTGACATGGAACTCGCAGACTGGGCGTAAGAATTTAGCCAGAAGAGCTGCAGTCAAAAAGTCTGATTCCTCTTTTCTCTCTCAGAGCCAGTTCTTGTATTCATTTAGAAAACATATCACGAAGATGTGGAACGTGAAAACATGGGTTTTGATCTTTCCATCTTGATCACTTTAATCTTTTACACTGAAGGAGGTCAAAATAGCTTTCGCAAAACTTCTCTGTAAATTTGTTAAATCAATCAATGAGTTGTATCTGAAATTGAAAAGAATATTTTTAATTAAAACTAATCTAAATCTAGGATATGCAGGTAGTGTAACGGGTACTGTCACAGTAATTTGGAGTGGCGAGCGGGTTTCATATTAAGAATTACTCCGCTGCGTTCATTTTTGCACTATAACCTTGGAAAAAGCAAAAATCCGTCTCTTCTTCCCCAATATAATGGATAAAGAAATGGAGTATACTGTGTTCTCTAAACTCAAGTGGCAACCATTATTAGAGAAGGAAAATTCTGAATTCGAAACTGTGGAGAATATAACAGGAAATCACTTTAATATCTTTCAAAAGAATACATGGCGAATAAAGAAAAATTATGGTGATTGTTTGAGCGTAGCTTAGATATGGCACAAGGCCGAAATTATGGGCACTTAGTGAGAATCGAATTCACTACTCAGTCGTAAATAACCTAGCGAGACAAGCTTTTTAGTTATTACACCACATCGAAGTGCCCTGAATAAAGAAAAATGATGTATGGATGGATATGATCGCATACATACAAGATGAAGATAAAATTAAAAGATCTCAATCTACACAGGTGAATATAGACTTAAATTAGCTATCTTCGCAAATCCGCGCGTTAATAGCACTGTACCAAATGATTCCCTTTTAAAATCGCCCCGAAACGTCAGAATTAATGAACAGAATTCCCTCGAGCAAAACCACCAGACTGTGCAATTATTACATATCCAGCTCAGGTAAACACTTACTTGCATGTTAATTATATTAATATTCGTACCCCCAAAAGTTTAAATCTAATTTGCATAGGGTCAAACTCATAAGCATATGATATTAAAAATATTAGGTTCGTAAGACAAAGCTTTCGATTTTAAACAATTATAAAAATTTCATAAATAGCATAATATATGATATAAGAAAACATGAAAGATTACTTTCGAAAGTTTTAAATAGATTTTATCTGTCATTTGAACCGAATTTCTTTCACACATATAATAATAAGGATTTAGATAATCCAAATTCCAAAAAAGTAGGCAATGTATCTTTTTTCTTTGAAGAAGCGAATATTTCTTGTCTTTCTTGCCTTACTTCTTTCTATTTCTTCTTTCCTTTTCCTTTTACTGATTTCTTGTCCTCTTCTTTTTCTGCTTAACCTGTGTTTTTCTTCTTTTACCTTTTATGGTAAAATTATAATTTTTTTTCCGTGTATGGAAATTTTCCTCATGTATTTCTAATTTTTTTTAAAGTATAAAAAGAATGATGCTTCGGAACATTTAAAAAAAAAATTATAACTATGTTTCATCACCAACTGATGAGATGACTGAACTGGGCATCGAAACAAATATGCATTTTTGTAGTGGTAACTTAAATGTTCGAATATAATTACTTATAATAAATAATTATTGCCCTACATTTGTAGGGAGCTCTTTTTTAAAGTAATGTTATGAAGGTTTGAATTTATATTCGTTTCGTTCTCTTTATATATATATATATATATATATATATATATATATATATATATATATATATATATATATATATATATATATATATATATATATATATATATATATATATATATATATGCCAGTCAGTTAAGTGCCATACGTGATATATGCTTGGGCGATCATATATCATTCGATACATGGCTGACGAGGCAGATTTTCCCAAAAAGTAGGTTATTTTCCCGCATGTATATGTGTGTGTCTGTCTCTATATATATATGTATATTTTATGAAATGGACAAAGTCCGACAATTATTTAAAGATATTTTTATATTTAACATTGTTTTTATAGATACAAGAATTTAAGCAAATGCTCTGTTTATAATAAACAGTATTAAATAACATTTACCGGCCTGAATATACGAGAAACTTTCATAGAAAATATTCGTCCTCGACAGCATTCGAACCTGTATCCTATACGGAACCGTCATATAATCTAACGTGCCTTAACCGTTTCGGCCACTAAGGATCGTTCGGTTGGCAAGGTCGAATTTACTGCTTATAAACTTCAATCTTCCATGAATCTCTCACGTACATTCATAACAGCTCATGGCGTTTCGAATATAAACAGATGACGTCAGACGTTATGAAGTGGACAATGTCCGAGAATTATTTAAATACATTTTTATGTTTAACATTGTTTTTATAGATACAAATATTTAAGTAAATGCTCTGTTTATAATAAACAGTATTAAATAACATTTACCGGCCTGAATATCCGAGAATATTTTATAGAAAATATTCGTCCTCGACAGGATTCTATACGGAACCGTCATATAGCCTGACGTGCCTTAACCGTTTCGGCCACTAAGGATCGTTCGGTTGGAAAGGTCGAATTTACTGATTATAAACTTCAATCTTCCATCAATCTCTCACGTACATTAAAGATCAGTTCCATTCAAAAGAAACACATAAAACATCAACTGTAAAATGGAAACTAATAAATAAACAAGAACGTGTATCTCTTTAGATGATCCATGTTCACATGAAAATTACATGAAAATTTATATATTATTAAGTTTCTGAAAAATAAACATTTATTAATTCAAAGATATGAAATAGCAGTTTTTTGTAGACATTGTCTCATATTTTCCTTAAAAAATAATTAAGTATATAAAAGTAATTTACATATTTATATCTATTATTTGATCATAAATAAAATAATTTATAAATGCGTAAGTAAATTACAATATAATAATTTTAAATTACCATATAAAGTCTTAGAAATTAAAATGAATATAGTATTTAGATCTCTATTAATATAAATATAAATAATTTGACTTAAACATATTTGAATACCCCTTTAAGAAAATCTCGATGTAGTTTCAGATAACAAGAAAATAAATAAAAAAATAAATAAGAAATACCAAATGTAATGTAATGTAATCTCAAATAAAATAATAAAAATACAACACGGTATGACTGGACTGTTTGAAAAGAAGTCAATATCAACAAACTGAAATCTCAAAAAAAAAAATAATCATGCCTAACATTTACCGACTTTAAATATGTCACATCAAAATACACTTGCTTACTTCATTCGTAAAAAAGCCAACACCCTATTAATAAATAATCGTAAGTTCTCATTAGCCCACTAACCTAAAATATATAACACTCTTTGGCTTATAAATAGAGTAAAACAATTTTTTCGAAGGTTATTTTCAGCATCGCTTGAAAATGGAACTAAACTTTAAATTTTAAATTTAATTTAAGATTTGGGTTAAGGTTTCTGTGTCGCGAATAATGAATATTTAAAAAATAATTACAACACACACACACACACACACACACACACACACACACACACATATATATATATATATATATATATATATATATATATGTATATATATATATGATGAAGTGAGAGATATGGAATATCAGAACAGGATATGTAAAAACACTTGTATGTTTAAATACTGTTGACAATGTTTCTTTCAATAAATAGATCATCAGAATAACTGAAAGAAATCAATGAAAAACTGTTACCTAGAAAACCTTACCTCTTTAAAGCACTGAGGTTAATTTAATATTTTTCTGAATTTTTACCAGTTAATAAAATTAGAAATAATTATTTGGGAATAAATTAAATATCTGTGAAAAAAGCAATGAGATTTGTACATTTTTACATGAAAATAAATGTTAACTATAATGATGTGATTGAGGAAGTTTTTTTATCATTTCACACTAAGCAAGGAAATACATCCACTAAAAGGCAAGTGGGTTACTGAGAATATGAGATAAAACAAACACTATTAAGGGGAGTGAACAATAAACAGCAATTAAAGAAGTTAACAATTGAAATTGCATTTAAATTTATGAAGATCAAAGATGACTGGAAAACAAGATGTGCGAGAGAAGAAACTGTTTGCATAGAACTTACGGTTCCACCTAACCATCTCAACTGTAAAATGATGAGAAATTGCCGCCAATCTAGTACTACGCTTAAATTCATAAAATCTAATTAGCAAATGTTTATCCGAATAATTACACTGAAAGTATAGAAAAACACAAAGAAGCTACACTATGGTGGTGGGAAAGGGACTGAAAGCGGCATACTCGGTCAGGACAAATAACATTGCAGATTCTTCGTTGTATTTTATAAAGAATCTCTAAATACATAACACAAGAACAAGACCAGATGTGGCTGTAATATTTTAATCACGGACGAATGGTAAACTTATAAATATGTAAGACAGATTCTGTCGAGAAAACATTTCTAGCACGGCATACAGAATCATCTTTTCTAGCAGCAGGCCTAGCAATTAGTTCAATAGAATATTTTCACTTCGTGTCAGTGGAAAATGCTCGTCCGAGAAGTTGCAGTGAGTCACTCCTCTGGAGGTTAGGATCAGCTATGCTGGTGGAAGGCAACACGTGTTGCAGTTTATATTTGTAGGCGTTAAAATTAACAAGTCATTCCTTGCCCCAATTAACAACAGATTGTAGGTTTATTTTTCAAGAAAGAGACCAGACTTACTATTAAGACAGGACTAAATGGCTGTGTCATCAGCAAAGATACCGAGTTGAGAAATGATGACATAAGGAAGGTCGTTGATGAAGATTAGGGACAACGAAGTTCCCAGTATTCAGTACTGGAGGACACATGCATTAATGCAAACAGACCTCTAAAAGTGGCCATTCAAGTCACCTGACTGTATCAGTTTAGACATTCATCCCGAAATACCATTCAATTTTTGAAGAAGACCAGTATGCCAAACCCTGTTAACTCCTTTCGAGATACCCAAATCAACAACCCGCGCTTCATCAGTCTAGTCTAAATTGTGATAGACTGTTTCAGCATTAATCTGTAATATACCAAAAGTTGAACTAGAGAAGCGAAAGCCATATGGTTTATCCTAAAAAAGACCTTGTGAAATAAGATGATTAACCAATTTAGACTTGATTAGAACCTCTAGTACATTGTCAAAAATAAGTAGATGGTCGATCATTAGACTGATACGTTAACCTGAGTTCTTAAGGACTTGGACTTCTGTAGTCCAAGTCCTTAAGAACTCAGGATTACCAAAAAATAGGTAAGCAAGAAGCAGCAAACCATTTGTTGTATATTTCAGAAATAACTGGAGCCACTGCAGGAGTATGTTTCTTGAAGATGAAGGGATGCCATCAAGTGTTTTGTGGGGATCCAGTTTAGACGATAGCAGAAACCCTAGACAGGATTATATGCACATCACTTTTCTAGATGAGTCAAGAGTAGAATTTGAAAATAATTTACAATCCAAAAATTGTTAACTCCTCAATCTGTGGGAAAATGAGAGGGATAGAAGAATTACTCTTATTTCACACACAATTACTGAGCCGGCAGTAATCACGTGAACCAAACTTGCTAGAGGCGATACGGTGCCTCATTTTATCGGAAAACAAAGACCTACTATCTTTGAAGACACGTTTATAATTATTACGTGAAAACACAAACAGGCGTCTGTAGAAACTGGAACTATCAGGCAGTTACAGCCGGAAAAAAGATATTTATATGATCTATAAAGTCTAAACAGGCCGGTGTGAAGCAAGAAGATTATGGTTTTACCTGGTATTTTCGAGAAAGGTACTAAAGCATCGATGCCGGGTTTTAACCCAAGAAGTAATCTCAGTGGAACAATTCTCAATTGGAAGGTTAAAAATATCGTTCCAAAATGCGTATCAAAGAAAGTCACAAAATGAATCCCAATCAGTACGCTGGTAACAGAAAGATAGAAAAGATGTGAATAGGAGGTTCCTTTCTAATAGACAACTCAATAGAAATATCAACAGATACTACAGAGTAATCCGACTTGGACAGTTTGGGGATTACGCTCTAACTTTCTCTTAAACTGGTTATAATCCAAGATTATAGAACACGGGATAATCCGTAGATGTGCCGAGAAACGAATTAATGCCATAGTATTACTATGCCACAGACAAGGCTGAGGGAATTTATCCAATTTCCTACAACCCATGTTGATTCATAAAAATACAGAAACCTTTCTATGGCGTGTCATGAAAAATGTCTACGTCCTGAAAAGACTTGGCATTAAATAATAAAAACATATCTACAGCGGTATTTGAGTAAACTGAATATGACAACAATAAATAATCGAAGCATTTTGTAGAATATGCAGAAAATTGTTGAAATTCAGGAGGTTTTCTTTTTTCCGGGCAGCATTGATGAAGATGAATTAAGTTATCACTTTCTGTCTAGTACTTATTTGATGTTTGCAATAATGTTTAGCATGCGTTTCCCAACTATTACGTATATATATATATATATATATATATATATATATATATATATATATATATATATATATATATATATATATATATATATATATATATATATATATGTTAGGCAAATGGGTAACATATGAATTTATGGAACAAAACAAAAAAAAAGAAAAAAATGAAGAAACTTTTATTTACGCCAAACACACACATTTCCAGGTAATCTAATTATACTGCTTAAAAAGTCTGATTCTTTTTAATTGAGGGGTCGTTGAAAATGTGACCTTAACGTCACGCATAATGTGTGACTATTCAATTAACATCACATGTTTTGGTAATGACAGCAGCCGACAGAACAAGTCTGCTTTAATTATGTAGAACTCTTCAATTGTTTTGTCGTGTTTAGTGATGAAATGCAGCTGCCATCTTGAAGGCATTCTCTTCATTAAAAGACAAAGTTAAACAATGCGTAATTTAAAAAAAAAACAAAACATCAGTAGCTTTAAATGTAAGGAATAAAAATTCAGTAGCACGACCGACTTTTGTCTGCGGAAACGCTTTGAAGAAGAGGTAGGAAAAAGATGTTTTGCCTCGCAGACACTAATGGAATCAGAACGTCCAAGAGTCTTTAAGTAATTAAAATCGTACTAAATCCAATCAGAAGTAAATGAAGAGAAAAATTGATAAATAAAGAAAAGAGCCGTGGTCTTCTCTCTATATTTGTTTTGGCTTAAAACTAACAGAAGACATTTCGTCACTTTTGTGAGAATTATTGATTAAAACTAGTTTGTTTACGTGGAAGCCTTTCTGTCCATCCTTCTCCGCCAGCCAGACTTTAAATACATACATAGACATATATTTAGCAGTTAATTTCGTTGTAGAAAGTCCAAAACCGAAGAAAAAGGAAAGATTCTGGTAATACACAGACATACTTATGTAAGTATGTATATATAAAAAGTTGTATGTATGCATATATATATATATATATATATATATATATATATATATATATATATATATATGTGTGTGTGTGTGTGTGTGTGTGTGCGTGTGTGTGTGCGTGCGTGCGTGTGTATATAATCGTGTATTTGAGCAGCAGGCTCTCTTTAATATATATTTTACCAAGACCAACAAAACACTTTTATTATGGTTTTATCATTTTTTTTCATATCTTTTTTTTATATCTTTCATGGATTTCTTTTCTGAATTTAATTAGTGTAAAAAATTGTCAAAATATTAATTCGGAGCGTTTTTCACCCAATCCATTACACATTTTCAAAGATTTGAATTTCACTCCAGCAAAAGAAAGCTATTTTCCTTAATTTTCAATTTTAATGTAAACTGTGATGTAGTATATATATATATATATATATATATATATATATATATATATATATATATATATATATATATATATATATATATTGGTGTGTATTTCTATACGATTCATGTGTGGGATGAGGATTTTAAATGTCTTTAGGTTAAAATGAGAATGAATGAAAATAATATGTATTTTCGTAATTTGATATTATGTTATAACATTATAATATAATTTATAATATTATAATATATACACATACAATAAATTTCAGGCACGTGTGAAACGAACTCAGAGTTTAAATCACTACCCAGTGAAAAACGCTACGAACATTTGTTTTCCAACCCAATACTATCGTGTATACAACCCTTATTTTCTTTTACTCTTACATCACAGGAATCAGATAAAATAGCGTCTTACATGAAACTTCTTTGAAAGTAGCGTTTACAATTGTTTTTCTCGATGCAGAAAAAAAATTGATATTAGTCGACGTTTAATGAAAGTTTACGGAGACTATACAGTACGTCTAAACATATCTGTAATGTGTCAAAAGCGACATATATGACAAGTCACGTTCTGGGATAGCCATACGTGAACTGAACAACAGAGCGGAAATGAATTCTCGGTGGGGTTAACGATTTGGGAAAAATAATTTTGGTAGCGCGCAATTTGCTCTGTCCAATTGTATTGTTCCGCTCCTTGTATCTGATGGATTTTCCGTATCGTTTCGTTAAGTAAAATAGACCGCATTTTTGCATTAACTATTTTGAACAAAATGTTTAACAAGAAGTGTGATTTACGAAATAAATGATCTAAACAAATGAGGATTTGGAATGAAATGATTGACAGCACATACTCTGAATCCATCATGAAATTTAAAAATTTGGTATTAGCAAATAATAAAAAATTCAAATACTTCGTTGTAAAGATTTACAAATTTAATATAAGAAAATTTAACATAAAATAAGCTGTGCTAGGGGTAATTTTGTCCAACAATCCAATATGCTAAAAACGAAAATATTAATTTAAGAATTTGTGTCAAGTACTTATACAGCGTCACCAGATATAGACTCTCATATGGATATCATGAATGTCGTCCATCTCGTTCAGAAATGCCTATACTATCAACTACAAACAACTATTTTTAGATAAATAATTAAAAATGACATCAAGCAAATGAACGCTTTGAATTTTGAAAATGGCTGTCCTTAGTCGGTTATAGTAGAGTGACCTATAACAAAGAATATTACCAAAGAACAGAAAGGACATCACTTGAAGCCTTTCAATAGCATCAAGAATTAAAACAGATAGACCGTGACGAGAATGGAAAATAATGATATATTCAGGATGTGTACTTTCCACCCACCTTTCACGACATATTAGGAAGAAAACGCCCATAAATACATCAGAGAATGAAACAGTGTACTCGAGAAGTCTAAACACCTATTATATTGTTTAATATGAAGATAAATTCCAACAGATAATATTGCTAAATCTTCGCTCATTCAATGACAAATGTTTCCTTATAAAACATGCTTAATCTTACAATTGTTATTTATTTTCATTTCAAGATGATAAAAAATAATATGATGAAAACGGGTTTTCTCTCGTTGAATGATATACATAAAAATATTCATTCACTTTCAATGTTAGAATCAATATTCAAAAGTAAACTACGTCTGATTATACTGGGGAACATTTACAAAATTAATTTTTAAATTCTTTCTTTTTACAAAGTGTTTATACCTAATTTGACGGTTCTGAGTTCAGAATATTTCTATCACGTCAACAATTTTTTGTGAAACATGAGTCCATTTTTGACCATGACTGTGATCCACCCGTTTTGGCACTTATACTGTATGGTATTGATATATTGCGGGGACATTTCTCCTTGATCACCACCCAATGCACCAAGATCTTCAGGCAAGTAGTCAAAATGACTGTAAAGGAAATGCACTTTTGCACTCATGTTCCGTCCCAGTCCTGGAAAACTGATTAACGATCAGCACAAGTTCTTAATTAGACGACTTCCTATTTCCTAGGAAATCAGACGCATCCACGCTTCCTTTTCAATGCCAGACTGACATTAGGTGGTGTTAAAAGTAACTAGACACAAGGTGATTCATTTGGAATGTAAGAATATCTCTGAAGAAACTGCCAAGATTCGAACCTGCAGTTTTCTTTGAATAAAGCCTACGCAATTTTGCAATCTATATTAGTAATCTTTGAATCTACAATTATTACGGTGGGGAATATTTTCGAAAGAAAATTTAATTTTCTTACTTTTTATAATTGTTCCATCCAATTTGATGGTTCGAAAATGTTCTATTACGTTAAGTTTATTTATTAAACTGGCATTCCTTTCTTTTATAAAAAAAGTCTATTTCGCCATTGCATGCAATACTGAAATAAGAAACAAATCAAATAGAAATTTTATTTTTTAACAAATATATTACACACAATGTTTAATTACACATCTTGGGATAGATATTTCTATCAAAGCGGAGATTTAGCTACTAAAGAAGTGAACTTTCTCTTTACTGCTTTGCGTGAATAACTTACATTACGATAGTCTATTTGTCGACACCAACAGTAGTCAGCCATGATGTTTATGGTCAACCTGCCTTGGCACATAGATTCAATGTTCTTAATTTTTTGGGGAAATCTTTCTCATAGCTCATCAGTCATAGCACCAAGATGTTCAGGGAAGCTCTTCCTCCAACAGCCACCTAATCTGTATCTCGTCGAACATACCGGACCTAGTTTTCTAACAAGACAAGGCTAAATACTTTCTGTTTGACTATTTGAAGCAGTTACCATCCTGTGCCAACACTTTCACAGACTGCTTCATCAGGCCAAGATTGATACGTAATGGGAGAAGTAAAACCTTGCTGGGATTGACCTGCTTAAAATATTCTGCTCTCCAATTTTCTGTTTGGCCATGTCTTTCGTATCTAGTGGTCATGTTTTGCTCGACTGTCCTAAAACCCCAAGAAGCAAGGTAACCTGGCATAAAGACCTTGATCGACCAAGAAGCAATCTAGTGAGTTTTCCTGATCAGACATATCGTCTTGTTCTCTTCCTCCTACCGTAACATTTCAAGCATTCTTTTCATACAGTTCTACTTATTTTGTAACGTTATAAAATGTCCAATCAGTAAATGTTATTGTAAGAGCCAGTTAACTTCCTTATCATGAATGGACTGTTATATTCATGGCAAGTACTCCTGGGTAATTGTCTAGAAAGGGAAAGAAGATAATGCTAATTCAGTGACTTGTGTAGCTGAGTATTGAATGAAACTCTGTCGAGTTGTGTCTTGCCAGACTCCACATCACAACAGTATACGAGGAAAAAACGCTGATATTATGCAGCAGGATACACATAAGGCTAGCTTTAGCTCTGTCTATGAAAAGCCTGTATTCTCACCTCATGGTCATTAACGCCATTACAATAAACAACATAACTGTATCTTATCTGATTTGCATTGATAGTCACATTAATCAAAGCACGGGCCTATCTGCAGACAAATACCACAAATTCCATAAATATGGGAAATATATGATGTCAAGGGACACAAAAATGTGTTGTTTATTAACATCTAATTGTATAAAGAATATTTCTGTCATCCTCACGGCATTTAAAACTGATTAGATAGGAAATAGTGAAAATTGCTCAAGTTTGATGATTTTTATTTAATGAATATACTTAAATCATGACTTTTTAAAAAAAACTTTTGTAATTGCATTTACGTTAAATGACATTAGAAAACTTTGTGTTCAAAGTTGCATCAAGGTCCATACCACTGGTGAATCCAAACTATCCTTAGGAATGGTAACAATACAAGAAATTCTGAAAAATAAACATATGAGTTTGTGATAAATCGTGACATGATAGAGCAAAATGGATTTCATTTTTGAAATCACCAACCAAAATATTATTACGAAACATGTCTTCAAGACCAGACAAGAAAAAAACATGTACTCCAGTGTTATATGAATCAACATAAATTTATATGACATATTAAAAAAATAAATTTAAAATAAACACATAATTTCATCTAACCAGAAGAAGCAAACAAACACTTGATTCTCTATTATTTATTTATATCACATTGTATATTTATATCTATTTGACCATCTATGTAATGACTGATTCTATTAGGTGGGTTGACCCAGAAACGTATTGGCATGGCGAAAGAAGCATGCCGAAAGATAAGCAGAGTATTAAGCTACAGAAATGGCAGTGAATGTTGGACAGTCTCCTCAAAGATGATGAAGAGACTTGAATTAACAGAAATGTGGTTCTACGTAAAGATGCTGAGGATACCATGGAGCGAACATGTGAGCAACAACGAGGAAAACGGTGAGTGGAAATGGAAATAAAAAGGAAACTAATACTTAATATCAGGAAGAGGCAGTTGAAATTTCTGGGGTAGATAATGAGGAAAGACGGCTTTGAAAATCTGATACTCACAGGGCAGATTAAGTGAATGATGGACAGAGAAAACCTGAGCGTAATATGAGCTTGAGCAAATGTATGTTAGAACAGAGTCTGGGAGAAATAACAAAAAAAACTTATTAAGAGCCACAAGAGACAGGATGGCCTGGTGGGTCATGGATGCCTACGTCCTGAAGGGACACGGCAAATAAAAAAAGAATATTTTCAATAGAAAATTACTATTAAGCAACTGATGCTGGTGAGTTTGACAGAACTTATTTCTGTGATAAATATACTAAGTGAATTGCAACTTACATTTTTCATGATGAATATTTTTTTTGTTAGTATATTTTATTAGCATTGCAGTTTACATAAATATGTATAGTATTTATTTACATAAATATGTATAATAGGGTATCTTTTGAGATATATATTAAAGTTTTTAGGCGGTGTAAGTAAAGATATGGAGGGGGCGATACATTGTGCAGTATTTATGCGATGGGAACACAAAGTCGGAAATTGCGTAAACATTGAGCAGAGATAAATACAAATTAAAGGGAAGACACTGGAAAGATAAGAACAGAAAGTTAAAGTGACAAAATTTAAAAGGTTAAATATCAAGAAAAGTGTATCGATCAAACATAAATAAATATATATTTGAAGAATGTGGTGATGCAAATGTAAATAGAGAAACTATTCAGGATATTGAAAATACAAAGACATAAAAGTAAGTGTCATTAAAAGCGTAGAGAAACAGGCACTCAAAACGTAGAGAAACATGTACTCAGTGAAAGCGTAGAAGTACAGTACTCAAAACGTTGAAAAAACAATACCCAATTAAAGCACAGAGAAACAGTACTCACTTAAAGTGTAGAGAAACATTACTCAATTAAAGAAAATATCTGGGAAGCAAGTAATAATCAAACGATAGAAAATTAAAAAAAAAAAAAACTATCAAATTTATTGACTTGATTTAATTGTAAACTTTTGAACTCTGTAATTTTTTCGATAGATCAGGGCTACATATGGACTTGTGTTCAGAGTTGTTTTTCTTCTAGAATGTTTGCCAAACATGATTAAAAAGCGCAGTCTGTCCAGCTATTTAATCTCTGTAAAATAATAAAATAATTTATTTCGCATCTCCCAATATATCTTAAATGTAACTATTTACACTGTTTACATTGTTCGGACTGTTGTCCTTATCTTTGTTGGTATATTCACGGAAATTTCTGTCGTTGTAAGCTTCGGCTTTCTTGTTGATTGAAATTTCGAACCGAACTCATTATTTCTTCCACCGAGTTAGATTGTTTCTAATTCCACGTACCATGCCTTTTCCGGATATCTCCTCAGTTTCAGACATTTTCATTTAGTAAGTCAACTCTCCAAAATTTTGTTCACCTATGCTGTGGCTAGGTATTTACAACTTTTTGGGTCAAGTTACCGGATTACTTTAACCAACGCTTTTATCCACTGGACCATGTGTCAGGATACGTCACGAATATAGCAATAAAGATGAAGACAACAGTCCAAACAATATAAATAGTGTACATATTTTATTCCGGTGCAAATCTGACAATCTACATTTCTCTCTAACAGCCTCATATTTGTTTGAGATTGCAAGGTGCTTTACGTTGTGTTGTGTTCAAGTCCAGCTATCCTATAAAAATATATGAATGGATCATATCACAAGTAATCATGTTATGTATCAAGTCAGCGCTCAGTGCTCATTCAAATCCGGCGTTAAAAACAGCATTAACTACTTATTATACTCTATTGGGTGACGTAATAGATATACCCGTAGCATTAGTGTTAGTTTAGGCAGAATATATAAGGCATCTAATCTGGATAACATTTGAAGAGATGTACTAATGGGCTGTTCCATTGAATTTAGACAAGTCTTCATCAGATATCGAAAAAGAATTGTCTTTAAATGCGAGCTCTGTTTTTGATTATGATGAGTGACTTTCACTAAGATGCTCCCATTTTTTAAAAGCAATTATTAAGTTAAAAATACATGAATTAACGAAGACACCGAGATTGATACGTTGATTAATATACGTATAATTAAGTGAAGAATATAAAAACGATATTTTGAGCATGGGATTGATCCCCACATGTATACTTACATTTAGACGACGATGCTGAAATAATTGGGCGATAAGTGTATCCAACTGTTTGATTACATGGAGCTAACCGTATATTAACAAATAAACTGGTCGTAATTTTGACCGTTGTGGTAACAAAACGAAATCTTTCTTAATTCAATTTCGGTATTCGTGTGCGTAGTTATTTGTTGTCGGTGATAATGTAATTCAGTCGCATGTTTGCATGATACGCTGATGACATTCAATAAACAAACTTTGTAGGACCAGAGATAGAAACATCAAACATCTGCATCGACCAGAGGGAGTTGGGCCGCGTGTAATCATATGTACACTGGAGACGTTTCATTTCGACGCATTTATTATAAAAACTCACTAGAGTAGCTCTGACCTACGTACGCGATGCATACAGGCTTATGTATAGAAATACGTATACAGAATTACATACCAGAATAGCGCGTATACATATATATATATATATATATATATATATATATATATATATATATATATATATATATATATATATATATAATAATAAAAAGACTTAAACACTAATACATATATATATATATATATATATATATATATATATATATATATATATATATATATATATATATACAGAGTGTATCAAAAATTACTTTTACAAATTCTGGTAGCGGGTTCCTAACACCAAAAGAAGGTAAAATGTTCATATAAATATATGTCCAAAAGACCAGCAATGTTTCCTCAACGAAGCAACTCATAACAAATGTTCCAAATGTTTTCCGCTTGCTGCCACATACGCATGAATCCGTTGTATCGGTGGACCCTTTCAAATACTCCCACAGTGGATGACTCGGTTGCATTCGGTCTGGAAATGTAATATGATACAGTCCTGCAGCCTCGCGCCCATTACAATATTATCTACCTGCTCACGATATTAATATTCCGCCATTATTAAACATAACACTCCACAGTTAACTCACTACTACACGTGTTAAATGTTGAATACAGATTAGCCACAAATGTACACGAAGGACAAATGTAACCTAGTCCTAATGGCAATACAGCCCAATCTACCGTAAACTTGCTTTAAACTCAATACTCAAAAACGAAGAATTTGCAGACATACATTCGTATGGACTTTTGCCGTTATCTTGTTTTGAGGAACCAGACCCTAAAGTTTTTAAAAGTATATTTTACAACACACGCACACACATATATATATCTGTGTGTGTGTGTGTGTGTGTTGTGTTGGCCAGAAGTCCTGACTCACTCAGGAAGCGGACAGAAAATAACAAAATTTATCGAGCAACAGCGATATTTATTCTTCAAAATATAGTCTGTCATTCTTGACGATCTTCTGCTAGCGATCAGCCCGCATCCAAATTTGTCCCAGATAGCAGTCTGATGACCTTAAATAAAATATAGCTGTAAAGAAGCTTCCTTCACTTCATCAAAAGTGTCGAATAGGCTTTTGAAAATCACTACTATTCGACAATGAAAACGCATGGATAAAGAAAGAAGAGACCTTTGATCTACAATGGGAAGCTTTGACGGTGCTGAATGCGAACTCATAGGTATATTACTACACGAACTAGGTAAAATAATAGATAGAAATAATAAAGAACTCTACAAGGATGACGCTCACATAAATATAATGTTTATGCTAGGAAGTATTAATGTCAGATTAAAAAACAAAAGATGCTAGGGTTACTATACATATAAGGAAAACAGAGGAGAGGTTCTGTACATCAAACAGATCTTTCGTATCATAAACCTTACTTTGTTTAACAATGGAATTGGCGTGCTGAAAGTCTTTTAAAAAATAGAATATCACCTACTCGAATTACAGCCATGCCCAACACGCAACGACTCGCAATTAACGCTCCTACTAGAATTCACAAATAATACATCTCACACAGTGAAAACATGAAAAGAAAATAAATACACCAAAATAATCCCACCTTGAAAATGGCTAAATAAGAGACCGAAAGTGACAATGGACAATGTGGTCATTTTTAGTCTCCCTCAAGCCAAACAAAGGGGAAAATATGAGAATGCTGGAAAAACATAATAAAAAAATATTAAATTTCCCTTGTTCATCATATTTAGATAAGTAGATTAAAAGAAAGTTTGCTACCCAAATATAAATTAATATATATATATATATATATATATATATATATATATATATATATATATATATATATATATATATGTGTGTGTGTGTGTGTGTGTGTGTATGTGTGTGTGTGTCTCTCTCTCTCTCTGTATTAAATTAAATGTAAATCTTTCATGCACGATTTCTGTTCTACACATTATATGTAAGATTATCACACATTGCCGTAATATCACACTCTTGCAAATTTTATTTTACGGTAAGGAATAATAATATCCGCTTGCACACAAAAAGAATATTTGGAACATTCACCAAGCATCCAACTCGAAAAATTAATCTCAAAGATAAATACTTGAAACGTGAAAAATATAATAAAATTAATAATATCGTCCTGGTCAAAGTGCAACGTAGGTCGAAACATCGGCAAACAAATTGTATGTTTATTTTACTCACATCAAAATTCATTATCAGGAGATAAAAGGAAATTGGAAAAGTGCCAAATATACTCTATAAAAAAAGATGCTACTAATGGCATTCATAAAATAACAAATCAATCTCTCGATAAGAGCTAAATGTGGTTATTTTCGAATCACAACAGTAGTAATTGTCTGAATACCGATGCTTGCAAAAGCGCAGATGAGGAACTTAGGCATAGAATAGTCTGCACTTGGGTAGTTTTGTCAAACACAGCAAGATGTTGCAAAACCAGACAAGAACGCATTTGGACTCTATCGAATCTAGAAACTTGGCAGCACCCGTCTATCCATAATAGCGGTATTCCATTTGCGGCCTGTTCTGACTTTGGTAAAAGTCGAGGATAGCAGAAGGAGTCAGTTACATACTAGAGCGGTACAGTGAACCAAACATTTTCCCAGCATCTTCATCGATGGATTTTATGTACGCGTTCAGTCCCAATAGACCCTTAAGGTACGGGGCCTTCCTGAGGGAACACCGGTTTATTGCGATCGGTGAGAATTCTTGATCCGATCGGCGTTGATCCAATGTCACTAGTTTCTGCAGTAATAATTTTCCCGGGCTATTTTAATTTCTATCAATGGATTCATTTTGTACTCAATCAAATACAGAGAGGTTTTCCAGTAGATTCCGGTAGCTTTGAAAAGTTTGTATTGTGCGTCAACTTTTGGCCTTCTTGAACCTGGAAACAAATATATTTCTCTTTGGCAATGACCACAAGTCAAAAGGAGACATTTTGTATTTTATGCCGATTATAAAGATACATTATTTAAACACTGAAGAGTCGTGTATTTCTTGTGGACAATGTTTTCTTTGCTCGTATAATTGCGCGAGTAATAAAGAATAGTGCAAATTTCAAAACACTTCTGAAATTTTCCACATCTCACTGTCTTTCTCTCTTTCTATTTCAGTACATGCGCGTGTAATTTAGTATATGTATTTTTGTGAGTATATATATATATATATATATATATATATATATATATATATATATATATATATATATATGAAGAAATATAGTCTTAAAGTGTGCTATATTTATGGGATAAAATGCTCAATATCAGAGATAGAGCGTGTGTAAATATAAAAGTGGACATGGAAGTCAGCACTTAGAGGCGACAGTCTGTTTCATGCTAGTGCAATCGTCAGGCAACTTGCAACTTGCCTGACGATTGCACTAGCATGAAACAGACTGTCGCCTCTAAGTGCTGACTTCCATGTCCACTTTTATATATATATATATATATATATATATATATATATATATATATATATATATATATCGTACATAAAGGTGCTGGTGTTAATAAAACACACCTCGATGTAATATAACAGGGCGATTAAGTATATATTAGTAATTATACATATTATCCCTCACTGCTATGACTTAGAGATTCTGGCACAAAGCAGTCTTCAGCTGCTGAGTATAGACTGGCCGTTACGTAATTTTACGTAACGGTCAGTCTGTACTCGGCACTAGATTAGTGCGTTGTGCATAAAACTCCGAGTCATGATATCGGTAAGGGATAATTTGTATATTTATTAACACACACACACACAACACACACACACACACACACACACACAACACACACACACACACACACACACACACACACACACATATATATATATATATATATATATATATATATGTGTGTGTGTGTGTGTGTGTGTGTGTGTGATATGTATTGTATGTGCGTGTATGAGATGTGTGTATGTGCGTGTATGACATGTGGGAATATTGCTCTGTGTGTAATGCTGCTGTTTCTCCGAATAATATTTGTATTTTATATCAAAACTTTGAGAGCTCTCGTTTAATTAATTAAAACAAAAATTCTTCTTGATAAATCTTCGAAAATTACTTTGGATTTCCTGATGAACAGTAAATAAGCAAAACTATTTTGTGAAAATTAGAAAAGATTTCCACACATATATTTAAGCATTCATCTTTTAGTTGAGCAAGTTTCTCTTTGTGATTGTTTTATATTAATACAATTACAATATTTTGGTTTTGTTCGGGGGTTCACTATTTATCAATATCTGGGACCCTAACAGGTGCTACCACCCTTGGCCAGGGTAGACCTGAGAACAACTGCAAGTAAGTGGTGGTTCCACGCTCTTCGAAACCTCAAACCTGCCGGTTAGAAACCATTTGCTGCTGGATTGTCAGAAACAGGACAATATTTAAATCGTAACGAATCTTCACATTTTCTTACAAAACGTACGAGACGTATATTGAAATGATTGAAATGATACTTGAATAGTTGGACATAAAGCAGTTTAAACGTAAATGTCTATTGAAATCATTCTTTGGCTTGTATTATCATAGTGTTTCGGTCGCTTTACTTTAGGATAGCCACCAAATATTCAAAAACAAGGAACGTTCGGTAGAAAGAGAGAAAAGAGTACTGCGCTGTGATGTAATATGACAGGGATTATTGGACCATCCCGTCACAGATGAAGAATAATCTTGAGGCAACAGAAATGTAGTTCTACAGAAGGATACTGAGAATACTATGGACTGAATATGAGAAAATGAAACCAAAAATAGCACTTATAGTTATCATCAGAAATTTCTAGGGACATAGAGAGGAAAGGGAATTTGACACTCACGCAGAGGAAGCAGCACATAAACTACCAAATGAGTTTGTGTAAATGGTTGACAGAACAGGGTTTAGGAGAAATAGCAAAAATACAAAATTTACTAAGAGCTACAAAAACAGGAAATTTTGGAGAGCGATGATCACCAACTTTCTGAAGGTACATGGTATATAGAAGAATGAATAAAAAGCATTTTCTCTACTTGGTTAGGTGAAATCAGACAAAGAGTTCGCTGAAAGATAAATAATTTTGTGCACGTGAAGTAGGCTCAAATATATGTAGGTATTATTTTAGAAACAATAATATTAGCAAAGAGAATAGTTTCATTAGACCAAGTGACTCATGAATAAACGCGAAAATATTTTAATAAAAATTGCATATCGAGAACACCGTGTAAGTGATACCTCCTATATATTTGCGCTTTTACACACAAGACATTGAGTGTAACAACTTTCAATATACTGTTAGTGGTTATAAAATAATATAGCTCCACACAGAACTATCGGTTATGCATTCTTATAAGCGATGAAGAAAGGCCTGTGCACAGAAAAGCATTAAGTACCTCCTAAATGTTCGCATGTCGACATTTCTGTCTGCATATTGTTCGCCTATGGGCGAATATCAATGGGTATATATTTTCTAAATGCAATACAATAAAACATGTATACTCCTTACTTCCTTTCATGTCAGATGCCATTCTGCCAGACGTACGAAGATAAATCATGCGTTACTGGCGTAACATTTAATTCTTAGCTGCTGCCTTATCAGCACTAGGAAGGCTGCGCGCCCACAAAATGGAAGATACATTAATTTCGGAATTACTCTCGTCACTTTCTATATAAACGCCTGAGTGCAAGTAGGGAAAAAAGCGAAAGAAATACAGTGAGAAGAAGGGTTAAAACAATCAACTTATCTCCACATATCTCCACACGCACACACCCGTTTGTGTGTGTGCATATGTGTGTGAATACATATATATATATATATATATATATATATATATATATATATATATATATATATATGTATACACAATTTCCATGTTATATTAATTTTAACACGGTACTTCCTCGAGAATTATGATTTAGTAGGTAAAAAAGTTCTTTGAATATCATACAAAATCAATAATTCTTCTTGAAGATATAATCGATATTCCATTTTCTAAGCAATTTTTATGGGAATTATTTTTTAATGAACTCTATGCCAAACAAGCAATCTTAAACGTAAGAATTTTTATTTTGTATTGCGCTGTAAATATATTGGTTAGATAGCTTCTGTAGGAGAGCCAATTTCATTGCGAAGGCTTTCGTGTCATTAAAAAATAAATGGAACGTTTGAATTATAACGCAGGTCATTCAGTTTTATATAATATTCAGCTAATACTTTTTAAGGTAACATTTCAAACGGCGTAAAAGTAGGTGAGTCATCATGATAAAAGTCTGAAATGGGCAGTAGTTACATAAATATCTGCTTGAAAAGGATTTATACTTCTACTAACATTTTCATTCTTTTCAAAACTTAACACCCCGAAAAGTGTTTTAAAAGAGAAAGGATAATATGACACTGAAATCTGAAGGTTCATGGAAAGAGATAAAGATGCCCTACAAAAGTTGAAGAAAATATTTAGAAACAGAAAAAAATTCATTACAAACAAAGAAAATAGTTTTCATAATGCTATGAAATATCAATCATGGAAGTAAGATCTAAACAATTTCTTCACACGAGTGGAGTCTTGTGGCAACACTAATGAGGTTATCTAGATGAACGCTGAAAAATAATAGGAGCGGAAAATGGGATCAATGAGGAAATTTTAAGGAAAATAGAATAAAACAGAACACTTATCGCTAGAATAATAAAAAAAATATTTGTAAAATAATGTAGTAAGAGGACTTGGAAAATTTGACACTCGCAGGATATACTGAACTTAATAGGAGCAGAAGAAAACCTCGACAATACAATATGTCATTCTCCATTTCTACATTCAATGAAGAAGTTGGTAAAAACAAAGAATCCATACTAACAGCAGTAGCAGCAGTTATTATTCATATCCAACCCGTAGTGATTGCTGACAGCTGTAGAATAATAGCCAGATGCGTTCCGATAAAAAGAAACGGAAATTGAGATTAATGAAATTTGAGTTGAAGGTTAATAATCGCCATTATCGTCTTTATAAAGGGTGAAATAAACTGTGCTGACGAATCATTGAAGATAACATTATGTTGGAGGATTTCACCTTTCTTTCTTTCGTAGAAATGAACTGACAGATGACGTATTCATGACGTCATAGGTAAAGTGATAGGGTAGCTATGCCAGCTGTGAAATGCAGATAGGAATGATAGTTTGTAGCGGGGTGTTAGGCTATTTGGCTATAGATAGCAATAAAACATGTCTTGATTGAAATAGCCACGAAACTGTTTCAAAACCACTTAACATTCTTTATTCAGTCTAAAGCATAAGATACCTGTTATTAAGTAAGTTTCTCTAATGGTTTGGCAATTCCGTTTAAATAAAAACTAATTATTTGATATAGAAGTAGAGAGAGAATTAAACAAGACGATGTGGAGACATGACAAGAAGGTAGTGCTTGTAATCCGCATCAGTATTGGCAGTCTAAGTAGCAGAGAAGTAGAAGAGCCTATCGGCAATCATGTTATCATTGGTTGCATACTATGTAAACCTATCTGGTAAGGTATGACAAAGAACCTATTAAAACTTCTTGAAAATCTCTATTTCTTTGGGATTTCTGCATACTAACAGAAATATGCATACAAAAAGATGCCTGAAACAACGATGTGTTTTCTCACTGGAAGTATCCAAACAGCAAGGGGATTCTCAGAAAAATAACAATCCTATCCTTATTTATTACCGGTGGATACAATTTTAACAACATAAGATAAGCAAATGACAGAAAAAAAGTCTGCAGAAATTCTTAGACAAGATAGTAAAGGAATGTAGGAAAAAAGGACAGAACGTCAATTGTAAGAAGGCAGAAAACCTGGTTGTCAGCAAGAGGAATAGGCCATGGAGCGAGTTACAAATTGCAGATGTCTAAATCAAGCTAATTCAAAAATTTAAATATTTGCGTGCACTTTAACAGACGAGAGAAATGTGACACAGAAATCCGAGGGCGCCATGGAATTGCGAAATATGATTTCCCAAAGCTAAGTAGAGTATCACGAAATAGAAGAATGGAATTAGAAAAAAAAAGGTCCTATATGGCAGTTGGAATCCACAACCACGTGACACTCTTCTGTCACGTCTCTTCTTTCTCAGTTTCTAGCTGCGCCAGATTTGTTGAATAGTACCGACCTCAGGGATCATCCAGCTTTTTTTTCTCTCTTTGCTTGTGGCCAGCGTGTTGTCCCGATAGGGTTGGGCTGACGACAAAGTATAGTATGGGACCGAATATGTACTTTGTGTACTACAGACAAGATTGCATATTTCCTGCCCATGGTCGAGTAACTTTTGCCCCTTTGATTCCAAAGACAACATTGGTATCAATGTCTGAAATTAGAACTCATTCTATAAAATGCACACCACTGTTGATAACAAGTGTAATTGAATATGAAGAAAAATATGTTCGCTTCAGTTATGGAAATGAGGGTGTGTTTGTTGTGATGCGGTGGTTGTCTTATGACTTTTCTTGTTGGGCTCAATTCTCCTTATGTTTCTGTCTGGAGGGATTTAAGTCACTCTTTTCTGTAAGAATATACACGTTTTCGACAGTAATGAGTATAAACATACCCTCGAATTTAATTTCTCGGGAAAAATAATTCTAACAACATTTAATCATGTCTTCTTATCGGTGTAAAGTGGATAGTGGGGAACCTTGGTTTTGCTCAATTTTACTGAATGTTGGCTACTTAATTCTGGGTTCTCGGAGCCGTTCTTAAATTCATTTTTTGTTTATAATATATTTTTTATCCCGATTCTTTTTTCATTTTTTTTCGCAAACATTCAAACTACTCTCCAGAGAATTTTAATAATTATTATTAAATTAGTAGTTTCTCCAAATCACCGCCTGCAATTTTATGCAGTTAAATGTTTGAATATGGTCTCTGTTCTGCTACATTTCTACCTCCACCCACAAATGCAAATGTATATGCCATTAAGCATTTTCACTTCATTTAATATGGGGAGAGGTCCTTGCCTCCATCGATGTCAATTAGTAGTAAAAGAGTGAAATTAAAAGAGCAAATAGTTCTTTCCTCGAATTATATATATTTTTCCATTCCTCATTGTTCATAAAAAATTCTAGTTCATGCAATTCTATTAGAAGTTTGGTTCTCTCAACTTAATGCCTACGCAAAGCATAGTCGTTTCTTTAGAAGTGCCCAACAAAATTCTTCAGTTAGCTGTTCTTCATTAATCTGGTGGTCGTTCTGCTGATAATTCAACGGGTGGGTCTATAACTGACTTCACTCTCTTCAACATGTAGGGAGGTCTATATCATCCTCGATTGCTCCTCTCAGCTAGGCTACTAAAGCTATTACAATTATCATGATAAGAGTTTCAGACGAGGATGGCAGTGCTACCGTGTCAGTTTTCATACTGTCAGCGGTGCGTCCTCCTCCTGATATAGTTCTTTATCCTTTAATTGTTATAGGTTATTTTGAAACGGCTATATCGATTAAAAATTCCGAGCCAGTTATCCATAACCCCACCCGCACATTCAAGCTTACAGCACCTAGTATTCCCAAACGGTCATCCATTTAGGTACTGACCATACTCGACGTTACTGGTACAAGGTTTAGTTACAGAAAGTACGCTGTGTTATTTGTTTATGTTACAAGGTCTTTCCTATCGCTATAACTTGTGTTTTCCTGTCTCGCTAAGCTAAAATATCGGAATGAATATTATTTAAAAATAAATCATTTTTGAATCATGTTTGCAGGCATAGAAGTTTAGTATAGTAACAGACGCTGGAAAATGAAACAAGACAATCCGAAGGCGTAGAAAAACAGTGAAAGATGACTTTCTGAAACTAAGCAAATTATCAACGGATAGGAAAATATAGTAAAAAAGAAAGAAATGGAATGCTATAGTGCTACGCAATAACTAATCTCCTATATGGCTGAAGAGAATTAGAACCACGCATTTGTGGTTCTAATGATGAGTGCTAAGAATACCACGAATAGACAATGTGAGCACCCCGGGAGACTTAAATAATATAGGAGCAAGGAACTTTATATTATAATGAAAAAGAGACATGAACTTTCTGGAAGATATAGAAAGGAAAGAGCTCCTGGAAAATTTAACAGTCAAGGAATATAGTGAAGGCAAGAGAAGCAGTGGGAAACAGTTCGTAACCGACATAACAAAAATTGAGAAAATGGATTATAGAAGAGAGACAAAGAGGGATGGTAAATGGCCAGAAATTTTCTAGAGACACAAAAACACGATTTTCTGGCGAGTCATGTTCGTTCACGTCCTGAAAGGACTTTGCAAATAAAAGAAGAATTTAATTATATGTTGTACTACGTGCTGTTGCAGAGCTCATTTAGATTAAGAAAAATGACAAAGAAAAAGAACGAAAAAAGAATGAGAAACAGAATGAAAATGAACGGAAAGGAAAAAGAAATATAATAAAGGAGAAAAACAATAGTAAATTTAGAAGAAGAAAAGAAGAAGCAGAAACAAGGAGAAAATTAGGAACGAGTAGCACTACTATGAAAAGCAGTAAGCAAGGCAAAAGAAAAAAAATGTAGTAACAGAATTGGTGCAGAATTAGATTAACAAATAATTGGAGAAGAGGAAAATGACATTGTGATAAATTTATTATCTAACCTAAATTTTGCTAAGATTCACACAGCCTACCTGTTTTATATAACCTGACTTGAAAATGTCAGTGCCAGGTGTGAAGTTGAACATAATTAATTACTCAACAATTATTTTGGCGTCAATAATAATCAACAGAGTAGAATAGCTCTCAAAATTTCACACGAGGAACCCTAGATGTAAATTATCTATCTCAACCTCACTTGAGATTATGAGAGAGAAATATATTGAAGCCTTTTATGAGAATGAGAATAGTATTTAAATTTTTTCTTGATAATTCGATATAGGATGCTATTATCCTTATCAACTGCAAGATTCATTATTGTGAGTTCATTTCTAGAAACAAAAGCCTTTTACTATTCCTTCTGTAAGAACCATGACTCTAGAAATCTGCCTTCTCGCCATATTATATTTTCTGTTTTTCTTACAGCCTGTAAAAGACCCGGGGGCCACACTTGGTAAATAATTAAGTTAGGAGTAGTTTATATGGATAAGATAACGGTTAACTCTAGATATAAACAGGTTAAGATTGAAGTGATTAGGAAAACATCCTTTTGGGAATTGGTTCCACAGGGCCGTAGTTCGCGGGAAGAAGCTGAGTGGAACTTCACGCTGATGGAATACGGAGAGAATGTGGGTGGTTTCTTACTATGTAAGTGACATGACCGGTCCTGGGCGTGAAGGTTAGACCTGGCGGAACGAAGGAGTATAATTCGTCCCGGTAGTAGTTTTACAATTCATTGAAACAACCATTTTATGTCTTCTTTCTTGTGTCCCGTCTAACTATATTTTTTTTTTACTGTTTTCTCAATTCTATAATATCAATCTCTTGATGTATCAGAAAGTAAGAGTGTGATGTAAACATCCAAAGACACTTTAAGAAATTAATATATTAAATAAAAAATGAAAATACACGATTATATTATTGTACTCATAACGTTTGCTTGATATTCGAATCGCAGTAAAAAAAAAAAATTGGCAGTAAATGTAGACAGTGATAGTTGATATTGAATATTTCTTTACTCATGCAACTGGTAATACTGAACTTCACTTTAGAAGGCAATTATTTATTTTCCATATTAAACATCCATTTATACGCCATATGATATATCCCGTTCCGCTGCTCTATCCATCGTTTATAAATGCAACCGAATCAGCGTTTCCAACATCTGATCGTGTAAGAAAGACCAAAACACGAAGACTGTCTAAAATCATAAGCTAATATCCAGTTAACATCATGGGTAAAGTATATTCACGCATAGCTGAACAAAGCCGAATCAGATGTATACATCTCAATAACCTTTAGACATTGAACTGACTGGTTGTACGGACGAATTTTACGAAAAAATGAATTCAGAAGAAAACACAGAAAAATACCGTATTAATATTTGCTAAAAGGTTTCAGGATTTGAGGAATGATTACCGGAATAAATTATTTGCTTTGACGAAACAAGTATCGAACTTTTCAGACATAACTAAAAATGTAACTTTTGATGGGAAATAAAAAAAAATCAGCCCATAATTCGATCACAATATTGAAACATTTTGGTGGATGTATTATTGTGCTATTTTAAGCAGAAGCTAGGGGGTGAAATCAACTGGTTTCAATGGAAAATGGATTTGGTAATATTTTAGTACATTCATTTATAAAAATAAATATGTATATTCAATGCTATCTAGATTCGAACCGGTACACGATCAATCTACCAACAAGACAAAAGCTGAAACATACTCCTAAACTAATTTCACAAGGTTTAAAAAAATATAGAGTAATTGAATGGGTTTCTCAACCGCCTGATAAATCAAATCGAACATTATTTATAGGAACTGAAAAGTGCTCTTCCTAACAGAAGATATTGAATCTGAAAGATTTGGAAATGATTATGAATATTTGAATGCACAATAGATTCAGTAGACATATCGGAGGGTAAAAATGTATATTTACAGTGACTGAGGACAAAAGAAGCTTAAACTAGTTGTGGGGTCTAAAACTTGTGCGATATTAACTATGAAAATGCATTGATAATTAAGGAAATAAATTTATAATTTAAATCACCTTTATAATCACTTCAGGTTTTAAAATGTTTTACTAAGTCTAATTAACTATACAATTAGTTATACCGGATTAAATGTCACAAAACGCAACGACAACTGTCTACTAGGCATATCCGGAGTAAGGTATCGTAAAGCTCAAGAACATTTTGTTTGCTTCGAGATCACGTTGAAACACCGGAATTAAGCAACGTCGAGCCTAGTCAGTACGTAGGTGGGTGATTGTTTGGGAATACCAGGTGCTGTAAAAACGGATGCACGAGTGGTGGAACGGATAATAGCTCGGAAATGTTAATCCGAGAGCCGAGTTCTAATTCCAGTTGGACATGTCATATATTGGAAATGTATAAATCCACCTGTTCCCCTAAGTTAATTAGTAAGACTTGTATAACTAAATAATTATTATCTCCCCGCCCTAAAAAATTGGCACAATCTAAAAATATTTTCTGCCTTTAAATAACGTTCAAATCGTTGACAAACCGTAGAAAACGAATCAATCAAGAACAGTTTATCGTTGATTAAGCATGTGTCATGGAGTAATTAATTAACATTAGAGACGTTATTTTGAAGTATTAATAGCCACGTATTTAAAAAAAAATATTTTTAGATATTTATTTTAAGTTTTAATTGATTAGTAACTAAGAGAAGATGAATTTGTGGTTCGCCATAGAACAATGCAATAGACTTAAGTTATATTACTTAAACTCGTTTTTAAGCAATGTTTCGGCTCCAGATTGTATTAACCGATCAGCGACGTCATGTGTCTTTTAATTTTCAAACAACAATGTTTTTCGTCTGTTACGAAAATTTGAAAGCACTCTTCGGAAAATGATCAACAATATTTGCCCTCTTTAAAATGGAAATTTAAACACTAGGAAATTATTTATTAGCCAATAACCTCTAAGTTTAATCAAATGTAAGTTTTAGTTCTTTCGCAGCTGATTTCTCTGTTATAAAAGCCCTCGTATTAGTTCGCAAAAAGTGGTCTTTCAGCTATTCTATAAACTTTGAACCAGAGGTGTTCGCTCGTTTTTATACAAGCTGAAATCGTCAAACCTCAATTAATTACTCACATTTTCGCATATTTTTTCGAGTATACTATATTATAAAAAGGTTTAGCGATGTTGATCTAAGAAACACAAAAAAACACATGAACCGAGTTATTTGTCAACACAGTTCTTACCAGTAGTATCAGTGCAGCTTCACCTGCTATACACTAGCTTTTGCTACTAGAAAATTACACGCATACATAAAATAACGTAGATATGTGACGCACACGTTATCACATGTAGAAACATTCTATTTTTTTTCATATTAACGGAAAAGATTCTTTTGTAAAGAAAGACAAGCAAAAATATTTTTCACTATTTACATTATTCGGACTATTGTCCTCATCTGTGTTGCCATATTTATCACCGGAATATTTTTCTGTGAATTTGCTCATTACTTTCAATTTGAATGAAAAATGATACTCAATAATAAAAAAATATATATTTAAATTTGTAGAGACGTTTTGACGATTTCTTTATTTCTTCACTTTATCCACGCATATTCCTCTTCATATATGTATCGTTGCCTTGCTTTTTGGTTCTCAGATTAATGGGTATCTAATGTGTAGTGTCTGGTTGGAGTATACGCACCGGATAAACAGTGATACTATATACTGGTTAAACAAATATGAATTGGATGGCAAGAAGCAAGCTGGTTGCCTGGATTGAGTAAAGATATTGCATTCATGCACTCACAGCTTGTGAGAAAGCCTTCCTCAGGAGATAAATCATATTAACGAGGAGGATTTTTTCTTAAATAGTTTATATCTGTATTTGGTGTATACATGCCTCCGCAGTTCAGTCTTATATGGGTTTTATAATGATCTTTACGCTGTTACCAGCGACGTGTTTAATAGTAAGTTTGAAGACAGGACGGCGACTTCAATTATTGCACCCGTTAAACAATCGGATTTTTTTGTTTCCGTTTATTATACGATTTTTCTTCAGTTCTAAATTGATGTTTGTCTGGTCATTGCTTTTCTAAACTGCATTCTTAATTTTTGGTTATGTCAACTGTACGGAGGAATAAATCTTAATCTCTATAACTAGTACTTATCCTACTTTAATTAGATACCAAGTTGCTAACAGCGCTTGAGTTTTGATATATCTGTCTGCTCTAATACTGGGATTTGCTACATGTACTAGCAACTTGCACTCCCCAAATATAGCGGGGAAACAACAAAGCCTCATGGAATTATGTGCTAGAATAGAGACGCGCTTGCTGAGCGGTAACGGTGATGTATTAACAAAAACATGCTTGAACAGAGAATCATCTTATCTGTCGTTTTGCGTCTGACGATAAAATGCATCCGGCAGTTTATCAGGAGATTGACGGTGGAACCACCTTTTAATTACTGCTATTCCCAGGTCCACCCTTACCAGGGGTTGTCGAACCTGTCCCAGCTATGGAAAAACAAAAATCAACCGTATATTTTTATGACCAAACATACATTATTTATAGCGAAATAATAAATCTACCAACAATGCATTTTATGATTTTAAAAATATATATCTAAAACATAGCTTTACTCTGAAAATATAAACTTATGTACAAAATATCTTTATTTGAAAGCATAAAATTACGCTCAAAGTATTTAGATTTAGGCATTAAATAACCCATAGATGTTGATATGCTGCCAAACAAAATCAAAATCCAACACGAAAGAACTCTATCAAGGCATTACTCAATATAATATCCTATAATATCTTTAAGAAATCAAATTGCATTCCAAAATATAACTTCAACAAAATTACATCATAAAACACATATCACTGCCTCTATTAATCATGTCCACACAAATATGAATATGCAAAAAATTCTGAGTATCATCTACCATGTATTCAACTGTGAAAGCAGAGTAACATATATATTATTTTTATTCCTTCAAACCTTCCAAATAATTACTGTTCGACATTAAATGACCCAAAAGCTGTTGATATGTCGTTAAACAAACAAATAAATCAATGAAAATCAAATGATTAGGACTTTGGTGAAAGTAAAATTACTTTTTCAGCAGCAGTTATATAAATTTATATTTCGTTTTAGTTCCACGTGTATCATCCAAAAAGTTAACTTCGCACATGTTCCTGGAAAGAGAAGTTCTGTCTGCAGTTGCAAAGATCATTGAATTGTATACTTTCAATGACACTTCGGGAAAGGAAGTCTATGCTAACAATGAACAAATATATGTTATCTTTTATATTTAATCAACATTGTAATGTTATGAAGTTGTAAATAATATCCATGTACTTCTGTTATATGCATCCTTCTGTATAGACATACATAATTTATTCTAGCATATAGAACGATCACTACACACACGCCTACATAGATACATAGATAGAGATATTGTAAAGAATACATACCGATATAATGTATATGTAGGTAGTGAGATATATACACAGATGCAAGGAAATCTATTACAGAAAAACACATTAACTACGAAATACAATTTTGCTTGCGGTTTCCATGAGACGACAAATATGATTGCATAAATTTTGTCGCCTCACTAATTTCTTTTCATAATTTACGAAAGTAATTTTCTCGAAAAAGAAATTGGTAGAAAAAGAAAAGAGAGCAAAAATAAAAGAAATTTCTTTTCTTTTTCTGTCCCTAAAGATTTACCACACGATAGGAGAGACAATAAAGGGATAAATTGAATGAAACAAATTCGCTTTAAAATTGTGGTAAATGGACGTACAACGACTATCGACAAAATCCCATCACAATAAAAAAAGAAAAAAAGAAAAGAAAAGAAAAAGGTGAGGTAAATGCTCTAAACTCTTTCGTAAATTGTGATTATTTTGGCTTTAATTTCAATGTACGGGAAAACGATTAAAAGTTTTATTTTAGATGTTCTAATTTGATGATTTTATCAAACAATGTATTAACAAAACTTGAATGATGAAATATTTCAGAAAGTTGTTAATTAGTATTAGATTTTTATGTTACAGAATGATTTTGAAAACAAGGCAATGTTTTTGACGATTTAATTAATGTCATTTCCAAAGAGAAAATATGAAATAAAAAATCAATCTAAAAATGAAATATAATTACTAATATTACGGAGAGAAATAAAAAAGGAAAAGAGTGAACAAATTAGACAGATAAAAGAAGATTGGTATATGACTATTTATGGTTGGAAGTATGACACACGGCTAGGTATTATGTGGATCCTCTCACCCATAGTTGTGAATAAAAGTAAAATCTCTCCAATCCCATGGACATTTGTGGGAGTCGCCAGGGCATAATTTTGACCATAAACCGTTGAAGCAATGGAAAGTTATTGTCTGAGAAAATAACCCCTATCAACGACACGAATTTTATTTCTGTCTCGTCAGTAATTCACCGGAATTGCCATCCAGTACCACAAAGTCGCACTGTTCGAATTCTCTCTAACGGATTGTATTAAACAAAAGGAGTACATATATGTTTCTGTGGGATAACACCTTTACATTCGATTCTTTTCTCACGTTGAAACTAATCGGCGCATATTGCATGGTCCAAAGGGCAGACTCAAACCACACCTTGGCATGATTGCCCTTACTTTTATAACATAGTAGTTTTAATTTCTTTACGTTTAAAACAAATCAGAAGCATAATTTACAAAGACAGAGGGACAGCTAGAGCAAAGAGTTACATAGAAAAGAGGGGGTAACGGATAGAGTCGATTAGATTCAAAGAGAGACATACAACAACAACAACTAAAATATAGAGGAAAACATAATTTATGCTTAGATAAATTTATTTGTGCCAGGCAAAATTCTTACCCATTTATTTTTGTGAAAATGTTTGATCTGATGAGTTAAAATTGTAGTATCGGTTTTAATGAAATAAAATATTTCCATGATATTTTAAAGTCTCCGTTTTCATAATAAATTATTATTATGCCTTGCTATTACATTGAGCTCTATCTGGAACTACAACCTCTTTGAAATTATCCATATGGATTCCCAAATAATATCATTATATATATATATATATATATATATATATATATATATATATATATATATATATATATATATATATATATATATATGTATATATATGTATATATATGTATATATATATATATATATATATATGTATCAATGTGGGTTTTCTATAATTGTCACTTACAGTTTGTTGGTCAGTGTTTGAATTTGAAATCTAGAGTCGCATCGATATACCCTTAGTTCTATAACTCATATATAGTAAGTAGGGTGTTGAAAACACACATACACACACATACACACACAACTGAAAAAATCTGTATTAGTTATTGTGCATGTGTTTGTGCGTGGATGAAATTAACAACTTTGATATTCCAAGAAAAGTAACAAATGCGAGACGGGGACAATGTCCAAACGTTCGTGCTAAAGACAACCAAAACGGAAATCTGGTGTGAAAGAATCAATTCGTAATAGTAACAACATGCATACAGAGAAATCTAGGCCCAAATCAAGTAGGTATTTAAACCTTGTGAGACGTTTTGATAAATATAAATAAATCGAGAAAACTCTGCGAACGTATTCGTGTATAATAGTAGGAACTCTTGTCACCGAATATTAGTTCCTTAGTAACGCTAACGGCGTATTTCCAATCGGAATCAGATCATGTGTTACGGGCAAATTTTAATTTCTTCGTCAGATATATATGTTAAAAAAGAACTTTTCTTCTCTTTATAATAATGTGAAAGTCATTTCCTTTGTTTCACTCAATGAAGACCGATTGTATTTTCCGAACAAATGTTTGGTGTCTGGGTTAAAAAAGGGGAAAGAAAAGGATTATCACCACTAAACAGACATGACATACACGGCTGACATAGATTGGAAGAGCAAAGACAAACATTTAAAATAAACAATGCGTAATTGTGTGAAAAAAAGTATGGAAAAGAAGTAAAACAAAGCAGAATGTCTGTTGACAAGGCGATGTAATTTAATAGAAGTAGAATATAATCAGTTCTCTTTTTCTTTCTGTCTAAACACAGATAAATAGGGAGATAAGACAGAACAATACATTGGCTATATCGCGACTGGCTGGTTGGTTGGTTGGTTGGTTGGATGTAAAAATCAAAATTTGAAATATTGATTCCCAAGTCTGAAAAGATCGTCTCAATTTTTTCGACTTTTTGAAAATATAAAGGCAGATGATGACACTTAAATTCACTAGTATATATATATATATATATATATATATATATATATATATATATATGCGTGTGCGTGTCTGTGTTATGCGTCATTTTCAGTCAAACCGACTTCGAAGTTTCGTGAGCTCATTCTTTTCGTGAGCGCATTGCCTTCACATTTCAGGGTTATTGGCTTCTCTGGTGAGAAGCCAGTAACCCTGAAGAAGAGAATCCAATAGTCCTGAAGAGGCTATTGGGCTCTTCAGGACTTATAGCTTATATAGAGAGACGGCTAAACGAGTTGTGACATATGCATAGAAGATTGCTTTAGGCGGAAATTGATAGTTAATATTGGGTACTGTCTCTCATGTTTGAATTGCCTACGCCTATCTATCTATCTATCTATCTATCTATCTATCTATCTATCTATCTATCTATCTATCTATCTATCTATCTATCTCCATATATTCATATTTATCTATCCATCTCTGTAAAAATATGTGAGCATGATTTTGGATCTTACATTTTTGTGGAAGTTATACATGTAACCACGGACACACACACGTGTGTTTATGTCTGGATCGTTATGTTTGTGTATCTATATAAAGATTCAAGTATAAATAATATAAATGAAATATATTTGTAAAAACACAATATGAATAAAGACAAAGAGAAAACTTTTCTTTACCAACGTGTTTCTTCCATTGAGGGATTTTATCAAGCTAAATACAAAGATTTTATTTTGTAACATGTATTTATAAACAAAAATAAAAATATCGTTAAGTTTTGAAAATTCTTCTTTTTTAAGGAAGCTCTAACTTATGGCTAACTGTAATTAATGGTAAAATATGAATGGCGTTAAGTGATGTAATTTAATGCCTAATAAATGAAAGTGAGTAAATGTTGTTGTTGCTGAATTTCTATTTTTCTTATTTATTTATTTATATATTTTTATTTATTTTTATATAATTATTATTTATCATTTTATTTTAATTTGATAAATTATTAAAGTATTTATTTAAATATTTTGAATAATATTAGGTCTTGTGTTAGACTGTTTCTTTCAATTTTTAAAAAATTTTATGCCTATGTAGTAAAGGTGAACTTAAAAATCCTCGTAGAAAACAATCTAGCATGATCAGCAGTTGAACAAGGCAAGTGCGTTCAACTGTCGATCTTGATAAATTGTGACATCAACTGATCAATATTCGGTAATCTGCAAAATATTTTCTTCAATCCCTATGACTTCCACCAACGGCATACAGATTTCAAATTACATCGGGAATAAAAGAATATTTTTTAAAAATTTCAAACATCGAAGACATGTGGACATTTTTCAAATGATTATTCTATGGTGCCAAACCTGGTTATATGTTGTCCGAGGAAAGATTTCCCATCCGAAATATATTGTGCTATATTGTCATGAAAAAATGTGTGGATGACGTTGTAATGTAGTGGTAGTAGTTTTTCCGCATTTTATAAATAATGTATCTTCTTTATTCAATTGGACGTTCAAACTTCGAAAGTTACGACTAAGTCTCTGTAGTAAGACTTACACCATGCTTCAGGAATTCATAAAAAGTAAGCTTTTAACACCAGACACAGACCAGTGACATATTCCTTTAGTACGTTAGTTTTTACCCACCCATAATGTTTGATGTTTAGGATGATCGTATTGATAACTTTTTTCATCGCCAGTTACAAAATTCACTAAAATAATTTTTCTTATGTGTCAAAAACAAAATATAGTTTATGTGGCGCTGTCAAGCATTTTAAACCGATAATTCATAATAAATCCTTATGTCTAATAATGGATCGATAATTACAACTTTGATGGAATAATCCAAAGATTTGTAAGTTAACACATACAAATTCGTGTGAATTCGTGTTTTTACTTTTCTTGAACTCACCCAAGAATTATCATCATTATAAACATAATGATTCGAACCGAAGCATCTCCACTGGCATCATCAATGAAAATAAAGATCATGCAATATTGCACAGGCATCTTTTAAATCTCGTTTGCTTTTTTTCTTTAATATTAAAAACAGTATGAATATGCTCTCAAAATTCCAACCACTTTTCACTTTGTATTCAGTCTCAACTTGGCAAAAATTAAGGTGATAGAAATCTTTACACGCCTCAAACACGCACGATATCGTATGCACACATAATTCTTGCATATATTAATTCATATATATATATATATATATATATATATATATATATATATATATATATATATATATATATATATATGTATATATATATATATATATATATATATGTATATATATATATATATATATATATATATATATATATATATATATATATATATATATAGTTAGTTAGTTTACGAAGAACTAGTTAATCCGTATGGGTAGACCCATGGAGGATAAAATCCAGAGAGCTCAATGTAAATCAGAGCTAATAATTTAAATAAAAACAGACCACTTTAACCACTGTAACATTTCTATTCCCTCAAATTTAGTTCCATCTAACTCAATCATGTATCTCTAACCCCTTCACTCCCTCACTCCCTCACTCCGTTAATTTACTTATTACTGCCCGTCATAAATGTGTAAATTTCTTTTCATTTTTTGTTTCAACCTTTGGAAATAAAATCTGATGATCCGCTGTCCTTTAAAAGGGCTGTGGTGAAATAATTTATTATATGGAACCTTAAAGTGGTCTGTTTTTATTTAAATTTTTATTTGATATATATATATATATATATATATATATATATATATATGTATGTGTATGTGTGTGTGTGCGTGTGTATGTATGTATGCATATATAATGTAACTAAATACAAATAAATATAATGCACCTGTAATACAACTAAATACAAATAAATGTATATGCACATGTTCGTGTAGACATTCACACGCAATCTTACACATAAACTCACGTACATAGGCAAGCAATTATATTTATCTGCATATATACACTAGTTTGCATAGTTATATAAATATTTCTCCTTTTCTCTTTCTCAAACGCAAACACACATCATAAGGTTCATGGGGAGCAGGTGCAATGAAGCCAGGCTAACAAAGAAATAAATAGTGAAAATGAAGATGGACCGAAGAAAGTGAAGAATATCAAACGCCGCAAAATGCAATTAAAGAAAGAAAGAAATTTGGTAATGTCTGTAATGCGATGATCATGAAGAAGAGGAAAAAAAGAAATTATCTCAAAAATACAGAAAATGAGAAAATATACCAAATTTCGACCTCCAAATAAGAAACAGATATTACTAAAATAAAAAAATTGAAACCTATAAATTAAAATTAATGCAATGTTTGATGAAATTTTCTTTAAATGTATTCTTATAATATTCTTCAAAAGAATCTTTTCTTATATTTAAATCAAATTCTTGTTGATCAGTTGGCACCGGAAAATCCAACAGTGTGAACAAGGTAATTGAATAAATACTGAAAAATATATTAAAACATATTAAATCGAAAACTTTCAGTGTATTTTCAAATCATTTATATAGTAATTTCAGAACATCGGAAGTGGCAGCTTGATCAGATCACGTGGTTAAATTCAAGATGGCAACTATCATCATTGGGATTTGAGACCGCTACTTTGTCATCATCTCAAATGCAAAATAATTTCGTGGATTTACATCCAAATAGGTGGTATGTCGGAGGTGATATAATCATGAAATTAACCACGGAAAAGCTCCTTGATTACTTGGTCAATATAAGATGCATCTTCAACATCTAAAGGATCTTGACTGCTAGGGTGGGTTCCATAATATAGTCCATGTCATCCCCAGAATTATCAGAAACGATATGAATTCAGTATGTATTGCATTAAGTATGCCTATTGTTCTTCTTGAGGTCTTAGGCACTTGAAGAGTGAAACTGTTACTACAATGCGCTCGCGAAACTTCGAAGACGGCATAACTGAAATAACATCGCTCAGTTAAGTGACAAGTTTCGCATTAATTGTTTATATATATATATATATATATATATATATATATATATATATTTATATATATATATATTTATATATATATATATATATATATATATATGTGTGTGTGTGTTTGTGTGTGTATGTGCGTATATATATATATACTTATATATATATATAAAATTAATGAGAAATTTTTCATATATATATATATATATATATATATATATATATATATATATATATATATATATATATATTATATGTATAGACCGAGAGAGGGGAAGAGTGGGAAAGATAGATAGACAAGTACGAAATAAATTAATTATTTTTAAATTGTATAATTCTATAAAAGAATGACATCAAAAATTAAGAGTCGATAGGCGAAACCTAAGCATAAAAGTCGCTGTAGATATGAAAAGAATGGAAAAGAAAAAATAATGAAAATAAATTTAATCTTTTTTCCGCCATTAATTCATAGTAATAACTATTAATAATACACAAGTTTTTTCTTTGATATTTTCTCTTTTATGAACATATCTTTCTTTAAATACAAAATTGATATATTTCTGTCTCCAAAAAGTTATTTCTAACTCATTTAATCTATAAAATTATTGATTTAATGCTAAACCAATCGTCCTACTTTTTGTCTCGGATTGAAGAGAAAATATATTTTACTGCGATAATTATTTCAATTTTATTAAAGTTTTAATCCAAACTGACAGGTCTGATGACTAACAAATAGAAAATAAGATGAAAACTCTTTTAATGATATTTAAATACCATATTGCTTTTTGCTTTAATATTCAATCCAAAGAAAAATGATCATTCATTCCATTTCTAATAAGAAATTTTTGTACCTGTAATGATCACAAAATATTAAAGAAAACATGAGTCTAAAATCTTGTTTTATTTTTTTTTTAATTTTAGTTTACTGAGTGCATTTGCAATTTTTCAAGCTACGATGCATAACATTAACCTATAATGAATTGATATCCAGACATTGTTTCTATGCACTTTCGAGTATTCAGTTCATTTATTTGTCTGTAGACGAGACTACAAATTTATATTATATTTATTGCTCTTATTATAATCTTAAGAGCGTGTGTATTAATTCTTGACCACTGAAAATAAACCATTTTTTGCCACACTACATTTCTAATGTTATATCATTTGCAGTGAATAGCTATAGTGAAAAACACAATGATTTTCTTAATAAAATTATATGAAATTGTTATTTTTTGTTGTAAAATATCAGCTAATACAAGGTTCAATAGGCCATCAGTGTAGATAAGTGGTTCTCAAATTATTTTTCCCGATGCACTCTTTTCGCCGTAAGTCAGGATGTCATCCCCACTTTTCCAAGATTGTCCGACTCAAAAAGTGCATTCCATATAATATGCATATATTATTGAAGATCTTCATTCTTTTCCATATTAGTACGTATAGATTTACATGGATTACTTTTGTAAAAGCTAGTGGAAAGATGATCTCGGGATTGAAAATTTGCCCTTAATCTGGCGCTTGAACATCCAGGATTGGAGTTTGTATCTAGATGAGGAGGAAACATTTAAAAATTCAAAATTTAAAATAACTGAAAAAATAGTGATTTTAAACGTTTTTAATTTATAATGAGTTTAAAGTAACAGTAACACAAAAACTGAATTAATTTTTTTTTTGTTTTAAAATGAGTTTAAAATATCTCCAAAATTTTGTGAATTGTGGAAATTAATTTTATTTCTTCAAAATGCAAGGAATCAAAGTTAATGTAAGAGGTTTCGTGATGTGATGCTTTGAAGTTCCGCATAGTTTGCGATTTTAACTGCTAGTCAGAATCAGTATTAAAATGAGGTTTTGAACTTCTATGGAGTGAATTGAGGAAGTCAAAGTTATTTCTTCAAAATGATGATTTCTAATATTATTATAAATGCAAAAACATTTTATCGCTTCTGTATTCATGACTAGTGAAAATTAGTTTTAAGATTATTTAAAGTTACAAGAGATACATTATTTTACTGCAGAAGAAAACCAAAAAGCAGGTTATCACCGTATACAAGATGGAATATTCCCTAAAATGCCACCGTGAACGTTGTTGCCGTTTCCATTTATGACCATTGTTTACTTGTTAATCACTGGAAAGTATTAAATTTTCAATGCATTTATTTAACAAATTATACTCGTCATTTCAGGGATTACTGTAATAGTTAAGGAAGTACTAATTCTATGAGTTTGTGTGGCTTGATTTCTATTTCTTCCATGTAGGCATGAAACAATAAAAAACAGAATTTTATTTTTTCTCAAATAGAGCGACTTTTGAAAATTCTATCTCTAGCTGCCCGTACGCATTTTTTAAAAAAATGACATGATTCTTCAGGACGTAGGCAATTATGACTCAATAGATTCCGTTTTTTGATTATCTGCAAATTGCCATGCATTCTTCAGAAATATAGTGAAGTGTTTTCCTTTTGGATTATCCACGAATTTGGAATTCAGTTTTACTTCTTAGAACGATGAGTCTACAATTTTATTTTATTTCCATTTCGTTAGGTCTACCTCTGATGTATTAACGGCTATCATTGAATATATCAGCCTATGAATAATATCGCCGAAGCTCAAGCTGTAGTTTTAGATATCTCGAAGGGGTTTGACAGGGTGTGGCACGCTGGTCTTCTATGCATGCTCATGAACTACGATATCACAGGACAATCATTTGATTGAATACAATCGTTCCTATCAAAACTGAAATGAAGTTCATTTTGAACGGGTTCGCTTCCAGATCCTAGCACACGAATGCGGGTGTTCGCCAAGTTCCTTTCCTGGGTCCTACGATGTTTCTGATTTTTATCTGCCTGATATCTTTTTTTCCCAAGTAGGCACTTATGCAGATGACATTACGATTTTCTCCTGTTTCAATAGCAAAGCCACCAGATCTGACAAAGTAAATCTCGCCGCTGCCCTTGAAAATGATTAGTGAGCAGAAATGGCTTGGAAATTTTACTGCCGCCAAAACAAAAATTCTCTCATTTTAATTAACATAGTGAAACTTTTCTGGCTGTCATCAGCTGACGCTAGACTTCTGGAGAACAACACACTGCGCCTTACGTTTTCAACTAATTTGAAATGGGATGACTACATCGAATCAATAGCTGCATCTACTGCAAGGAAAGTTGGTTTACGAAGTCGTGCGAGAAATTTTTTGCCTCAGAGTCGATCTTGGACAATTACGAATCTACAAATACTGCTGTCGTATTTAGTTTGGTGTTCCTGCTATTCATCTCAAAGTTCTTGACAAAATCCAAAGAATGTGATCGATCCTAACTTGGCATCTCGATTTCGGTCACTTTCTCAAAGACGTGACGTGGCTTCCCTCTGTCTTTTCTACAAATATTTTAATGGCAACTGCTCTGACGAGCTTTTTTTCCCTGGTGCCCCGACTACATGAATCTAGGTCCCACCCTTTTACTATTAAAATAGTTAAATGCAATCGCCACTTCTACTCCAAAAGTTTCTTTTATCGTACTTCCTGCCCGTGGAACTCCCTTTCGTTTACTTGCTTTTTTGATAACTACAATCTTCATACATTTAAATGCAACGTCAATTGCAATCTTCTATCTTCTGGAATCCCGTTTGTTCTTTGTCGTTTGTCTTTTTCTCAATCCTCCCTGTACTCTCATTTTCACTCATTGTAATCCCCTCTGTACTAGTGGAATTCCTCTCTTGCTTGGGAAGAAATGATTAAAAAGAACTAGGATGGCGGAACAAGAGATGGATTCATACCATTCCTATGGCCATATGTGCGAAAGTGAATGCAGGAGGTTGTGCTGGAATTTGAACTCCGTTCACCGATTTCATTTTCCACCACTATATCCTTTACACTACGCACACATCCAAACTCTCTCTCCCCATCTCTCTTACTTACACACACACACACACACACACACACACACACACACACACACACACACACACACACACTATCTATTTATCTATGCGTATGTGCATGTATTTATGAACCTGTGTTTACTAAGAGAAACATTGATTGGTTGGTAATGAGAAAAAAGGAATAATATTCCTAAAACCTCGAACGTGCTAAAGATTAAAAGTGCCTAATGTTCGAGTCGAAGCCATAATCATACATGTATCATTGGGTTTTGTGAACATTTCTTTCTGCAAATTGGGAAAGAGAACGCTCGTTAGCTGGTTAGATGAATGATGAGTTTTATTAATGTAATCAAAGGCATACGAAAAAGTGACATGAAGTTTCAGCAGCATCAGATTAATATCCATCATTGATTTGGAGTGAATGTGTTAAATATCGGGAAAATCTAGCTACCGTCTTTTTACGGATAACTGGGGTTAACATAATCATTCAGTTCAATATTTGTGCTTAAGATATTTTTAAAAGTAGTTGATAAGGAAAACAGGGAATTAACGTTAATTGAAAATTACGAGGAACAAAAACATAATTACTTTCATTTGCTTAGATATTCAATATCAAAATTCCACTCCCGCAATCTAAGAGTAATCATTACTTTAAATAAAAGATGTCAAACTATAATAATGTTAATAATAATAATAATAATAATAATAATAATAATGATAATAATAATAATAATAATAATAACAACAACAACAACAAGAGTTAAGAGAAGAGCGTGATTTACGAAAGTAAAACGAAAAGAAAAAACACAGTGTTTGACAATGTCAAACAATATTTCAACAGAATGTCTGTCTTCTTCAAGTTATATTTAAACAATTTTTCAAGTATAAACATATATAAATCAACCAAAAGTTATGTCTTTGTACAAACTTTGCTTGTCCAAGATTCATTACTGATACAGTAATTGTGGCACTAGGCCAGAGAAAGAGGGGAGGCTGGTCAATCTATCTTATACCTAGCTAATCGAATTGACGATCCATTCATTCGTTACAATATATTCATTCACGATAAGAATTTATCCGTCACCAATCGCTTCTTCATACATCAAAATACCTCGCTTGGCACACTAATGGAAAAAAACATATATATATATATATATATATATATATATATATATATATATATATATATATATATAATTATTATTATTATTAATGAAATGATGGGGTATATGAAAATCCCGAAAACGACACGTAGTAGGAACCGTCCACCTCACAAAAATAAGATTGGCCGCTGTATTCTGTCTCCCAACAAAAAAGAGGCTCTTTTGCCAAGGGAGAGGCAAAGGCTATGGGCATTAGAAAATTCAAAAAGCTGACCCAGTCGAGAGGAAAAATGAGGGTCAAAACAAACTGGGAAGGTATGGGAATCTCGACTTGGATCATAACAAAAGCAGAATCCTGGATCAAAACTTACATTAACTAGGTATACTTGGAATATTCTATCTTAACCAGGGGAGAGCTCCTAAGGACACTGCTACGTTGTGTTGGTGGGGGGGGGGTGAAAAAAGAAAATCAAGGCAAGCCCCATTGAAATAAATCATGCTCGCATCAGTTACCCACCTTTCATTGTAGATACAAACAACTTTCTATCAGTTTTAACCTACATCTTGAGCTTCGGAGAATAGCGATCGCAAGGCAAGATTTCCTCCATTCGTGTCGTCCAAATCACCATTCGGGCCATAGCAGCATCATAAACGCCATTCGTTTCACCCCAGAATACAGGGTTGAAACATTGTCACACGCGTATGTCCGATCAATGAGCACGAAATTTTCGGGATCGAAACGAGCCGTCAACTCGCCGGCATAGTTCCAAAGGGGGCGTATTCGAGAACTGATAGAAGGCGTGCGAAGCCGTTTCCTCTAAGCCAAGTTCACATCGTTGAGAGTCTGTCAAATCGGCCTAGCTCCATTTGAACGCTACTTTTTTGAGAGATAGCAGATTCTGTAAGGGAAAACTCAGGTTTGTTGTGATAATCCGCCGCTGGAGCCCAAGACCCGAAAGGGCGCAATCGGTTGCCGACAAACCGAACCGGACGTAGAACGGATCCTTCACGACCCTCAAAGTCGATCGACACTTGAGGAGGAAATTCGACTGATCCCGGGGCCTACGACTTTACTTAGCCCTCGTAACCGGTGGCGTGATGGAAATGCGAGGGAATGCAGCCCTCACACCTCCCTTCAAGATCGAATTTTCTGTCAACATGCTGTAGGAAAGCCAACCTCGAGGTTTGTCGGTGACTCGCCAAGTGTGCTACTACTAACTCCTCATGACACAGATGCTGGGTACAGACATTCTGTCAACGTGATGCTTGAGTCCACCCCACAAGAGTGAGGAGAGCAAGCGCTTACAGAGAGGAAGTACAGGCAACCGGTAAATGATGAGAGTAAAGATGTAAGTGGCACAAGCCTCAGTACTTCCCTTCAAGGACAACCGCCATTGGCATCAAATCTCGACCGACGCGCCGACCTTTGCCTGTACTTCGTACCAATATTTCTCCGAGATTGCGGACAAGCCCGTCCGCCCAGTCAAAGGGATACGGAAGGTAAATGCCCTTCCAGGCACCTAACCGCAAGCCGGAAGTTAATCTTGGCCCCTGTGACATTTTTGTACCGTTCAAACACCTTCAGCTCAACCTCAGTTTATCTGCGAGACGACACAAAAGTGGGTACGTCATCGGACAGCAATTCCACATAGGGCCGGACTGCAGGCCCTGTCCTTGTCAGAGAATTAGAGGCTCCAACGCCAAAGCGTAATGTAAGGGCGACAGTGGGCAGGTATGACGAACCAAACGAGACAGCGCAAAAGTGCTCGGCTGTTTTCCGTTCACCTACATCACAGTACTGAGGGAGCGATACAGGAGGCTAATCCACCGGTAGTAGTCCGTTTCAAATCCGGCGGCCTGCATGACAGCAGCCACGTACCGACGGCCGACTCTATCAAATGCCCTGGACTGATCCAAATTGATCATCACAGCTTGATCGTCGTCATTTACATCCTTTAGGATTGTGTGAATCAGAAACTGGTTGCGCTGAATTGTTCGTCCTTTCATAGAACAAGTCTGCTCGAGTCCCAACAGAATCTCGGCAACTGATTACAAACGCTCCGTGTTTAGAAGAATTATGGGCCTGTAGATAGCTAAATCTCGCCCAACACCCTGTTCGTTTTTAACAGCATGTTTACACCTCTGGAGATCCAGTTGTTGAACAGGGCATTCGAATTCGGAACAAAGATACGCGACAGCCTTAAGTACAATTCATAGTGTAAACCATAAAGTACTGGAGATGTGCCTCTGCTGTTCCTCTTTAATGCCGCATACACTTCGCTCTCCGTGATATCACACTCGCAACCAGCTACTTCAATCGGCGAAAGCCGAGGAAAGTCAGCCAAATAGCTGCGACACTCTTTGTCACAGAGACCAGGCTCCTTGGTCAACTCGCTCTCGAAATGCCACCGAAACACCTCAGACATGTCATGGGCCGACCTCTGAGTACGCCCCTCCGGAGTATCGAACTCACGAATCTAACGATCGGAACCTCAACGGTTCTCTTACTTGCGCAATTCTGAGCATATATTAATGGATTCGCCAGACATCTTGTTTAATTTATGCCTAACTACCTGACCCTGGTAGCGCTTGCTAGCCGTGCGCCGCAGGGCCTTGGTAGCTAGGTCTATCTCTAGGATATCCCTCGCAGCCACCGCCTGGGAAAGACTATTTTCAATAGCTTTCACCTTGTGAGACTTATCTAGTGCGAGCCGCTGTCTAAATTCGGTTGTGAAGGACCTAACCCTATCCTTAAGCCTCTCCCACCACCAACTCCCTATAACTGCCCCACTAGTCCCACTACACGACACAATTCAGCTGTTGTAGGAAGTCCATCCTGTCCAGTAAAGACAGATTGAACTTCCAGTAGTCAGTCATTCTAGGCCTAGTGTCTAATGCCGCACTGGAACAGACGAGTCTGTTGTCCGAATAGCCTAACCAGTGGAAAGTTAGACGATCTAATACATCTACATCGGCCTTTCTTATTAACATTCTATCCGGGTTGCGAAATACTTGTGTAGACGGCCAACTACGTGCCCAGATCTACTTTTTTTCTCTCTGGGTGATCGAACCGGTATCTCTCGACGAGACCAAATTCGGCGATCAGATCAACCAAGCTACGAAATTGGTACGAACACCACCCAGACCCGGTTACGGAGATAAGACCTGTAACAATTTTATGGGACTTTACAATACACACAGAGAGAACATTCAAAGTTAATCGCCTTGAGAACGTGCTTAGAGACCGCAACGTTGGAGCCCTCAGACGGATTGGAAAAGATTTCAATAGACTCAATGATGGAATCCCAGGAAGTCCATGCCTTAATTAAATACAAAAAGATGTACTCACAAGAACAGCTCACACCTTACGAAGGGCTTAATCTATGTAAAATAGGTGTAATGTTTTTTTCAAAACTGTTCAGTAGAAAATATCATGTCATTTCTGACCTTAGGTCTCTGGTTGGAACCCGGAAAGAAATGTGTATACACCAGAAACCAAATGAAAGAAAACAATAATAATAATTATTATTTAATTTCAATGTGTTGAATGTCACAGTTATGGGCAAAAAGATAATTTCGATTGATTTTATTAAAAATCAAATTGTGGCCAGAAAAGTAAGGGCATTTAGAAAACATGTTAATTTATAATGTGATCATGGTTATCATCTATGCTGAGCACCTATAGGGATTTGTCTGAGGTGAGAAATTGACATGCTGGCAACAGGGCGTTGTGCTTCAAAGTTGAAACTAAGCAGAAGTCTTCTTGCCAAGCATATGACAACAGGGAGCGATGACACAAATAATAGCATTTTTGCAAAATAAAGAAAGGAACTTGTCATAAGAAATAGTACAGCAGTTCATGCTTTGTATGGTGTTGAGGGTTTGCAAGTACTAAATAATATACAACGCAGAAAGCGACTTGATCTACAAATATCATAGAAGTTCGTATCAGTGTAATACACAATATTCAAACCTTTGGGCACCTCGAAATGATGCAATTGTTAGCAAACTAGTTACGCGAGAACAATTACGACTGAGTAGTAGGTTCCCCATACTTTCGGCATTATGCCACATGTACACTGTACTTAGAAAATCACCATAACGTTTAAACTTGATTCAATGAAAGTAAATCACAAGGTTGAAATTAAAATCACGACATCAGTTTGCAGGCAATATATTTGTGATTCTAAACGTGGGCGGTAGATTTTCAGGAGCACAACAGCGTACACTATAACTGAACTTAATTATTTTTCACATTTCGGGGCAATGTTACAGTTATCGACATGGAATCGGAAGACTCCATTCAACATCCGGTCAAGACTGTTGCGATCACTTTCTCATTAATTCTCTTGGATAGGGAATTAATTTGTAATCCGACATTTACAGGAAGAGAAAAGAAAGAGGAGAGAGAAGAAATGCGTAACAATTTGATTGAGAACTTTATTGAATTTTAATTTTCCTTCATTTCTTATGCGTGCACACTTGAGTGCTGACTTCGTTGAGTATTGACGTTGTTTAAGCGGTTTTTACTCTAACTAGATAGACTAGACATTGAGTACTTCAATTTACTGTGTAGGACGTTGTCTGCCTTTTGGTCATTTGTTTCTTTTCCAATTCAAGATTTTTTAAGTTAAGAGGCAAGTTGTCTCTTGACAAACCAAAATTGCACAGCACTATATATATATATATATATATATATATATATATATATATATATATATATATATATGTATATATATATATATGTATGTATATATATATATATAAATATATGTATATATATATATATATATATATATATATATATATATATATATATATATGTAGTAGTGTGAAAAATGTTAACCCCTGAGATAGTATTTAAGATGTGTTTCTTTTTCCAGATAATCAAAAAATCTTAATTAAAATATATAATCATTAAGAGAAAACTTTATTAAATGAATTATAACCACTTTCAAAGATTTTTATCAAGCTAGAATAAAAATATTAATTAAAAATCCTAATATTTCAAAATCTAAATGTGTAATAAACAGTATACTTTAACGAATACAATATATATATATATATATATATATATATATATATATATATATATATATATATATATATATATATATATATATATATGTGTGTGTGTGTGTGTGTGTGTGTTTATTCCTAATTTTGAATTTTGAATTTTTAGGATTTTTAGCAACTTAAAATTCAGAATTAATGCAAAGTTTGAAGTGTTAGTTAATCTTTTCCTAACAATAATCCTCTTTCAAAATGTTTACCTCGGGACAGATTTATAGATAAAATATCTGTCCTAAATTCCGACTATTCAAAGCTCAATTGTTGCTACATTCATAGGAGATTATTGCATGTTTATTGAAATGCTGTACCCGATTTAAGCTTAAATAGATCGGACAGTATAGTTAATGCCTGTTTTAGGGGAAAACGTACTCAAACGATAGGCCTCGCACGGGAAGGTCATTTGTACCTCTGAATCGTGAATATGATCAAAAAGCGGATTTTCTCATTAGAACTAACAGAAGAATCACTATTGGAAAACCGTGAAAGACCTCTTGCTAGACATAGTGGTGCCTGAATTCTCTCGGTTACTGAAAGTTCTGTGCAGATTGGTTTGCCAGAATGCTGACGGAATTTATTAAAGAGTAAATGGTGGTTGCTGTTTGAGAGCTTTTCCAACCTGATTTGAATACACAGAATATTATGTTTTGTAAAGGCGGCACACAGAAAGAAAGCGATTATCTAAAGATGAGGAGAAGAAAGAGAACTTGAAAATGTCATCACAAGCAGCTAAGATCTTGCAAAATGATAGGAAATAAGCCAGGAATCCTTAGAAGATGGGTACAAGGATTGAGAAGGAAGGGACATAAGTTAATGAAACGGAAGGAATCATACGCGTTTTGCATTTATTTTGATATTCTTTGTTTCTCTTGTATTAAATATGTAATTAAATAAAACTCATTACATTTTGATCGACCCTCGTGTATGTATATATATATATATATATATATATATATATATATATATATATATATATATATATATATATGTATGTATATATATATATCAGGAGAGAACGCGCGCTCAGCGCACATTCGGTCGTAAAACCATATTCCGAAGCATGTCACGGCGACATAATAATTTTTTTCCTTCTGGGATTTCAGTATGATGAATCATACAGCAACATTTCTTCGGTAGACCATAATGAAGAGACAAACTACAATAGAGCCTCGTTTATCTAATAGGTATTTGAAGCGAATTACGATGTGAATAGCAATTTGTCGACTGACGCCTACTCATCGCCATTTTAACGGTGGCTTCTTTTACCAAAATATTTTTTCACTTCCTTAGATATAAAGAATATATTGTCAGCGCGAAAACGTCAGTGT
>OZ038486.1:111409752-111417252 GCA_964036315.1 Acanthosepion esculentum | reverse complement strand
AGCTACTCACCTTAGTAAAACCAACTGCATTTGTACCCACTTACCTGTTTGCACTTCTTTCAAAGATTTGGTTTCGATCGGTCAATGTATGGCTATTTTAGAAGGTGTGATGGATGTACTAACGGAATCATAACATTTTATATATAAATTGTAAATAGCAGTAGAGATTCTTTAGAAAGAAAATATTCTATGCGAAACTAAACGTAAATTTAGGAAGGAAAACTCAGGAATTATTGCATTTTGTATATAGTTTCGCCATAATAAGTTATTTTCTCCTTTAATTAAAATAAAAAAAGCATCAAATGCTCTCTTTCTCGCAATAAACCTTATTGTGAAATATATTGTACGCTATCTTTACAAATTGTGTTCAAATATTTCCACCTTTATTAATTCGTGTCATTTTAGCCAGTTTTCACAGACGAAATGACGTGTGCATTGTTGCGCAAAGGATATTTGAATAGCGATACATCAACATTAGTGTGATATCTAAGAACAAGTGTCATGAAAACCAAAGCCGAAATTGGCAGGCTACAATACAGAAACAAGTATCAATTGGGCAGATAAATAATGGAAAGCACAAGACAAGAAATCAGTAACTGTACTAGAATTGTTCAGGAAGAATTCGAAAACCAATAGAAATGGGTAGGAATGACAATTCCCTACCAAATCCTGTAAAAGATTGGATTTTGAAAATTTACACTAGAAAAAAGACACTTCGCAATTCGAGTTAATTACACAAGCCAATCATATCTAGTCATCATAAAAAAAAGAAAATATAACTTCCAGGAGGTAGAATAAAAGTGAAAGCTAAATAAATATACGAACGTTGAGGAAACTAAAAACAAATGAAATATAAAAATGAGGATTTTTGTTATCACTATTAGAGATACGCGTGGCATGGTCCCAGGAGAAGCTTGCAAAAGAATTAAGAGAATTGAATATCTGAAGAAGATTATGTTCTCAGAGATCCAACAGTAATGGGTAAGATTCATCACGAAAAACCAGGACAGTGCTAGAATGCTTACTTACCAATCTATCTATGAGAAGTCCACTAGATACGACTGTTGAAAAACTCATCTAATAGAGAACAAAATCCAACAAAACCACTATTACGGCAGAGTGCCTGCAATAATCTCTCTTTATTTGAATAATAAACATAATGTAGTAATAACAATCTTTAACAATATTGTATATTGTATATTCTGATTTTGAAGTAAGTTGTGCGTTAAGAATAAAACGTAAAGCTTAAAATATAAAATAAACTGAGTGCTCAATGCCAAAATCGGCAGAACCTAAATATAATATAATATGATTATAAAACCAAATCAAGTACTCGGAGTTTCATGCATTGGAAAATATCAGGATGAATTATATATATATATATATATATATATATATATATATATATATATATATATATATATATCTAATTGAATAAATTACAAACATTATATCTACTTATTTTTATCATAATCCTTTCATATTCACGAACATTTTTCCAAATATTACAAATAAATAAGACAAAAAATAAACTGTAACATTGAGAATCACTTTTATTTCCGAAATAAATTCCATCCAATTCTGAGATGATCATCAGGGGTGCAACTGGTAATGCAAAAAATATGTGTAGCTATCTATTCCTGAATTTTGTTTTCTTTTGCGTTTAAATGCTATGGCTGACAGTCATGCTTCAGAGTTCATTACAACGTGAAAATTTATCCATTATGGAATTTTTTTTCTTTTATGTTGTCATGGTCGAGCGCGCATTATAGACATTTTAGAACATTATTACAGTATTTGCAGCTGATTTCATTCACTGTCGCTTTCAATTTTTTAATGACTATGCATCTGTATACATATTCCTTATCCGTACATATATATTGTTTTGTTACAAGGAAATGTTGCTTTTGTGAAAGAAAACTCTTTTGTTAGTTCTTGGATGATACTTGTGGCATTTTATTTAAGATTGCATAAATGACATTTCTGGAGTTGCAGTTTAAGTTATTCTTTATTGGGAATGTTTTGTGAGTTTCAAAAAGTGGAGGAGTTCCCTTCTATAATCATATCACAAACCCCACATCTTTTCTTGTTGCATTTTATAACCCCCTCAGTATTATGTGTTGGCTAAATTTAGATGAGATTAATATGTGTTTTAGGTTTTTGAGTGGCGTTTGTTTTGAATTATTTTACTTGTTTATAATATATTTTCATTTTATCATTCTTGTTAAGTAGGTCTAGATTTCTTGTAATTTCTGCAAATAGTTATGGAATGTTTTTGTGGTGTGTTGAGGGATATGCTAGAATTTGTTCGACGTTGTGTTTCTTTGGATTTCATAGTTGTTCTAAAAGTATATTTTGCTACTTCAAAACCTTTGTTTATTAGTAGCGTGGGGTAGCCACGTTTTTTGAGAGTTTTATGTAATTTCTACGCGCTTTCGCAGGTGTTTGACGGCCATTGATGCGCAACTCCTATGTGTTAGAGAACGGATTTTAGACAGCTTTTGAGGTAATGAAAATGAAGATATTGTTGGGTGTCTGTATGTTTGTGGTAGATATCTGTGATAATGTGGTTATTTCTATTTCGGATCTTCGGGTGTAAGTTTTGGAGTACATTGTTTAATTGGTTAATATCGCCCCATGAGGATTTCCAGAAAATGAGGTTATCATGTAAGTATCGCTTCCAAGATTTAGTGAAGTATGTTTTTATATTTTCCCCATATATTTGCCCTATCTTTTCATGGAGGTTTCCTCTGGGTAAGATAATCTTATGGTGGCATATGTTGGTGTCATTTTCTTTTTCATCATGGTACCTAGGGTTCGGATATTGATTCATTGTTAAATTCAAAGTATTGCTGTTCATGATTACGTTTATACTATCGATAATGAATTCCTTGCTGAATCTGCGATGAAGTATTTGTCGGTTTTTTCAATCAAGAATGACATTGCATTTTTATCAAATTCATGTTGTATGTTGCGATATAGTTTTCTGATGTCAAATGTTGCCACGAGAATTAGCGGAACTCCATTTTATGGTATGGCGTTAAAGCATTAGATATAATCTCTAATGTAGTCCTTAATCTCTTTAATAAATGGTTGCAGATTATAACCATTTACTAAACGGATTAGCAACACGTTTGAATTTGGCAACAAAAACGTCACACGCAGACACGCACACACCATACAAATATGTATAGACAGCGAATATATACATACATACTAGCAAAAGCAAACACACTAGACGGACCACACGCACACAGTGACTCATTCGAACGCTACACACCCTACAAAGAATGTGTATGTGTATATGTATATATATATATATATATATATATATATATATATATATATATATATATGTATGTATATATATATATATATATATGGATAAAATAACTGAAAAAAATATATATAAAAACACAGAAATAAATACTTTCATAAAAAAACACCGAATTTTTTTTCAGTTATTTTATCCACAAGTTATATACATATCAAGAAAGTATACGTGGCCTCTCATCATGCTATATATATATATATATATATATATATATATATATATATATATATATATATATATATATACACACAGACACACACATATATATATATGTATGTGTGTGTGTTTGTGTGTGTCTATATATATATAATATACTTCTAAAGAAACAACATATATGTATGGAGAAGGAATATATACATACATACATACAAGCAAATAACAAAAAACAACAAAAAAACACATACACAATACACAAAAATGGAGAGAGGTTTAACAAAATACAGAGGTCATAAAAGGATAAGAACAACAACCTCCTTCCTTCCACTTTTCTCTGGCCAATCCTAATTGTTTTATTACCCGTGAAGCAGAAGAACATTTTCTCCACGAGTCCAAGAAGAGTTTGGCTTCTTATAAGACAATGGTTAAACATGAGAAGCATAAGGAAAAAATTAATTCCGTTAAATCATATGTGGAAATAACCATTCTTCGCCTGATGACGGTTCACAGGAGCCGAAACCTGTGTAGCAAAATATATGGAAAATAAAATATAATATATATTTTTAAAAAATCCGCATGATAACAAAAATCTTTATAAAAGTCATAGATAAACCGGTGGTATGGCTTTCAGACACTTTCCAAATGTGCCTCTCGCTGGGATCGTCTATATTATTAATGAAACATGCTTGAATGAAGAACTTCTGCCTAATATGCATAGATATATATATATGCACATGATTGATATAGATAATTCGAAATGTTAAAAAAACACTATAATTTCTCATAAATTATTCGCTATGTTCATAAATATTATTTTGAAAAGACACAGACGTTAATGACAGTGTTTAATACTAAAAAGCAGATCGGCATTATAATCGTAAATGAAAAGTAAACAATAGATGCCCACTTACTGATAATACAATTTCATCATCCTCCACCCAAAGATTCCTTCGGCAAGCAAATAAAGACGATCGCATTTCTGCTCAACAACACATTTCAGTGATGAGCATTGGAAACACGACTATATTTAGTAGTAGTAGTAATAGTAATAGTAATAATAGTAGTAGTATTAGTAATAGTAGTAGTAAATGGACAACTAAAGTTTTGCTTTTTCTTTGCAATTTGGTCAGTGTGCACTCTTATGTGAACTTTGTGAGATCTGTATTAAGTGTGCTATTATATTTCTTCCTCGGCCGTATACATATTTACGGAAGAAACACTGTAGTAGGAGTAGTAAGTGCACATATATTTTGTTTGTTTACGATGTCTAGGTGTGTACACCAGTATTTTGTGGTGTTATTAACCTCAGTTTTGAAAATAGGCGTCATAATTTGTTTTAAATTTTAGAATTTTTATTTTCGAATATATTCATATATATATATATATATATATATATATATATATATACTATTGACATTGAAAATAAATTTAATAAAGAGAGACACTTAGGGGCTGATGATAGCTGCGTACAGAACGGCTTGAAATAGACTTGTATGTTGAGGCAATTTTTGATTTTTTGCCGTAATATATATATATATATATATATATATATATATATATATATATATATATATATATTCATATATATATATATATATATTCATATATATATATGTATTCATATATATATATTCATATATAATATATATATATATATATATATATTATATATATGAATAAATATATTTATATATATGAATATATATATATGTATATATATATATATATTCATGTATATATATTTTTATATATATTATATTTTCTGTTTTCTTTTATTTGTAGTTCTGCTGAATTGAATCGTGATCACGATTCCAATGTAATAAATTATAACCATTGAATATTAGTGTTTGAGCCTTTTATATTATATTCTTGCTCTGTCTTGTACATAGTGCTCTACCTGGAGTTTATCCTCTTGGAAATATATATACATATGTTGACCACTAATATTTTATCGCTCTCCCTCTCCCCCCTCTCTCTCTCTCTCTATATATATATATATATATATATATATATACATATATATATATATATATATATATATATATATATATATATATATATATATATATGCAGGTATGCAGAAAAATAGGAAAGAACACGTTAGGTAAATAATCCGGTGTTCCTTAGAATTTTTGCTTTTATTTTCAAAAAGACAGTGCTCCATACAGAAGTAGAGCTTATATTATATTTTTTTGTTTTTAAAAATATGATACCTTCGCCACATAAGAGTTCTCATCTATCAAAAGCGAGAGCCGAGACCCCTAACATAATTTTTGAAGTTATGTTGAGTTAAGGTGCCTGAACCCGCTTTCTCGTCAAGCGAGAATTTGGGAATAAGCTATCTTTTGGTTAGCGCGTGTTTATAAGTGCGGTCTTTTGGAACATTAGTTGCTATGGAGAGGGCTGGTGTCGGCCATTTTGGTTAGAAAAGGAGCGAAGGAATCATATTTTTAAAAACAAAAAATATTATAATATATATATATATATATATACACATCGCTTGTTAAAAATGAGCTGATTGTTTGGCATTTTACTACAGTGTACAAGCAACAACGAACCACAGATTTATGAAACTCATAATTTGACCGCTCCTTCTAATTCAACCTGTACGTGCACACACTATGTTAGATGTTTTATGCAAGTCAATGTTTTCACAATAACATTGTTACTAACAAAACAATATTGATAAAATATTCAGGATAGATTTATATTTATATTAACAATATATCATAGGTGTTTAAAATTAAATTACCTAGAGTTATCGGAGGACATTTTGAGTCATGATTTATGATGTCATCACTCTTAGTAATGTCCTACTATAGTATAATTAGTTAGATGTGTTTTATTTATTTATTATTGTTTTTTTAGAGTTACCGTTGTTTAGTATGACGTGGCAAAGTTAATGATTGTAAGCTTGGTCTTCCGTGGGTTTGATCATGTGCGAGTCATTTGATAACTGAAACAGACAGCTGTTCAATATGTTATTAACTGAACAATGTTGAAATAAGATAAAAGTAGAAACGAAAAGTAAATAATTTCATGACAATTATTTTAGAGACCATTCAAATAAGCAGGACACATTCTTTTAATTACCAACTCTGAAACATATTACATTTTTTGAATCTTCGAAATAACACGAACAAAGGAAAATTTGAATCAGAAAACTATTAAAAGTAGTTGAAATACTATAAATCATCTTCACGGGTTCCATAATAAATTTATAGAATACTTAAAGAACAATAAGTTTGAATACACGACAGAAAAATATTGATGAGACTGGATGTGTAATTTTAAAATGCCACGTTGTTTTTCAGATTATAGTCGATCATGTCTCTATATAAACTTATTTTTGTTATGCATGATTTGCAATGCATTCTTTGGAAAGTTAATAGATTCATCTCCTGTTGCTTTTTGTGCGGTTTTGGGATTCTAAGATTCATTCATTTAGATTGGTTGCTACACGAGACTAGAAACCTTATAGTACCCTGTTATTTAATCCATAGTTTGAGGAAGAAAGAATTTGAACTTTTCTCACCGATTTTACTTGAGGTGCTGATCTCCGTTACACTACCAACACATCAATTAATGCAGTACAGAAAGGTATACATTAAAACGACACTAACATTATAGAAGAGTATGAGTGTTATGGCACATCATGTTCAGTATCTATAAGAGATTTTATTAAGTTAAAGTCAATTTTGCATAGACTATATGTGTAAGCCTAGCCTAGAGTAAAACTTATGAAAGAGGAAATGGTTTGTAAAATGAGTGGGTTTAATCATTGCAATGTATTTGAACTTTAAATGACAACTGAGGTGGCTTATATCTTTATTTATTCAACAGATGATTTAGTTTAAACAAAACTCCGAGTTAAATCAATAACTCTGAATACGCAATACACGACTTTTACTGATTCTCCGTAAATGGAATTTAAAAAAATCAACCAAAAATAAAAATCACTTTTAATTATTTATCACATTGCCATTTCATTTACTCCAGACTGGATTCCG
>OZ038486.1:111402252-111407252 GCA_964036315.1 Acanthosepion esculentum | reverse complement strand
GTGTGATCCTGTCCGCGTAGGAGTTCACGCGTTATCTGAACCCATTTGGGGTTGCAGGCAAACGTTATAAATAAGTCTGGACGCCTCTATTGCCTAACATATGTCATAGCGTCCTTTGTGCGTTCAAGCATGTAACGCGGTCCAGTAGTGTAGGTAGAGGGCAGAATGAACAGCTTCCCTAGGTCGCGGGGATTGTCTTCATTTCGAAGACTGTCGCGTAAGTGTACGTAGGAGTCTGAGCGCAGCAGTTTCTGATGATTCCGCATAAAACACAGCCTCTCCGATTACATCTTAGCGGCCATGTCAACCGCAAACTGGTGGAAAAGCTCCCTGCATCTATGAAGTAGGTTGAAGTCTCCACCCTTAACCATTGTAGGTTGGCCACCCGGAGTATGAAGGGGAATACCGAAGTGGTAGCCATCGTCACCATAAGAAGAAAATGAAAGGGTACTGCAATGCGTCATATGATCGATGAGTCTCTAAAATCCTGCGAAGAGCACCGCCACTTGATTTGAGGACAATATCGCGAGTGCGGTATAGCTCCCCATGTATAATAGCGGCCACTTCGTTGCACGCAGGAGCATTGTAGCGGCTTTTGTGTTCATCATGAGGTTGTTTGTCGGCGTCAATTACAATGCTGAAGGAAGGAAAGGGAGCATTTTTCAAAGCATATTTGAAACAGCGAATGTAGCTGTTAACTTCGTGAAGCATAGCCTGAAGTAGTAGTATGACGTCTCTGCGAAGAACTCTTCCGGACGGCGGCAAAATACCAATCCGGGTTTCGGCCTGTAGGTTGCAGTCTGCAATAAAGTACAGTTGAACGAATTTAGGCGTAGAGGTCTCCTCATGCAGCAGAGACCCAACTCGGTGGTATACCTGCCCCTGTACTTTGAAAGTCGCCATTCAACCCTCTTCTCGAACCACCTGAGCCCCAAATGAGGTCATTTGAAAGGAATTGTTTATTGCCTAATTGTTTTAAGTAAGTGGTTGAAGTCGGGACGAGAACTGGCTATTAGTCCCCACAACGGGGTTGGTGGTTCATACAGAGGTGGCACTCGAACTTTGCCGGAGGAGCAGCACAGACCGGCAGGCTCCCCGGCCCATTTGCGGGCGTTGCAGAATTGGCAAACGCAGGTCATGGACCATACATTGATGTCGTCACGCGTAGTTAAGTTAATGCTGGGGTCGTAATTGAGAGACAAGGAAGACCAAAAAGAGCTACTCGGACAGGTAACAACACGGCGGCCGCAAGGCGCTGAATGTCGTCGTCGGGGCGTATGCGGCAAGCTTGGTGAGGTTGAGATAAGCACACAGCGGCCATGTTTGTAGCAGCGATTGAAAGTTTCTTTGCCCTTGTCTGTGGGCCCTCGGAGTTTCTGGCAACAGAAGTCGCTGCAGGGTTGCGGGCATTGCGTGTTGCCCGCTGCATCTCTGTCTCGGACTCTCTCGACCTAGCTGTTGCAGCAGCGTCCTTGGATTGACGGGCCGCCTGCGGTCGAATGTTTCAGTTGCCCTCGACCTGGCAGTGGTGGCAACATTCCTAGCATTTCGCAAAGACCTACTGTGCAATGTCTCAGCAGCCCTACCGCAGCGTCCCTGGGTTGATGGGCGCGCCTGCTGGCAAGTATCTCTATTGCCCTTGATTTCGCATTGGCAGCAGCGTTTCTTACATTACGAAGAAGCCTTTGATGATGAATCTCGGAAACCCGAGATGAAGAGGCGGTTTCTGCTGCCTGTGCGTTCATTCTCGACCGTTGTGTATTCTTGAGCCTTGATCGCAACGAAGTCCTGTAAGCAGCTTTCCCAGCCAAGCAGGTGGCACGCTCCTCTTGTGACTGCGAGGCCTGCGTGCGGGCGCTGCGTTGAGCGACCTCTGATAGTCGCATTGTAGTCTGCTCCTGTGACTCGCGGGCCCTTCTTGCCCTAATAGCGGACGCTCTTGCAACCGAAGGCTAAAACGTACCCTCCTTTTTGGCGGCATGGGGGAAAGTGATGCTAGCAGTGGTTGATTAGGGTTGCTCAATTCCAGGAGTACAAAGTCTAACTTAGTATCACAAAGCGTGAGCCAGAATCGGGAAGGCAGGTATTTAAGGAAAACAGCTGAATAAATTATTTATGGTAGTTGGACAAATGTAGTTAAACAGACAAACGGCAAACAAAAACATAAGAAACAACTTGCAGTAGGAGAAATAATCAGTTGAAGGAGCCTATCGTATCAACCGAATGGCGGCGTAACAGGAGCATAAGTGAGAACTTCGTCCAACAGCTGTGTACAGCAGGTTCAAATGCGAAGTATTACTGGCCAATCGGTTGTCCCAATCAGTGAGCATCCTAGGGGCTCGAACACCAACCAGAGACCGCGTACTGCACTCAGCCAATGAGATACCGCTATGTGAAGCATGGTCACGCGTTTGTGAATAGCAATCAGCTGTACAGTCTGTAGTGTAGACGTCTCAGCTGAACATACGTTTGGTGTATTCGCAAATTCCGATGAAGACATGATTTTTCGACTTCCCTTAGGTATTAGTTGGTCACAATGAGGTCACCGGGCAAAAGTTTTTAATTGTCACGACTAAAGCCGATAAAGTTAATCAAAATCCCAAGCAAGTTGCGAAAAACATCGCCAAATTCAGGTAACTCGATTTGAATGGGAAGTCAAAAGATTTTTATCCGATAATTGAAACCGATATTGAAAAGGAAAGTCCACACCTCAATACTGTCGGTAAATACTATGCTCAACGGGAATGTTGCTGAAAATTCTTCGACATTTGCGAAAAATATAGTCAAATATCAGCTAGACTGAACTTGAATCGGATGTCCCAAAGTGATCGATTGTATCGATTTTTCCAGTAATTGATATCAATATTGAAAATGCATGTCAGCACCTCATACCTGTTGATAAAAACAATGCTCAACTTAATTTTGGTGGAAATTCTTCGCCATTTGCGAAAAATATATCCCAAAATCAGCTTGATTGGATTTGAATTGGAAGTCAAAACTGGCATATTATCGATTTTTCCCGATAATTGATACCGATATTGAAGAAAAAGGTCAGCAAATAATAACTGTTGATAAAACTAATGCTCAACATGATTTTCCTGAAAATTCCTTGCAGTTTGCGAAAAACAGAGCCAAAAACAGATACATTGGATTTGAATCGGATGTCCCAAAGTGATCGATTTTATCGATTTTTTCCGATAACTGATATCAATTTTTAAAAACAAAGAACAGCACCTCAGAACTATACGTACGGACATTGCTCAACGTGAGTTTGGTGGATATCACTTGTAATTTGTGAAAATTATCACTGAAAAACTGATGAATATTTTTCGAATCCATATTCGACCCCCTATCGGTTTTATCGATTTTTCCAAAATCGGAGGAACAATCGAAAAGGTCGAAGACGTCAACTACGATTGCCGTAAATTTCCGATCTGTGTTTGAATTTTCATGCCAGTCGGACGAACGCTTTGCTCAGGATGACGTAAGAAGTTGACAAACACACAGACACACTAACAGAATGCCATTTATAAATACAGATATTATATATATATATATATATATATATATATATATATATATATATATATATATATATATATATATATATATATATAGATATGTATGTATAACCACTATGTACGGAAAATAAGGTGAAGCAAATAATCATAAGTGATACATTTAATGTATCCTTATATTCTAAATTGGATCGAATAATTCTAAAAAGCAAGAATATTTATCTGCCGCGTATCACGATAACGTGCATCTGACATGTGCGATGCTTTTTTGTATATAATCACTGGAGTATACTGGATTGGCGACTGTAACTGGAATTAAATTTTTCTAATGTTTTTGCCTAGCTTCGATATTTGTAGTCTATCTTTGCTATTGTATTGATGTATTATTACGGTGTTATTCGTAAAGAACTGTCTAATATTCATATGGTACTTATGGTGCTTGAAAATGTGTTGTATATAGCGTTTGCTATGGATAAATGGTACGTTAGTCTGCGAGAATGAGTGATTGTTGGGTAACCTATATAAGACTTATATCGATTTTTTTCTTTTTTCCCAGATACAATCTCAAATTTAACACGTAAATTCATAAACAACATTCGTCTTATGTACGGAATTGGTTGTTGGAGAAATAATTTTTCCAGAATCAGATTTCTGGTTTCTATAATTTTTAAATAATAGGTGATAGCTTTTTCTACAAGTTTAAAATGACGATATAGTAACTGTTTTATTCCTATTTAATCACTGTGTAATTATTCTGTATTTCCTTTCTATAGAGTATATAGTTATATTGAAATTATTGTATAAATGATGTCTAATTAGATAGCCAACAAACAATTAGCGGAAACATTGTTTATAAGTGTTTGTTTTATGTTACTGAATTCCTTGATAAGATTGTTTTCTATGACAAGATTTAGCCTTTTGCTCCAGATTGTTTATGCTTCACGACATTCACTACTTTTTTATTTTAAGAGAAAAGAAATGGAAATCGATTATCTTTATACGATAAAATCTATATCAATATATACATATATATGTATATATATATATATAGGTAGTAATCCGTTGGTATAATCTAGACGAGTCCTATTAACACAAAATAGAATTTGAAATATGTTAAAACTAACTCAGAAATATATATATATATATATATATATATATATATATATATATATTCGGGATATTTAGGTAACAAATGTACTTAAAGACAAATACTATTAAAAACGACAGATATTGTTGTGTACGAATATACTAGTCCACTTGAAAATTGTTCCCTAACTTTAGTAACATTACACAGCTATCAAACTACTAGCAAAATCAAATAGTCAAAACAGAGTTATGGTCCTTCAAGAATTTCTCATGCAACAATAAAAAAGCATCAATAAATAAAAACAGTTATAACGTAAGAGCCCGCATTCTTAACTAAAAATGATTATAATATAACAGCCCGCATCCTTAAATATATGTAAACAACGCACATGACAC
>OZ038486.1:111362252-111397252 GCA_964036315.1 Acanthosepion esculentum | reverse complement strand
CTACACTATATGTATGTATATATATATATATGTATATATATATACATATATATATATGAGTGACTACACGATATATATATATATATATATATATATATATATATATATATATATATATATATATATATATATATATATATATATGTATGTAAGTTTAGGATTGGTATATACGGAGTGAATTCCAATAACCAACAATTACTATTCTTTAAAGAGTGCTCAATACAGAGTAGAGCAGATATAATTATTTATTTGAATATTACAACATAAATATGTTATAAAATCACGACAAAAATAGCCATTTTGTTTCAACACTTCAAAACCATTTATTCTATATTCTATATCATCACTTGACAAGACACCAGAAGTGTTGAAACAAAATGGCTATTTTTGTCGTGATTTTATAACATATTTATGTTGTAATATTCAAATAAATAATTATATATATGTATATATATATAAATGAGAAAACGATATTTATTTTTATATATCAAGAAGAGTATTGGGGTAATTGTATGACCAAGTGGAAACAGTTTACTTGTGACGCGTTTCAGCCTTCATGGACTTCATCAGACTAAATTTCTTATGTCGATAGGACCGCACATATGCACGACAGATGGGTGCTAGGAATTTTAGAACTGTTTTTCTTTTTTTCACCAAATTCATTTACTCCGACGAAGTCCTGAAGAACGAAACGCGTTACAAGTAAACACTTTTCCCATTTTGTCCACTATTATTAATCTAATGTATATATATATATATATATATATATTATATATATATATATATATATATATATATATATGAAAACAATCACTTGATACCACAGAACATATATACAGTTTTAAAAATACATGAAAATAATTTTATTTATATTTCTTTTGTACATTAAGGAATGTTCATTTATTTGTCCCCAACCAAAAACTTGTCAACTTTTTCCTTCTGACGAAGTGTTAGCTGAAAGGATTCCTTAAAGTATAAAATTAAAATGAAGAAAAACGCATTCCTGTATTTTTAAAACTATATATATATATATATATATATATATATATATATATATATATATATATATATATGATAATGTTTTCTTAATTTCCGAAAACGTTCAGCAAGTTTTGGCTTGTGTTCATAGTCGATATTACTGAGATTTGTCTTCATTTTTATCCTTAATGCTTCCGTTATTTTTAACCATTTTTTGCATGTAGATAAATATATGGTCGTATTTTCCACACATAGCATGCAGAAAGAAGTTGGTAGGTCTTCCTGTGTGTTTAAATGTGTCCCAATGGAGCTATGATCCGAGCGATGAAAAAGAGATTTTTCTTGATAAACATCCAGCGGTATGAAGAATACTTATTTTACATGTCTAGGATCATAGCTTTTAAATTAAAAAAATAATAATAACATTCCCATAGATACTGAGGCACGGATTGAGGAATCGGAGAGCCAAGTTCGAATTCCAGCCGAATCCATTACATTCACTTACGTCCTAATACCCTTGGGAAAGAATCTTTGGGTATAAATACTCTTCTCCTCCCAGCTACCGGTAAATAGCCTTGGATGACAATTGGTCTACAGCAAAAAGAAATGACAACTTACTGCGGGAAAAAATCTGTTTCGTCGAAAGATATCGAAAGATACATGACTGACAAAACAGATTTCATGTATCGAAAGATACATGATCGCTTCAGCGTATATCATAACTGATAGATAAATATGCATACAAATCTACATGTTCAGTTTTAAAAATAGAATAATGGCTAATAGATTAGCCGACAATATTAGCGCTCAGATCTATAGAACATTTGGTCAGGTTTTACAAACTCTACTTCCAGAAATGAAAATACTTGCACAAATGTAAGAGAAAAAAAATTAATAAAAGCTTAATCAACGTATGGAATGAAACTTGTATAAAAGACGAATTTCTACCCAAATACACAATTATATATGAATGCATATATGCGTATTAAATTTTAATAATTTTCATAAAAGGAACAAATTAAAAGGTCAAATATATATTTTTATTTTTTAAAATTTTTAAACGTTACTTTTAGTGGATACCCGTATTTGAGTAGAACTCCTTTTTGTTTTAAACAATATTTATTTCGACTACCGGTCTCCACACTCGAGAAAACTTATTAAAAATATATGCTCTCCGACTGGCAAATATAAGATACATAGAACCTTGCTTGATATTGCGAGCGGTTATCGTACTTCAGAAAAAAAAAACACAGTTACTCCTACAAAGTGTTGCAGGTTTGTATCTTGTCGGTGTGAACATTTTCTTTGATAAGTTTTCTCGAGTATGTAGTTCGGTAGTAGAAATATACACCGTTTATATATAAAACGGAGTGTCTACTTAAATACGGTTATCCACTAAAATGAAATTTTTCTTGTCGATCATAGTCAGGATGCTGGATTAGAAAATAAACTACATTACTTCCTTAGAAATAAACTTATATCTATATACACGTACACCAGCAGCGTATCCCGCCGATTAATCTGCCACCCATCCCCTAAGAGTTTAATTAAATCAAATATTAACAACCAACACAATGGAAAAATACAGCAAGAAATTTGAATAAACCTTACCAATAAGATAAAAGTACTATATGTCATAAAATGGGAAAAATAACTACAGATTTTAGAATTAGTCAGCATAAAACACTAGCAAGCCTCCATGACAATGATATTGAGTTTAGAAACAAGTTTATTAAACATATTTCGATATAAAAGACACCAATAATTGCGTGAACAAATAGAAACGAAAGTGATATTTGAAAGTGAATAAACCGACGATAACACACACACGCAAACAAATACACACACAAACACACACACACACATACCATACATACAAAAAGAAAAAAGGTATTTGATAATAGCTAACGATAGCTGAAAATCCGCAGACAAATAAAAAAAAATTGCTAAAATATACGCATCTGAAACCAATACGACTGATCCGAAATTTAGAAAAAATAAATTTTAAAAATCCTTAACAAATAACATCCGTTGGTCTTTAACCAAACTTGTATACACGTATATCATTATCTATATGTACATATGAACGCAGACATATGCAGACACACATACATATAGCTGTAGATAGGTTTTGACAAAGATAGAATAATTATGTATTATAAATTTTTAAAAGTTTTATTTCGTGGGTGGGGGAATTAGTTTCCGCATCTAAGATTTGTAGTTTATGTTGGTTTTTGTTACGTTATAGTTCTGATCTTTTGACTGACTTCAGTCATCATCAAGAAAGTTTAATGTATGTGTAGTAGATTTTGATTCTTTAGAATTATTTTAAATTTTGACTTTTCCTTTTTGTATTGTTATGTGAGCGAGATGTTTTTGCGTTTTGAAACTCCGTGAAATATCGTGAGCGTAACGTCTTGTGAATTTTGAGAATTTAAATGTATTTTAAATGCATTTCCAGATTCATACGTAACTTTGTTGATTGTTTTCTGTTTTTACTTAATATCGAAAACAATTGTAATCTTTGTTAACAATTTGTTTTGTTTCTTATTCTTACCCTATTAAAAAAGAACTGTCTTCCATTATTGTAATTGTCATGTCTTTCTAACGTCTTTTCGTCTAACCGGAATTAGAAACACAGAAGAATTTGGAATTTCATCGAATTTCTTTCTTTCTTGATTATCACAGAAGTTGACTTATTATTGTATATTTGAAATTAGATTATTTGCGCTCATTTTCTAGCTCAATATAGGTAAGTTGTCTGAATTATTGATTGTCTATTGAGCTAATCAGAGTATTAAGGGACAAAATTTTCGTAGGAAACAAAGAAAGAGTGCTGAACTGTTTCGGGATATCTGCCCTCCTGTAAAGCAGTGAATGTTGGACAGTCTCCACAAAGATGAGGAAGAGAATTGAAGCAACAGAAATGGGGTTCCACAGAAAGATGATGAGGGTAACATGAACTGAACATGTGAGCAACAACGAGGTTTTAGAGGGAATGGAAACAAAAAAGAAACTTATACTTAACATCTGGAAGAGACAGTTGAAATTTCTGGTGCTCATAAGGAAAAAGAGGGGCTTCGAAAATTTGATATATACGAAACAGTTTGAGGGAAAGAGATATATAGGAAAGCTGCGCGTAACATACTTGATGAGCTTCAGCAAATGAATGGAAGAACGGCGTATGGGATAAATAACAAAAAAACAAAACTTATTAAGAGCTGCAAGAAACAGGAAGATGTGGAGTACCACGATGGTCTATGCCCTGAAGTGGTATGGCACATAAGGGAAGAATATACATTAACCTAAACGCTAAATGATCTAAAATATATTTCGGTATCGATTTTAGTCCTGTATATGAGTTAACATGCTTTATGACTATATATTTAATCAAAGGGAAACATTATAAAGCAAGTCTCTCACTCTGCGAATATGAAGGTGTCGTTCTTCTCAGGAAACGAGAAATACTGTATTCAATTGAAGAAAACTGTGTTCTTATGAAATGGTAATGTCATCTGCCAACTTGGAATTTATGAAAATGGCACTACCATTTACTCCCCTCTCAATATCAGAGATCGCAAAGTAAAAGGACCTTCAATCAGTAGTTAACTTGTGTACTGTTATGGGAACTTACCGATAATAGTGATGGACTATCCCGTACACTTCGAGACAACATAGTTCTCTCTAACCTAACCTGATTGTTATTACTAACACTTCTACTTCTTTTGTACATATTCTGTTTGTAATTGATCTGTGTTATTCCACACCTGTGTTCGAGTTATTCTTCATTGGTTCTACCTTGGACCCTCACCGTGGTACAAGGAACCTGGACCATAACAGTGGCGACGAGGTAACCCACAGGACAAACGTATTTTAGTCGCGGAGGACATACTTTTTGCCATACGTCACACATAACAGTGGCGACGAGTAAACCCCCAAAGACAAACGAATACTATTCGCGGAGGACATACTTTTTTGCTATCCGTCGCACACAACAGTGGCGACGAGGTAACCCCAAGGAAAAACAAACTCTATTCGCGGAGGACATACTTTTTGCAATACCTCGCACATAACAAGAGGCGACCTGGAAAACCCCAAAAGAAAAACAAATTCTCTACTCGGAGGACATACCATTTTTTGCTATCCGTCGCACATAACAAGTTCTACGAGAGATAAAAAAAATAAAAAAATAGTTCTACGCGAACACACACACACACAAAAGAAAATAATTTTCTTTTTGGATATCAAATTGCACTGGCAACAAAGGAATTTGTTTTTCTACGTAAACAGGTCACAGAATATCAGGTTACACAAAAATACGTCAACATGGAAGATTTTAATTCAACCATTGTGGAACTTATCAAAGTCCAATTTCAACAGCAGCAAAAAAACAAAAACAAAAAAACAAACCAACAGAAATATTTGGAATTGCAAGAATTATTGCTACGTGTAATGTCAAATAAGGAGCAAAAAGCCGAGAACGAAACAGTTCTCTCACAAGACACTATTTGGAGTACTATCAGAGATTTCAAGCACTCACCCGACGAAGATAAAACTTTTGCAAACTACTTCCGAAGGTACGAAGATCTATATGAATTTGACTGCAAAGTTTGGTCAGACGCACGTAAAGTACGTCTATTGCTAAGAAAATTAGGCACATGTGAATATACCAAATTTGCAGATTATATCCTTCCAAGAAAAACAAGTGAGTTAACGTTCAAAGAAGCCATTAAACTGCTAACAGAATTTTTCAGCCATAATACTTCACTATTCCACAAAAGATGGAAATGCAAGAACCTTACCAAAAAGGACAACGAAGATTACATAACCTTCGCGTCCATTGTCAACAAATATTGTGACGACTTCAAATTATCAGAACTCAGCGCGGACAATTTCAAATGCTTAATTTACGTCCAAGGTGTGGTCTCAACCAAAGACGCGGAAATGAGACGCAGAATCCTTACTAAATTGGAGAGTGAACAAAATTTGACACTTCAAAAGCTAGCCGAAGACTGCCAGCGATGCATGATTGTAAAGAAAGACTCAAAAGACATAGAAGAAGATGGCATAGCACACATGCCCAAAGTACGAAGACAAACCAACTTACTCTCCTCACAAACAGACCAAACCGATTCCCCCTCCCCTCAAGAACAGGTAAAACAAAATTTTCTGACTCTAAAAATCAATATAAAAAAAAACTACCACCCAGTCCATGTTATCGTTTTGGGACTTGGCATTGGTTTAAAGACTTTACTTATCGTTTCAAAACTTGTCTATCATGTAAAATATATGCCACAAAAGTTCTCACTGTTGGAATAGAAGAGAAAATAAAAGCAGAATAAGAATCACGAAGACTGACCAAGCAGATGAGACTAACATACGTACAAGTTGAAATGCAAAATAGAAAAGTCAGACTAGAGCTGGATTCTGGCTCAGACTTAACGATTATAAACCTACAAACATGGAGAAAACTGAACAAACCTGTCATGTTCAAAACGGATAAAATTGCTAGATCAATTACGGGGAGAAAGATAAAATTCGAGTGTGAAGTAATTACAAACGTAACATTTAATGGAATGACGAAAAAACTAAAAATGTACGTCTTAAGAAATACCGAAAACCTATTCGGAACGGACTGGATGCAAAAATTCGAATTGTGGGATCTACTTATAAGTGCGTACTGCCAAAATGTAAAAAGCTTACCAACCGAGGCAGACAAATTAAAAGGAAAACTTAAAACGAGTTTCCACGAAGTATTTTCAGCAGGCCTAGGAAGATGTAAGAAAATGGCAGCTAATATCGAAGTAAAGGAAAACGTTCAGCCTATTTTCAAGAAAAAAAGGAGCGTACCTTTTGCGTCAATTGAAAAAAGTGATCAAGAATTAACCAGACTCGAAACACTGGCATATTGACAAAAGTAGAATACAGAAAATGGGCCGCTCCGACGGTCTACGTCAAAAAGAAATCAGGAGAAATTCGAGTTTGCGCTGATTTTTCTACAGGTTTGAACGCAGCAATAAAGGACTACCATTATCCTCTACCCAGTCCTAAAGAAATATTCAGTAAATTAAATGGAGGAAAATTTTTTAAAAATATTGATTTACGTGAGTCGTACCTGCAAATTCCAGTCGATGAAGAAAGTTCAAAACTACTATGCATAAACACACACAAAGGACTGTACAGATACCAAGGATTACCTTTTGGAATTAAGGTCGCGCCGGCTATATTTCAACAGACAATGGATACGATGCTTGCCGGACTAGACTACACAATTGCATACCTGGATGACGTTTTGATTAATATAAGAAAATAAGTGCGATTTTTTTCATGAAGGAAATCAAATACCTTGGCCATATAATAGATCAAGGAGGTAGACGACCGGACCCTGAAAGGTCAACAGCAATTTAAAAAATGCCAGTTCCTAAAAACATAACAGAACTACAAAGTTTTCTAGGATTAGTAAGTTACTACCAGGAATTCATACTTCACATGCATAAATTTCCCGCACCACTGAACGAGCTGTTAAGAAAGTAAAAGTTTGGAAGTGGACAGATCAATGCCAAAAAGCATTTGACGAAATAATTAAACGCTAACTTCAGATTTATTTTTGGTACACTACGATCCCAAACTAGAAATTATTGTTGCAAGTGACGCTAGCGCCTACGGAGTCGGAGCGTGTATATTACATAAAATGCCAGATGGGCCAATAAAACCCATCGCACATGCTTCTCGAACACTTCTACCAGCGGAGAAAAATTATTCACAAATAGAGAAAGAAGCTCTGGGATTTATCTTTGCGGTCACGAGGTTTCATAAGTACATCTATGGTAGACCTTTTACTCTTCAGCCGGATCACAAAGCGTTACTAACAATTTTCGGTTCGAAAAAAGGTCTACCGGTTTACACCGCAAATAGGTTACTTAGATGGGGAACAATTCTTCTGCATTATAATTTCAGATTGGAATATTTACCAACGAAAAAGATCGGCCATGCAGATGGTCTGTCGAGACTTATACCAACAAAGACAGAGCCATTGGAAGATACGGTAATCGCAGCCTTAAGAAACGAAGAAGACATCAGGACAGTACTATGTTGTACAGTTAGAAACCCCCCAGTCACATTGCAAGACATAAAAAAGGAAGCCAAAAACGACGAATTTATTAATGAAACAAAAGCAGAAAAAATGAGCTAATATCGGACAGCTTTTCTCTATGCGACAATGTGTTACTTTACGACGAAAGAGTTGTAATTCCCAAAACACTACAAAAGCGGATCTTAAAGGATTTCCATACGGGCCATCCTGGTAAAAATAGAATGAAGTCGCTAATGCGAAGCTATGTATATTGGAAGAATATGGACCAGGATATTACTCAAATGGTGGAAATGTGCAATGGTTGTAACTTAGCAGCCAAAGCACCGCCAATCATACATAAGCCATGGCCAGAGACTGATCGTCCGTGGTCAATAATACACACAGATTATGCAGGACCAATTGACGGCTTCTACTATTTAATCATAGTGGATAGCTATAGTAAATGGCCGGTGGTGTTTCGTTACAAAAATCCTACTTCAGAAACGATCATAAATTGCCTCGGTTTGGTGTAGTGGATTGCCTAGTCACAGATAACGGAACGCAATTCACGTGAGCAGATTTCCAAGAGTTTTACGAAATTTATCAAGTAAAACACATAAAATCCCCGCCTTATCACCCAAGATCAAATGGGCAATATCTTGGGCAGTATTTTGAGTGTATCGTTGATACACTCAAAAGAGCGCTACGAAAAGCCTACGATGTGCCTACGGAGAAAGCATTACAGCAATTTCTTCAGGTATATCGAATTACGCAAAATAATGCTACACCATCAACAATATCACCAGCAGAAGTGATGTTTGCTAGAAAGATCAGATCTGCATTTGATAAATTTCTACCAATTAAAACAAAACAAGTAACACAGTCCTATGCACCAAAAAGAAAATTTCTCCCAGGAGAAAAAGTTTTTTTTTAAGCCTAGAAAAATAATACATCATATTGGGAGCAAGGCACAATTGAGAAAAGAATTGGAAAGATGGTTTACATAGTTCAGGGACAAAAATTAACACACAGGAGACACGTAAACCAAATAAGGAAATAACTGTTACAGGACGCTAACGGTCCACCTCAAGAAGAGGTAATGGGCACGATTTTCGATACGTTTGACATAAAAAGACCGCAAACAATGCTAGAAGCAAGAAAATCGTCTCGAAAAAGAAAATTTACAGAATCTTTGGAAATAGACTCAAAGAAAAAAAGATATTAAAAACCCCTGCTATGCAAAAGCTTCGGAAGGGGGGTGTTATGGGAACTAACCCATAATAGTAATGGACTATCCCGTACACCATAAATACTGCGCCTCAAGAGGAAGCAGTAGTGTGAGTCAGTCCTTTTTGGACGACTCGGCTAGACGGTCGAACTCTCTGCCTCTGGGCAGAGAGGGACCCGGACGAGGCTCCGCCGAAGGGCAGAGCCTCGTTCGGGGAGGTTGACCAACCCGATCCCGTTTATACGGGTTCTACGGGCATTTTTTGACCGAGCCTACGGGCTCGGTGAGCCCACATTAAACCGGCCTTGTGCCACATTCGACAGATGTGGGCATGTTGCTGAACATCGTGTGAGTCAGTGTGAGTCAGTCAGAGACAGAGTCGCGTCAGACGATTACTGTAAGACATTGCAATAGTGATACTTGTCGAGACAACATAGTTCTCTCTAACCTAACCTGATTGTTATTACTAACACTTTTTACTTCTGTGTACATATTCTGTTTGTAATATATCTGTGTTATTCCATACCTGTATTCGAGTTATTCTTCATTGGTTCTACCTTGGACCATCACCGTGGTACAAGGAACCTGGACCATAACAGGTAGGAAATGTCTTGTGAATTTTAACACTTCAAAAACAAATCTGTTCACATTTAACAAACATAGATAACGTTTCTGTCTGCCGTCAGCAGTGATGACGCTAGACTCCTGGAGAGCAACTCACTGCGTCTCATTGGACTTACGTTTTCAAAAGACTTGAAGTGCAGCTACTACGTCGAATCAATAGCTACATCTTCTACAAGTTCACTGTGCCGTGCCAGAATATATTTCTCTTCAAAATCCCTTTTGCGCATTTACAAATCTTCCATTGGTCCATGCATTGAATACTGTTGCCATATCTGCATTGTGGCTCTTGTTATTCATCTCGAGATTCTTGACAAAATCCAAGAAGGATCTGTAATGTAATTGATTCTGACTCCGCATCTCAACTTCAGTCGCATTCTTACCGACGCGACATGGTTTCCCTCGGTCTTTTCTACAAATATTTTCATGGCAACTGCTCTGACGAGTTTTTGACGTTGGTATTCCGAATACATGAATTTAAGCGTACTAATCGATTGGCACATCTTTTTAATATTAATATAGCTAAATGCAACCACCATTTCTACTCCAACAGTTTCTTTTCTCGCATTTTCCACCTGTGGAACTCCCTTCCGATTAATTATTTCCCTGATAACTATTATCCTTAAAAATTTAAATGCAACACCAATCACCATCTTCTGTCTTCCTGAATTCCGTTTATATTTTGTCCTGTCCTCAATCCTCCCGGTACTCAGTCTTTTCTTCCAATTTCACTCCCTACAACCCACTGCGTACTAGTAACATTTACGCTTTGCTTGAGGCGAAATGATTTTTTAAAAGTAGGTACCGTTTTTATTATACAATGTACAATGTGTAAATTGTCGTCATTTTAAATTTTCAACATGCGTTTTTTTTTATTTTGTCGAATGTACAGTACAGTAGGGTCAGTTGGGCGCCGTCTGTGATAAAAAGAGCACCATAATGCAATCGAATCCGCGATAAATTTGGAAACTGCGTGCTGTACTGCTTGGCAGTCGCTTAAAGCTCCAATGCGAACATTTCAGAGTCTTTGATTGTCAATATGAGGACTGTGCAGAAGTTTCGGAAAGACTTGGATAAGTCTAATGGTGATTACGAAGGTACGGCAACTCGGAAACATCACTCTGATCTTTCTGATAAAAAACAAACTCTCGAATTTGTGCGTGAGAGCTTCAAACTCAACACGGAGGCCTAAATCAAATGATTTGAAGAGAAAGTGCTTCTCTGTGTCAAGAGGGTGGCTTCTGGAAGACACTATGTCTGGCAACAGGAGGCTGCACTAAGCCACACAAGCAGGAGAACCCAATCATGGCTGTCAGACAATTTATGCGACCACATCTCCCCTTACATCTGGCCACCTAACTCCTCAGATTGCAACCCCCTTGATTATTATGTGTGGGGCGCAGTTGAGCGCGCGACCAACAAAATTTTTGTAACATCAAAGATGAACTGAAGGCAAGGATTATGGCAGCATTCACCAACTTAAACAAGGAGACCGTCCAGAAGAGTTACAGGAGATTCGGAAATCGTCTGGAGGCCAGCGTTGAAGCCAATGGCAACTTTATTGAATGAAGTTACTCTTTAGTATTTCAAGATATTTTGGAGTAATTTTGGTAAATATATCTGTTAAAATGAGATGTCAATATCATTTTCATTTTTTCGTAACTTAGACAACGCTTTATCCATCGCTCCCTGTAGTTACTAACTTGTATAAAGATCGACATAAAGATCAACATTTCGCCCTATTATAGGGATTTACTAAGCATAGCTTAGAATGTGATACAAGGCAGCAAGTATGGAACAACAAGTAACGATCGTATTCACTACTAAGTCGTAACTGATCTAGCGCAATAGGTTTGCTAACCATTACACTTCATCTATTATATCACTAAATTCACTGATATCATTTCCATTCTAAGGTCGTCGGTGTTTGAAAGATTGACAAAGAAGCAGAACATTAGAGGAAATTGCGTGACTTGAACGAAACTCTAATCGTGAGAAAAAGCTGGTATGGCAAAACCAGGACACGATTTCCAATATTCAGTGAAGAACCACGCTGTCGAAATGCTCATCGCTGGCTGTGCTTCGGAGTTGGCTTTGTCATTTGTCTAGGGGAGGTATTCTGCAACAGAAAACTTACGACCATGCGACGTCACTGCCATCGTCTCTCCTAGGTGAGATACAGCACGCAATCACCTATTTTAAAGGTTGTGAAAAGTAATTCCATAAAAGTTGGATCTGTAACAACCACGACAAATTATCCTAAGCCATCTTTTGTAATGTAAAGCATTGATATATGCAATCATTTTTTGTGAAGACATATTTGTTTAAAAAAAACTATATATCATTATTTTATGCGCTACTTTCACGACCATGATTCTCATCTTGTTGAAAAAAAGGCCATAGGAATTAAAGAGTTAAATAAAGAACATATTAGGTAGTGCTGAAAAGTCATATGTTCTGGTTCAGTAGAGGAAACAAAACAAAAAAAGAGACAAGACTGGTGATTATAAACTTACATAAAGTGTTTCGTAGGCATGAGAAGAGGAAAGAGAAAGATATATCCTTGTTGAGTGAATATCAATTTCTGTTAGAAATTCCAAGGTAACTGAGTAAGACATATGTGGTCAGGGCAGGTGCAAGTGTTTCAATTGCTTCATTCGGATCTGTGATACGGCCCCAGCTCCGAATAATTCGGTCCCACCACTCTACTACAGGGTGATTGAAAATAACTCCCTATTTTATGTATGATAGATTCTCCCAACTAACTATAATTCTTACAAGATGTGAGAGTCCATTATACATAAAATATGGAGTTACTTTTCAATCACTCTGTATATCTCAATTTTATAATGTAGCATTCATATAAGATACACATTTTATTGTAACCTGTGTACATTAATGGATTATATGCAATATAGGTGAACAGTTAAAAAAATAGAAAATAAATACAAAGTTTCTAAATAAATATTAAAGGCATGTCATCATAGATCATTCCATTTTTTAAATTATTTCACTCCAAGAAGGTGATAATGCAACTAAATGCAGAGGGTTACAGGGTGAGACAATGAAACAGATTGAGAATATTGAAAATAGGGAGGATTGAGGAGAGGGGAAAAAGTACAGGGTTCAAGAAAACAGAAGAAGGAGACTGACGTTGTATATTAAAATGGGGCTGTATCATAGATTCGGTTGGAGCCCAAGTGACCCTTCCACCGGCCCTGGTCTGATATGTCCTATTCAGTTGCCTTGGAATTTCTAACAGAAACTGATATTCACTCCACAAGGATATATCTTTTTCATTTTGTTTCACGTGCTTACAAGACACTTCATATAAGTTATAATCACCAGTCTTGAATATTGAAGTTATTTTGAAGATTGTAGTTATCTAGCTAGTTCAACAGTAAAACAGCAAAACGTAATTTCCAATCTAGTAGCACGCATAATTTCATGCAGTTTCGTCACCAAGGAAAAAAGGCTCGTCCGAGCAGTTGCCATGAATAAATATATCAGCAATGTTTTGAGACAAATTTTAACATCAACTTGAGATTTTTCTTGTTAAAAAACTTGAACAAGTTTAACAATATGGCTAAAAAAATAGTGAAGATTATATAATGTTTTTTCGAGACTCGTCATAAACAAAAGAAATTCACAGATTGGGAAATAGAAAACCAAGAATGACATCAAAATTCGCAAAGGATTTTTATTCTTTAATAGTCAGTTTTAATTTGTAACCTGTATAAATGTAGGTAGGAAAAAGCAAGTCTTTATAAGATAGCGAGTATCACAAAGCACTCCTCGGGGCACTCAGCTAGGTCCCCTTTCTAGTCGAGGGGGTCGGGAGTAGTATCAGACTTTATTCTTCAAGAACAGAAACGTTGTGAGCATAACTTGCAAGATAAGCGTGCTGAATTAGAATAGAAAAGCAATTAATAATGATAATTCCTCTTCTAAAAAATTCCAGCCTTCCTATATGATTTCAGTTATATATATATATATATATATATATATATATATATATATATATATATATATATATATATTAGCAGTTTATAATTCTATTTATAATTAATGCATAATAGGGAATTATTAATAAATTATAGTTAATATTACTGTTTTTCTCTTCATAATTTCAAATAATTTAATGAGCCAAAGGAAGGCTGAAATTTTCTACAAATTTTCAAATAACAACGAATAAAAATGTTTTATTTACAGTCGCGACAATTTGATCATCAACATTGAAAACCATTAGACAAATGATCGATATTCAAAATAACACCATTCATCCCCATACACAAGTTTTATTTTTATGACTGTATTAGGGTAACTGTTGATACAGATTAAATTACGTGGATCAATTAATTTTGATCACAAAAGATCTTTTGGGATTACCCGTTGTTGAAAAAGCTTTTCAGCAACAAAGACAAGTACAATCGTCGTTACTTTTCATTAAATATTAAATAACTGAAATCGCTGAATCCAAAACTATAAATGAAGATTATGAGTTGTTACTAAAGCTTCTCTATTACAATAAGGTTTTCGCATTAATATCTTCAGAGAATACGTCAATTTACGTTGTATTTCTTGTTTTACAATGTATCGTCTATTTTATATAAGATGTAAAACAAATACTTTTTATTTGTCCAGATGAATGTCTATATTGTTTATATATTTTTGTGCAAAATATATTGGTTATAACCTTTAAAGAGTTTGAATAAAACATTCTCATTGCAGTTATTTAAAAAAACAATCAAATTTGATTTATATTATTCATTGAAAATAATTTATATTCACCAGAGACATAAACCCGAGGTTATACCACACAACTCCATTCGTTATCACTGTGGCTTGCTTTTCAACCGAAATGTAGGACTCGTGAGCAGATCAACAGACGAGAAACTTGTATAAATAACGGAAAAGTTTTATTGAAATTAACGAATCACTAATTAGATTTTCTTACTGGACTCAGATGATAAGCTTTATATTGACCACTATGTACAGGGTGGTCAGGAAGACTTACCAATTCCTACCAAAAAGTAATGAGAACAATAGAAGAGCAAGTAATACAGTAATACAAAGCACAAGTACTGGATTCAGTTTATTAACTTTCATTGACGCTGTCATACACTGAAAAGGACTGCGTGAACACCATCATGTTCGTGGCACAAAATGATGCGGCGGCCATTTCCTGTGTGATATTTACGAAGCTGTACTTGTTTGATTGTTGCAAAGGCTCTTCAAACGGCGTCCTTTACCTGATGAGTATTCTGGTATCGTTCATGTGAAACTCTCTCCTTAATAATACCCAGAGGGCGTTGAAATAGAAAATTAAATTATGGAGGGGTGACAAATTTCGAAGCCGATAAGGGACAACTGAACACTGCCAACTGAGCATCGGGATAACTCAGGAATGAGACAACTAAGGACTGAAACAACAGCAGAAAAACAGCTTTTTTATAACCGAATAAAAGTTATATATTAAGGATTAAAACCTTAATTAGTAACAAAACTGAGTAAGAAAGGCGCCATAGTTTGGGATAGATCTTTTACTTTCAAATACATTCACTCTCATTCAAGATCATTTTCAGTGGCCAATTGCTAAGACAAAAATTAATGTGATAGATAGTTGTGAATTTGTTTTTAAATCCGCAGGTAACACTCTCCGTTATGTTCAATTTACGTTAAGAATATGTAAGGGAAGTAACTTAGTTTAAATTTACAAAAACAATATCACAACTTTCAATTACATTAATTCTTGCCTTAGTAATTCCCCCCTGAAGATGATCGTGGATGAAAGTACTTGGGAAAATAAGAGAAATTACCAAAACTAAGGTGTCTATTGTACTCAGTTTTGTAACAGTATTAAGAAATTGATCCGTGGATTTGAGAGGATTAAAATAGAAACATGTCTATTTGTTTCTATTGTAATCCTCTCAAATCCACGGATCAATTTCTTAATATAAAATAGACATGTCTAGAGTATTCAAGCATATATATATATATGCTTGAATACTCTAAACATGTCATTTGTTTCTATTTTAATCCAATCAAATCCACGGATCAATTTCTTAATTTATATATATATATATATATATAAATATATATATATATATATATATATATATATATATATATATATATCGAGAGAGAGAGAACAAGAGAGAGAGAAGTAGAGGAGGAGGCATAATTTGGATGAGATAAAGAAGGAATTTTCATCGTAAGTTGATCTATTCACAACAAAGATCTTTAATATGTAACGCTCTTACATTAATCATCATTAATCTGTCTCTATTTCATTCTTTCAAATTTTAAGGTCTTACTGTTCATAGTTGCTTTTATCTTTCTATCTATTCATCCTTTACATATCAATTTATGTGTTTCTGTGTATGCTCAATCAATTCAGATATAGCCATGTAAATTTAAAATATACAACAGTATGAACATTCTCAGTCTACATACGTATGTAGCCGCCTTACCAAGTGGATAAAACCTTCGTGTTCCGACTATTAGAATTGGGTTTGAATCTCACCATAGTTGACTTGTCAGATAAATGACTATCGACCCAGCACGCGGCACTTTTGGAAAGGGCAGAAAATATTTACAATGATGAATAAGTGAAATTGGGTACACAAAACTGTTTTGAACTATCCTAGAATGAAGTCATTAGTAATCGTGACTGAGGGCTTGAGCGTACTACCTTTATTCAAAACTATTGATAACGCCAGATTGTTCACTCTCTCTAAGAAACTGGCAGGAAGGTTCACTTAGCATCTTCTTTCGGCATTAACCACCGAAGAAATCGTTGGGTCGACGAAGTGCTGAGTTGTCCACCATTCTCCTCTATCGTTCGCGGTCGTTTGCCAGAGCCTGGGGCTACGGGAATGCATTCTTGGTGTGTCTTGGGCGTTTTTACCTGGCTCAGCCAATCCCTCCCAAGGTTAAACTACAGCCGATGACATCCAACAAAGAGATTTAAGAGTTGGTTGAGGACCAGTGATGTCCGTCCACACGAAGGTGTAGCGCGTCAGACATCAAAGGTACTACCTCTATTCAGAGACCCCTATGCACAATAACTGCAGTATAAACTTCGGGTTTTCTTTGTGCATGCTGGAGAAGCAAAAATGTGCGGGTGATTAAGGTTGACTAGCCATTCTTAAACTTGGGTCGAAACGGAAACGAGTAGCCATAAATTGTCCTCATTTATAAACATTCCCTATTTTGTTTATGACTGACACTTTCTATCTAAACTTAAATTTCAAATTAAACGGGAAATGAAAGTTGTTGCTGGAAGTTTTATATTTTAAAAAATAATTTCTTATAATTTCTGTAAGGAAACGCTTAATCTTAGAATTCTCGGGGTCTAAAATTACACTCTCAAGCTTCATTTACCTTGTTGTCCCATGGTCCCAACTTAACTAATTTTGGTACAAGCGGCTTTGTTTTAACATTGTTTCACATATGACGCAAGGATATCATAGGTAGCATTTATTACCCACGAAAATACCGGTTCAATACCTGAGTTCATTTTACAGCCCAGAGTCCCACACGACCCACACGAATGCATCGTACAATTTGGTGTATCTAAACATTAAAAAATGCCCCCCCCCCCACAAAAAAAAACAACAATAGAATCCCCCTCCCAATAATCCTCAAAGAAAAGAAACTGGAAGACGACCAAGCAGAGGGTCGTGTGGTCTTTGCATACATACCACCACAACCCTCTGTTGGGTCAGTGGGAACAATTTTTAACGACTTATCTAAATATTAAATAAAAAGGTGTGGTCGGAATAAGGATGTTTCAGTTTGATTTTTCTCCCACAAGAGAATTATCATTTCGGCCTGTCTATTTGAAACTGAAAGGTATCTATTTAGTGGGTACTCATTGTTTTACTTTATATTCTATTTGTTTCTTCGTTTCTCTGCATCTCAATCAATTACCATCGCTCTGACTATATCTATCCTATATATCAGTATGAATATTATCTGTCAATCTGTACTTTACCTATAATTTGTCTATGACTGATAATATCTCTCGCACACTCTATCTGTCTGTTTATCTATAAAATGCTTGATACCATGCTAATCCGATCTTTATCGCGAGACAAAATTAAGCTCGTTTTGTCTCTCATTCGTAAATATCGTCCGCCATTTCCCAAATGGCGCCACCACCACTACCTTTGTGAAATCGGCGTCATCTTAAAAAAACTGCAAACAGCTATTCATTCCCGTCAGAATTCTGCTTTTTTGGCGCCAACAATAGAAGCGATTGATTTTTTTCAAAAGCAATCAGGCGTCATTAAATATCCGATATGAAATATTTATATTGCCGTAGGGATTTGTGTTCTGGTATATATCCAGGCCGACATACACGTACATAGGCATAAATAACTTTTAACTTGCTAAATTTATGTCCATTTTAAGTCTGTGTATCTTTGGGTTGATAGATATTCTGAATGTGCTTACAAACACAGGAATATATATATATATATATATATATAAATTTTTTGTATAAAAATTGCATAAATTTATTACATTTTTTCTATATGTACGCAGAATATTAAAGAAATTCCTGTCTGGGCAAATTCATGTTTCTTATCTACCAAACGCACACATAAATATATTTTAACGTTTTAAACGAATGAACACACACGCACGCACGCACGCACGCACACACACACACACACTGAGAGAGAATGGAGTGCTTAAATGTCTAATTTTACTCATATGTCCAACTGCCCTTATTCTCAAATATAAATCCTGAAATTAAGTTATATATGCATAGCTTAACACACACGATGCATGTATTAATCAAACGGATAGTTCTATATAAACGGACTTCATTTATGTATCTATCTGTATTATCTTACATATGCTCAAACGCAAAAGAAGTTCACTTCTATAAACATTTCTTCATATAAGTGAATCGACAGTTATATATTAACCTATTATTCAGGGTCTATATTTCTGAGATGTGGTATTGTAATTATTTTCAACATTTCCATTGTTCGGACTGTTGTCTTCATCTTCGTTGCCATATTCACGACGTTTCGGCTGTTGTACGCTCCGGTCTTCTTCAGGTGATTGGATTTCCGAACTGATCCTTTTATTTCGTCCACCGGGGAAGATTGTTCTAGTTCTACGTGCCATGCCTATTCCGCATGTCTCAGTATCAGTTATCATCAAATCAGGTAAAGGACGAATTTATCAGAGACTTCGTTATTAATGGATTAGAATCGAACTATATCCGTCAAAGATTGCTAACTAGATTTAGTTACTGCTCACAAACAGGCACCTAATGATGGCAGAAAAGCAGTCTTGTTTCTACCTACAAACAAGTGTTGTAGAGGTTTCATTATGTACTCACACTCCTATTCGTCCACCAGTTCAAACGACCCAAACAGGGGAAAAAGACACTTCCTTATTTCTGACCCCCACCCTCCATCGTCCGTTCAAAATCTTCTATCTCCGGAAGACACTGCATACATTGCTAGTGCTGCAGCCAGACGAAAATGTTATTTTTGCGGTCTAAAACTACACGTCAGGTCTTGTTGCCCAGTCAGGAAAAGTAAATGTCACAAATTCGGGAAGAATGGATATTTCTTTAAGGGTTGTCGTTCAAGCCTTTTCACCTGGTATGCATGCTCCTATTGCGACTCGTATCACATCAGCTGTAAACCCTAAATTTCTTTCAAAGTATATATAACAGTAAATATAAACGGGGGTAGAAATGAATGCTCTAGTCACCACGGTAAGCTCAGAGAGATATATTAGCGCTGATATTGCAAAAAGGAGCAGATTTTAAATCGTACGTTGTAATTATCAGGTGACTATGGCGAACAAGAGATCTCGTCAAATACAAAATATTTAGTGCAGTAGACTAAGGAGCACTTATCACCAACTAACTATAAATACTAAAAGTAAGCCTTATACGGCTATTAAAATCAGCGGACAACTTTATCAGTTCTGACGGATTCCGTTTGGGTTCACTAAAGGGTTTCTAGTTTTTAGAGGGTCCTCGATTAAATAATTATTGAAGAAAAATTACATGGCACCTTTACCTCGATAGATAATGTCACAGTTTGTGTCCTTGTCTGGGGCGATAACAATCGCAATATAAAACGGTTTTTGGCTGCTGTCCAGAAACATAATCTTACGCTCAACGATGACAAGACTTCTTATGACTCGACAACGACCAGGCTGTATTGTGGGTAAAGGAATCCTGAAGCCGGACCCTGAACGGCTAAAACCACTGCTAAAAATAACTATTCCCAACACCATAGCCACCTTACGACGAACTATGGATATTTTTACTCATTATTCTCAATGGATACCCTCCTTTTCTGAAAAGAAACGCACTCACAAAAATTAACAAATTTCGTTTACCTTCTTCTGTCGTTAATGCCTTAGAAGGGTTAAAAAGAGATATTTCCAACTCAGCTATCACTTCGATGAAACCTGACATTCTCCTACAAGTCGAGCGCGATGCTTCCAACCACTCCATAGCTACCTCGTTAAGACAATTCAAGCGCCCTGTAGTGTTCTTCTCCAGAAGAATGCCGAAATCTGAGCGGAGACATTCAGCTGTCGAAAAGGATGCTTATGCCATAGTCGAGGCACTAAAAAATGGGCGTCATTTCTTTATGTTTAATCCCAAGATATCAAGTAAAATAAAAAATGAAAAGATAGGGAGATGGAGAGTAGAGATTTCCTGTTTTCATTTGACGTTGTCTATCGGTCGGGAAAGGAAAATGCAACGGCGGACACGTCGTCAATAGTGTGTGGATCAATAAACTGCAGCAAAGATCTACACAAATTTCATAAGGATCTCTATCATCCAAGGATCACGAGGATGATGCATGTGGTTCGAAGCCAGAATTTGCCTTTTTCAGTTGAGGACGTGAAACGAATGAGAAACGGTTGTCAGATTTGAGCTTGAATAAAACCAATGTTCTACAAATCTGAACCGGGATCCCTAGTAAACGCTACACTGCCATCTGAGTAGCTGAGCGTGGATTTTAAGCGTCCTCTTTCGTCTAAATCCTGAAACAAATATCTTACTGTCATTGACGAGTTTTCGCGATTCTCTTTTGTCTTTCACTGTCCAGATATAAGTGGAACAACAGTCATACGCTGTATTTCTCACTATTCTCAATATTCGGAGTGCCAGCTTATATCCATACAGATCGCGGGACCTATTTTATGTCCGAAAAACTAAGAAAATTCCAGTTGGTACAGGGTGTGGCCGTCAACCGGACTACACTATAAAGTCCTCAAGGGAGTGGCCAGTGCGAGAGATACAAGGCATAATCTGGAAGCACTTGAAAACCTAAACCTTTGATATTGAGGAGACATAATAACCGTGACTCTGTATGATATAAGAACACTATTGTGTACAAGATCTAATGCAACACCACACGAAAGGTTTTTAAATTTTTCTAAGGCGAAGTTCGGCCGAGATCTCCCTCCCTTCGTGGCTCTCACAGCCAGGTTCTGTTTTACTTAGAATCCATGTTAGACAAAGCAAGTATGATTTTCCTGTAAGTAAGGTGGAACTGCTCGAGGTGAACCCATTAGCATCTTGACGGTAGACAATCGAATTTCCTCAAAGATTTGGCCTCTGCCGGCGAATTATCAAACCAGAGGGAGGAATAGCTCTCCCTTGAAGCAACATCAATCTCTCTCACTCGATAGTAAGGGCGACACAATGCCATTGGATTCTGCTGAGGAACAAAGCCCCGATAGTGACGATTCAGAAATCCACACCCGAATATCTCACTCAAAACGAGAACATACTACCACAGAATCTGATAATCACCTTTCAGAGTCAGAGAGTCATATTCCAAGAAGGAAATAAAAACAATATGAGACGAAATACTTCTGGCCGACTGTTCTTGTAACACCTGAAAGCCCAGATCAACTGCCACCGAGACGATCCCAGAGAATTGTCAGGAGACCCAGTCAGATGGATGATCTTGTGCCGGACTAGGAGAAAGCCAGGGAGAATGTGGTAAATTAACCCGATTGCCTCCCCTGTCTCATGATTTGTATAAATAAATCACACCGTCTTAGCCAGAACGGCAAGACTCTTCAGTTACGTTCAATAAACGCACATAAATCCGAACTAAACTCCCAGATTTCATTACAAGTCGGTAAATCATTTTCAGATAGAGTGTATCTCTAAAGGAATAAAAAGAATGAACAGACTGGAGCGACAAACTCCATCAAGCTACCAACACAGGGTACAACCAGTAGAACGTGTAACTTTTAGAGAAATGGTGGACGCACATGACAATGCCGGGACTTTTGAAAGACACCGCCAGCAGATCAGACTGGGGAATGCTGTCACTAAGGAATGATTTTTACCATTACGTGAGGAATATTCCTGGTCAGAAGCAAAGATTGCACGGAAAGTATTGCATGATTATGAAATGTAATTTTTAATCTAAAACACTATACCTTCCTGCTTTTTCTAATTGTAATTGAGGCTACAAGTCGCTAGTAGAAAAATAAATAATTTCCGTGTGATTTGGGGAAAATTAGGAAAACTTTGAGATCAATTGCTTTTCTACTGAACTGGCAGAAACGCGGGCGTGTGTCTGAGTGTTTGCTATGATTCCAGGCCAGATTATGGCTTTCCAGATTTTTTTCTTCTTTTAGGGTAGGGAAACCAATGTTCTGTGAGCCACGACGGTAGACAGGAAGTCAAAAGGAGAAGAAGAAAGCGCCGTTTATTTATCAAATATTTGTAGAAATCACACTTCTTTCCACTTCACTAACAATTTCCAGCAAATCCAATATGTTGATTATATTGCTGGAAACAGCTTTCATGTATTTTGCCAAAACGGCACTCAATCAGCTGACGTCTGTCTCCCTCAGTTTAGCAAACTGCTGATCATTTTCCTTTTACTCAGTCTTGGAATTTATTGGTTTTTACACAACATCTATTGGCAAGTGAACAATAAAGAGCAAGTAATTCTGATTTCTTTTGTTAGTGATATGCATTTCTTCATTGAATATATATTAAAGTAACATGCCTTTCGTTCAGTCACATATTGAAGGAAAATCCGAAAGATTTTTCACTTTTGGAGGCAAACGGTGAGTGCCTAATTTCGGCACAATAGAGGCATTTGACTGATTATCGATTCCTTTCTTTTCCTTATGTTTGTTGTTAAATATCTATTCAGTGATGGTATAATTGTGAATCTAATGCATACAAATAAAAAGTAGAAATGATCACATGATTTATAAAGATAATAATTCATACTGTAAAAATTGGAAGAGATACACATATTTCTCTTTTATCGTGTTTAATGTCGTATGCTTAATTAATTGTTTTTACGGTTTATCAACCTTTTAAATGTTATTCAAAGCCAGAAAATATTTTAGATTGTTAGAATCTTTTGGGGATAATACTGATTTACCGCTACAAGTCCTACTAAAGAAAAGGTGGATTCATAACTTTCCCAAGGGTATTCGCGTGTAAGTCAATATAATTAACACGACTGGGATTGGAACTCGGCAAGCAGTTTTCTAATTCTGATCAGTGCTTATAGTGCTGTATACACAAACGGCCACCCAACTAGTATGACCTGGCGCAATGTTGCTTAACTTATGAGAACCGGCGTTTCAACGTGATATAGCTGTAAGACTTCGCATGCGATTCGACATAGAATATGGCGTGATCACTGATTAAATGTGTCAGTTATCTCAATATTGTTCCCAGATTCACCCTTACCCGGGGTGGTAGGTCCTGTTAGGGTCCCACCTATGGACAAATAGTTAACAGCCAATCTGGGATCAAATCATTATGAAAGTATAAAAAATACATTTTAATAGTAAAAATACCAGCAATACATTTTTATAGTTAAAAAAAGTTACCAGTAATACATTTTTGAAAAAAATACTAGTAATATATTTTTCTAAAAGAGATTACTAATAGTCACTAGAAAATTAAGTTTAAGCAGTAAATGACCCATAAGGAGTTGATATGCCGCTAACTAACAAAATTATAAGTAATACTAAAAACATTATTAACGACAACAACAGTAAGTAATCTTGTGAACTCATCGGAAACTTATCGAAGCCACCATCATACAATGTAATTCTCATTAATTAAGTGATTTAACTGAGAAGAAACTCATTATCCTTTCATTTATTTGAGGAGGACTTTTATGTAATGAATAACCAGAACATTCAGGTTTTTATTTTAGAAATAATGCATTTCTTACGAAAGAAGAAATAATGTAGACTTAAAGAAAATTAAAATATGAAAGTACTCAATATAGTGATTTTCCAAGCGTAGCTTAGATGTGGCATGAGGCTGAAAGTAGGGGGAACCCAGTGAGGATCGAAGTCACTACTCAGTTGTAATTGTTCTAGCGATGTTGCTAAACAACACCGCCTCGAGGTGCTCAAAGCACTCGATATAAATGATGATCATATGTAATCATTATTTTGGAAATATGTGAATAAACATCGAAATATTGGCAAAACAACTGACAACCTTTTTGTAATGCTAACCAGCTAACCAAATACATGATATTATAGCGATATTTGTTGGATTTATACATATTAAGTCTTGTCTATCTATCTTCAATAAATTTAGAAAAAATTCAAGTGACTTTTATGATAAGTCACTTGAACTTTTTTCTTGATTTATTGATCATAACTCCAGTTATCTATTCAGAGCTTTGCTTGTCGGAAAAATGCGTTAAATTCTCATAAATTTTACCTCATTAATATTATTATTATCATTATCTCTCTATCTATTTGAGTGTGCAGGCGTATTTACGCTGAGTGCAAAAAAAATAGATTTTATTTCCAGGAATAATCAGTTTTATAACATTTATTCATTTTCTGGGTTTCCAAAAAGAACGCCACAGAAAGATTGTGTAATTTAAATGCACACACACACACACACACAATTATATATATATATATATATATATATATATATATATATATATATATATATATATATATATATATATATATAATGACAACAAGCAGAATATACAGGTTCTATCTTAATGGGGGCATGACCAGCACTTATTCTCTCTAGTAATGCACTGCATAATCTTCTCAGGTTTTAGATCAAACATACACTTTTACACTTATATTGTAACGAAGCCTAACTGGAGGCACCTAATACTGATGCAATTGACAATATTTCCGACGCTCTGGGTTGGCACTCACAGGGCCACATATGTCCAGCCATATTTTGTGGACGCATTGAAGTCTAATAGTTTTGTCCGTAAACATTTAAAATGCCTTGGCATTGACATGAGTCGGTACTACGTGCCGCCACAGAAACTGGTATATTAGTTTGACACGTTTTATTTGACGATTGATGTCACAAAGATGCAAACGCGATGCATTACGTGCAATGCACAACATGCGCAACAGCTCTTTGTAATCGACCATCTAAACTCTTGAAAGCCTATAATCTGGCGTAACAAAATTGACGAAATCATTTAAAATTCTCTACTACAGTATATCATATACTATATGCATGTATGTGTGTATGTGTATCTGGAAATCAGATATGCAGAAAAGGCATGGATCGTGGAACTAGGACAACCTGCCCCGGTGGATAAAATAAAGAGTTAATTTCGAAATTCTTAAGTATTTCACTTGAAGAACAACGGTCGAAACGTCGTGAATATGACAATAAAGATGAGGGCAATAGTCTGAATAAGGTATACATATATATATATATATATATATATATATATATATATATACAGTGTAACCCGGATATAAGAGAAACTCGGATATAAGAGAGGTTTTCTATGGTCCAAAATTAGAGCCTGTGTTAATGTATATATAATAGACCAAACCCGGATATAAGAGAAACCCGGATATAAGATACTTCTTCTCCGGTCCCGACAACTCTCTTAAATTCGGGTTACACTGTATATATATATATATATATATATGAGAGAGAGAGAGAGTGAATAAAGACAAAAGGAAAACTTGTCATATTGTGCTTTTACAGCTCTACTCCATCGAATTTTTTTGCACATGCACACACGCAGCACGCACACATCATATATATATATATATATATATATATATATATATATATATATACTGTTGCCAGAAAAAATCACAACAATCTTCCGGATTTTGATATTTTATTTCCGTCAATGTAAAACGGAAAGTCGAAATACATTAACAAACTCCATTTTTGTCAGATTTGTTATTTAACTATCGCTAATAATTGCTGATTTTGATTTAAATGTAATATTAATAACTGACCAGAACTTTCACACATCTTTTTGCAGGTAATAACAATTATCATATTTCGCTGAAAGGCTTTTTTGATGACTTCATCAACAGAATGTGATGATAATCATCATCATCATCGTAATCATCAGTAACAGCTCAGTGAGGGTAAACATTGATTCGTCATATTCAATGCTTCGAAAAGCAAACTGGTGAGGTTACCGAGCAGACCTAGATCTTTCACCAGTTATGATGAGCGGGTGTTAACTTGGGGAGGCCTTGTGCTAAAGATGCAGGAAAAATGGTCGAATCCCTATACCGCTTCTGTTAGTACTTGACACCACCTGTAAGTCCAAACCCGTATATGCGTCCTCGTGGGTGACGAATTATTTCCACACTGCAATCCCTTTTTCACAGACGAAACATCATATCACTCACTGATCTATCGCTGTTTCCATGGAAAATGTCCAGACGAACTACATTTCTAATTCCGCTTAACCTTTTAACTTTCACGGCCATGAGCCACCATGCGACGCACATTGTAACGAATCACGCTCATTTCATTCGCATTCCATTTGTGAGATGAAAGTCACACTCAAGTAGTTTCTTCTCACGAACCGCTGTTTTGTAGAACCAGCTCCCAAGCGGATGCTTTCCCGATCACTACAAATGTAACCTGTTCAAGTCTAGGATCAACCGGTATCTTCCCCACATACTCCGATAAAGTGTACATCTTACTCTGTAACCGTATACCTCGAGTGGCTCTTGGGCCTTGTAAAGCTGAACATGGTAAAGAACAAAAAAAAATCATGCCTGCGTCTGGGCCTAGGGTTGTTACGCAACTAATCACCTGGAAAGTTCCCTTCTCATCTCACGGTAGTAATTTATTCAGACGCAACAAATGTAGTGAGAAATGTTGACCATCCTATCCTAAGTCAGACCACAGCCAATGTCCGCCAGCTTGAAGATCACTTTGATCACAGGCTCATAACCGTGAATTCCAACGGGAAAGACCTCCGCCCAGGTCGATGACATTTTTTAGGAAGGCTTCCTCCGAGTGACGCCGTATCATCAAAGCCTTGGTTATCCTGGCAATAACTCAGCACCATGTGCAGATTTAGTCTGCAACCAGTCAAAAGTTACTGTCACGCGGTTGAGCTCCTCACTGGTGAAAACTTCGGAATCACTTCACAAGGATTTGCCCGCATATTTCTGTGCTAGAAGCCATGGGTTTGTTCTGATAGCCTCGACATCGGAGAAAATGGATTGCCATCAAATATAACATTTATTATTATAATTACAACTGTCTGAATGATAAATAATAGAAAGTAATAAATGATAATAATGAATAATATATATACACACATATATATATAATAAATGATAAAATATAATCGTCAAATATTTACAAGATAAATTATTATGATGTCTATCATTGTTGCTGTTCTTATTGCTGCTGCTGTTAAAAGAATTGTTTAAATGAACTAGATTGCTGGCAAGGTAGCATCAATTTATAATTGAAATGGCTAGATATAACGGCAAGTTCTGTGATCTTCGAACATTTAAATGTCAATCGTTATCTTCTTTTTCTTAATTCCTGTTCTTATAATGTTTTCTTTTTCTCATATTCTTTCGCTCCCAGTAACTCATTTGTGGTTTTATTGCCTTGCTTGGAGTGAAATAATTTTCAAAAATAACAGAAATTAATCGACTACACCAATATAACAACCGAATGAGCCAATATTACAATCACATAGTTACAAACCTGAATTGTACAATCGTCAATTGTAGTACATTGTTGAGATGCGGGGTCTGGCAAGACAACACTTAATTCGACAGAGTCAGGCGTGATGGTAGTATTCACTACTCAGCTAGACAAGTCATTGCAATAGTATTATTGTTTTCTATTAGACAATTACCCATGATTACTTATCACGAATTGATCAGTCCATTCAAGATAGCAAGGAGAGAAACTGGCATTTATCACAACATACATGAATAAATGAAATGATCATCAGAATTCAATTATCAATATTATATCTTTATTAGGATGAAATTTGAATTCACTTGCAATAGACCGATCTAGTTATTGGTGTCTACAAATTCTCAAGTATATGCAGTAATATCATCACATGTGTCATACAAGGTAGACCGAAAATGTAGAAAATTGAGAAGTATTCCTAAACTGTTTAACGTTTTGACGCAATTATCAGTTTGGGGTAATATCAGGGCAGACTGGTTTTTATTGTCTTGAATGACATCCGGTCTAGATGAAGATCCAATCTGAAGACTAAAACACAGACAGAACAACGGGAAAAAACTCTCCTATCTCTGGCATTAAGTTATGCTTATTTAAATACAATAAAGTAATTTGCAGATAATACAGAAATGGAATCCGTGCAGAGCCACGATCGCTAACGTTTCGTAGGCGTATGGCGTTTAAAACAATTAGTGACAAACATGGAAAGAAACATAAGTAGATATAAAAAAATGTTAGTGAAAGGAAAGAATTATTTGAAAATAATTCAAATACGGGATATCTAAAGAAGTAGCTGTAAAATCCTCATTGATACAAGTTCCATTTTAAGAATATTATGAAGTGTGGATAGTGTTAGTTTGTTTCATTCACTTTGGCAATAATACAGTTAAAAAAGTAATGAATCCACCTCTTTGGCCTTAGTAAGAATAGGTTAAATAGTAGAGGAGTTACGGCTTCCTAGTTTGATATTTGTTTATCATTTCACACCGAGCAAGGCATGAATGACACTAATACGAAGGAGGTTACAGAGAGTGAACGTGAGAGAAAAGACTGGCTATAGGAAAGATCGAGGAAAGGAGAAAATATTAACGGGATTCAAGAAGAAAGATGATGGCAATTGACATTCAGTTTATGTATTTGAAAGCTGTAATTATATGGAAAGCAAGTAAACAGAAGGGATTTTCACATGTGAAGAAACTGTTGGAGTAAAAGAGGCGGTTGCATTTAATTATTTCAACAGTAAACAGGTGAGACCTAGATGCCAATCTAGTGGTACGCTGAAATTCATGTAGTCGGGGCACAAGGGGAAAAAACTTGTCAGAGCAGTTGCCATGAAATTATTAGTGGAAAAGACAAAGGGTAGTCACGTCATATTGATGAGAAAGTGACAGAAGTCGAATGAATAAATCAGGGGAAATTACATTGGAGATCCTTCTTCGGATTTTGTCAAGAACCTCGAGATGAATATCTGCACCAGATCAGATATGGCAACAGTATTCAGTGCGTGGACGAATGGTAAATTTGTAAATGTGCAAGAGGGACTCTGAATTCCAAACGGAGGAGGAAGCAATGAAAACTCTATCTTTCTCAAAAATGCGTGGCATTCCCAGATAATAACGAAAAAGAATCTACGGTGAAAGGACACGGAATTAAAAATCTGATTAAAGCATGTAAAGTGATGGAAATCGGAGATTGTGTGAAAATGTCATTCTTGTTTGTCATTTGCATTTATTGTTCCCAAATCAAATTTCTACAACACGTACCAAATTATTGCGAACAACTTAGAATATGAATAAACCAAATGCCATTATCGCAAAAGGTATCTGAATTAGGAATGAGGCAGAAGCCTGAAAGAACACTTCAGATTACATCAAGAAGGTTCATTGAAGGATTCCAAACAATTTACATTCATATAAAACTACATTTAAATTAGAGAACAAAGAAAAAGAAACACTGTGTTTTGTTTTGTTTCCCTAACAATGTGATAAAAAATGTCTATTCTATTGTAGAATATGTTATAAGCCAGAATACTATTAACATTTATATATGAACAATATTTACACTATATTGTTCGGACTGTTGTCCTCATCTTTATTGTCACATTCACAAAGTTTCGGTCGTTGTACTCTCCGGCCTTCTTCAGGTGATATTTGTTTGAATGTTGAACCGAATCCAGAATAGTCAGTGTGCACGTTGGCGTTTCTGAAGATTGATTCAGTGTCTTTTGTGTAGACGTTCTTCCCATGTTTATTTTCTGAAATGGGCTGACATATAACCACATTTTTCGGTCTCTCAGGAAAGTCACTGATAATCTATTCAATTACTCTAACCAACGCTCGCAAATATCGTGACGCTAAATCGCCGTGTGGTATCTCTGGCCATCCACGCGACATGTCTGGCATTTTTATGGAGAAACAATAAACGCTTCCGATTAACCGATACTGGCTCCTTCTACCTCAGTGCCTGGTGCATACGTTCCAACTGCAGTGAGTACAGGTCCGAAGAGATGGTTTGGCCCACTGGTAGCAACCCATAATGCATGAAATGTCGACTAGTACACCAGATACAGAGCATAATCACTACATGGATGTAGAGGTGGTCTTGTGGTGTGAGGCACAAATGTTTCAGACTTTTGGGAGTGTCATCCAGGATCCCCCTTTCGTCACCGAGGAGCAGTCGACCAAATATAGGTAGCCTGCCCTGTCCAGAAAGCAAAAAGAAACAGACTGTCTCTCGTTGTTGATTGTTGGCTCACAACAGTGTGTGCGGGTACCCACGTGATCAACCCGTACCCCTTTCCTATGCGGTTCAGCTGAGGTCTAACCGTTTCATCAGAAACCTGGACGTACACTGAACGCTTGCCACTGGTTTCGCTGATATCCTACTCTATGGCATGCCTTTAGGGTTTCGTCATCAAGGACTTGTCTCCGGCTACTAAGAAGTTCATTACAAAATGATAGAACATCAGCCCTTAACTTCTGGAACCAATGCCTGGCGGTGCGTTCACTCACAGATAATAGGCCCAAAAGGCTTCCGACATATTCGGCGACATTATGCGGCTGCTCGGTTTAAAGTCGTAAAATAGACAACCTCGAACGAGCTGTTTCATAACCGCCATGTTTTCTTGACGCTATTCGAGCTAATGACTGATGTGTGCGCGCAACGCACTTGCATTGGTCAAATGTAATGCGTCCACCCCGAAATTCATTGCTTTCCCGTCACGTGACCCAATCATTTGCATATCATTGATCACTTTTAACTTTTTTGGTTACTTTTTCCATGAAATAATTAAAATAGCATATAAATTCAGAAAACAAAATCTAACAAGTACATCAATTTAAATATCTGGGATGAGTTTTAACAGAGGACGGAAAGTGCGACACGAAAACCAGAAGGCCCATTGGCATAGCAAAATATGCCTTCCAAAACTTAAGCAATGTATTAAGAAACAGAAAAAAAATCGTTAGAAACGAAGAAAAGATTATTGAACTATTATATAATATTAGTCCACCTGTAGGGCAGTGAATACTGGACAATCTCATTATGAATGAAGAAGAGATTGAAGCAAGAGAAAGGTGTTTCTACAGAAGGATGCTGAGAATAGCATGCACTAATCATGTGAGCAACGAGGAATTTTTAAAAAAAAAGAAAGAACACATATTTAATATCAGGAGGACAGGAGGAGACAGCTGAAAATTTCTATGGCACATAATGAGGAAAGATGTCTTCGTAAAATTTGATATTCACAAGACAGATTGAAAGAAAGTGGGACAGAGGAAAACAACGCATACACTACCTGGCGAGCTTTAGTAAATGTATTGAAGAACAAGGTTTATAAGTGATAACGAAAAGAGAAAATTTATTAAGAACTACAATGGAATGGAAATTGTGGAGAGTTATCATCACCAACGTCCTGAAGTGACATGGTACGAATAAGAAGAAGAAGGATAAGAAGAAGAAGAAAGATAGAGAGAAAGAAGAAGAAGAAGAAGAAGAAGAAGAAGAAGAAGAAGAAGAAGAAGAAGAAGAAGAAGAAGAAGAAGAAGAAAGATAGAGAGAAAGATATAAAAGCTGTTTTCAAAAAGATACTGTTTATTGAGTCATAGTCGAAAAAAAAAACATTGTCATAGGATGTGTGGGTAGTATAAGGGTTATCAGCGCGGAAAGTGTATTTAGCGAACCGAGTTCAAATTCCAGGCACGTTTGTTGTATTCACTTTCGCACAAATTTCCTTGAGAATGGTATGAAAACACCTGGTCTTGTCACAATGATAGGTTTAATTGCAGCGTAGTCTGAGCTCTTTAGTCTTTAGTAGCAACCTAAGAGAATGTAAAAGTCTAAATTCCAAAGTGTGGAAAAGGCAACAGGAAATGACTGCCCCCTCTTTCCCAAAACATGTATAGCAATTCACTCATAATAAAGAAACCGAGGAGAGTTATAATCGTCTACGTCCTAAAAGGACATTCTTATTTAAAGTGTTCATTGTCACATCTTTCTGGTTTTGCAGAAATATTCGTAATCTCTATTTTTACTGCAAAAGCTAGTTTCATTTTCAGAGACGTAATGTATGGTTCCAGCAAAAAGATGCGCCCAAATTGCCAATTACATTTCGGGAATAATAAAATCGAGCAGGTAGAGAAATTTAACTCTTTGGGAAGTGCGACACTGAGATCCGACGATTTACTGGGATGGCCAAAGATGCATTCCAAAATCTAAGCAGAGCATTAAAAGACAGAAAAATTCATTGGAAACAAAGAAAAGAGTCCTGAACTGTTACGTTACATCTGTCCTCCTGTACGGCAGCGAATGCTGAACAATCTCCTCAAAGATGAGGAAGAGACTTGAAGCAACAGTGGTTCTGCAGAAAGATGCTGAGGATACCACGGGCTTAACATGTGAGCAATAGCGAGGTTTTGGAGAGAATGGAAATAAAAAAAAACGAAACTCATACTTAACAATAGAAAGAGGCACTGAAATTTCTGGAGCACGTAATGAGGAAGGACGGTTTAGAAAATCTGGTACTCACGGGACAGACTGAGAGAAAGAGGGACACAGGAGAAGAGCGCGTAACATACTTGATGGACTTGAGCAAACAGATGGCGGAACAGGGTTTGGGAAAAATAACAACAAGATAAAACTAACGTCCTGAAAAGACACGATAAAAGAAGAATGGTTGAAACAGGGAAAATCAAATGAATGGGCGGACCGTGTGGAGGTGGGTAAAATCTTTACGAGTGATTCCAACAAAACGAAATCGGATTTCTTTGTTCCCTGTATGCACGATATATCAGACTGTCGGCGAGCAGGCCATTTGCCAAACGACCGGCCAATCTGCCATCCTATGTCTCAGATTACCTGGGGTCATTTTGCCAAACATTCTTCAGAAAGCTTAAATGAGCTAAAGTAGACATACACACGAACATGCAAATCTATCTATTGATCTCTGACTGACGCTTCGAAAATAATGCCTCCTATGCATTTCCACGGGAACTAAAACAGATACAAAGACCTCAATAACATCGTTGGTTGCACAATACATGGCTACATAATGGACACCAGAAGTTATGCATTTTCGCCAGCAATGAATAAAAGTTTCCATAGCGCCCTCGTAAAGATCTACATTAGCAGAATCTAGCCGCATTTTTACAAACCTCTCTGCCAATGCTGAATCGCCTTATCTATCGCGTAACTGATTTCACATTCACTATTTGGTCTCCATAAACGCTTTGCAAACAACATCGAACATGCAATTTATTCCATATGGATGAGATTAACGGATTAGATCTGATTTGTACTCGCTTTCATGTCACACCTTATTTTACCCGACTACTCTCAACTGCAATGTGTAACAAGGCAAGTATTTTCTGTAATTACCGGAAAGGTTTATCTTTCACTGCCATGTTTTGTCAACATAATGAAATAGATGGCATTATTATCTAATCGCTCGTTATGTCAGACACCATTTTAGTAGACTACTGATCAGATGCTATTTGTATATAATATATAATTATAAGCTGGAATGTTTATGAATTCCTGTCATGCAATCAGTATAATAAAACAGAAGGCATTCTTTTCAGAGCGATTCACCAGTGTGTATGTCTGTGCGAGTACCCAAATATAATTTCTGTTGGAAAGTGTTTGAATCCATTTACCACCAGCTTTGAGTTAAATAATTAGACTTGTATCTGAAAAATGAATTGCTAATTGTTTATGCAATATTTACTCGCAAAAAATAAAAGGATTATTCATACAATCCAAACTATTCTTCGTCTTTAAACAAACTACAAAAGCTTGATAAGCCGTAAAAAATAAAACAGTCAATAAAAAATTGCGTTTTTATCTGTTAATTTTTATTTTACTTCCCTTCTTTATTTGACCATTAATCAGTTACAGTCCTCCATCTAAAAACTGACCAGGCTAGACGACGCTTAACTTTTGTTATCGAGTATGACCCAATGTCGAGTGCATAATTTCAACGTCATGCATGATCAGGCCTATTTCTTCGAACGTTTAATGCATTCAGTGTAATTTGGAAACGATGCTTTTGCATTAATATAATTTAAATTCTTAGACGTCTCATCCAAGGGAAATATACGACAATTTAGAAAACATAAATTTAAATTTGTTTTGTTGTATTTTCATGTCGACAATTTAATCTTAATTTGGATGTGAATTCGAGGGAATGGTAAATGTATTTCGAAATTCCATCAGATTCTTATTCAAATGTAAATCATGTCTCAACAATGTATTTCTTGGTATATTTCTTGCTTTTATTTCTTAAATTCCTCTTTCAGTTTAATGTTATTATATTGGTTTGTGTTGATTAAATCTCGTACTGATTTTGAAGTCGATGTAGCAAATGTTATATTATGTTTATTTAAATTCTCATCAGTTGTAGTCTTTATCGAGTTATTAGATAGTATTATGTGTCTAGTTCTTTCAAGGTTGTTTGGGTTCTTTTATTTTTGGCTTTTCTGGATTTTGTAAGTTTCCAGTTAACGTTATTTAGGAAATGAGAATACTAAAAAAAAGTTTAAAGCCATTTCAATCTACTTTTGATCATGTAAATACTGAGGACTATAAATTCAAAGTGCTTTTAAGTTGAAACCAATAATTAT
>OZ038486.1:111337252-111354752 GCA_964036315.1 Acanthosepion esculentum | reverse complement strand
TTTCCCTTAAAAATAGTTGTGCGGTGTTAACTCGTGCAAAATTGAATATTATTCAGTTCATTTCTCACAGATTAGATTAAATAAAATCTAATATAGCATCTTTACAAGGAAGCAAAAGCAACCCGACAAAAACATACATAATGAAATTTTATTTTTTTGGATAGCTGTCAATTTGATATCATCTCTTCGAGAATTGAAACAATTGATTTTAAAATTTATTTATATAATTATGAAATCAGTCTTTTTCAACGGTAAATAAAGCACGAGATTTTTATGGATATTAATGACTAAATATTCAAAAGTTATATATAGTTGTGGGGGTTCAATTGAGTTTTACGCCTGTTGTGTAGCCTGACAACAGTCATTACGCTCCACAACATTCTAATTGATTTTTTAATCTTGTCATCTGGATGCATTCAATTGTTCTAGCTTCAGAGCTACTCGATTTATAAGAGTAACTTTTTCGATTGTGTCTGCTGGGTACAGATCTCATTTTTAGAGAAGAAACGCTAGGTCATGTATGATTTATTCGAAGAACAGATAAAGACGAAACAATTGGATGAATACCAGGAAAAAGAAATGATAAAAACAGATGAAGCTGCGCCCTGCCTATAATTGTTAATGCACTTAAAATCCTGTTGTAAATACTAGATGAGAAATTCGAGGAAGAGTTGGGTTTGCCGACTGCAACGTTGCCTGAGTCTATGACGATACTGGAATATTAGCTGGAGATGGAAGGCGACGTGTTATTCAGTCTCCAGAGTTAATTGTATTAACAAGTAACTATGAAATGTTAATGAAAGAAACAAACATTGAAAATACAAATGAAACAAGTCCCGAGCAGAATCCTCGAAATAAAAGAGCATATGATATTGGAATACATCAGTATGGATTTTGAGACTGGTGAAAAGGGAACACTTGTAGTCGTAGAGCACAGACACCCTTTGTCAAATAAATCGATATTTTAAAGATAACGGAAGTGATGATTTATCTATTTACTCTTTCATATGTTGTATATTTTTATTCACTGAAATACTTTATTTATAGTTACTATTTGTTTAGACTTTAGGTTAATTGGTATTCATTGTCTTTGAAAAGTCATTTGGTCAGCCTATTTTATCGCAAATATTTACCAAGTTGCGTAGTTGTTACAAGTGACCAAGCTTTATCAAATTTTCAGAATCTATTTTCAAATTTATTTAAGAAGGATCTCTAATCTGTTTTTCCAATGTTTACTGTTAATAAGTATAATCAACTATTTACTAATAAAATTTTTTGGCGATCATAATATAATTGATTTTATAAAATTGTCGATGATTTTCTATTTTATTACTTTTTATCCTTTAAACAGGTACAATGACGACAATGTCATATTTGACGACGATGAGTTTACTCTGAAGTTTGGCGGTAAAAATAAAAGAACAACTAATGTTTTATTGCCTCTAGAATCAAAATAGGAGTGTACCTCCGTGTAGTGGTTTCAAATATCAACGAGGATCGACAGACAGTAACCACAGCGTGTTTGGACCGACTGCAAGCTAAATCTAAACAATGGCCGTCATCCTCGCCTTTGATACACTGACACTTTGAGATGAATCGTCTCCGCCACGTTTATTTTAACTCAATATACTTGTAGAGAAGATGACTTTAAATTTTAAAGTTAACACAGTGAATTGCAATACAAATGTCATGACAGTATGGGACAATCAGTCCTTGAGAACTGTATAAACAAATTTTGAGTTTTCAGATTCATGCTTTTCACAGTCCATAACAAAGACTTTGGACAGGTTTGTGAAGAATTAAATGTAACATTTCTCTTTCGGCAAACGGCAAACTTGAGTTCAAAGGCATCTAAAGAAATAAATATTTATGACAATGTCAGCGCTCATAATGTTTGGAGCAATGGGATTCATGTCAGAAACCATAAGCAACTGGGCATTGGGAAAAATGGAGTTTAAGAATTACTGAAGTAGCTATTGGAAATTTAAAGATATTTTCTATCAGTTGATCTCTAGCTACAACAATCAGACAGGTGTAGGAAAATATATTTATCATAAGGATTTTCCTAAAGGAGTTTCCTAAATTGTCTGCACTTTTATCTGAGTATCTCCAAGGAAGTCGAATGGATTGGTTCGAGAATTACAAGAAAAGTAACTACAACTAGGAGCCAACATATAACAACAATACCAACAAGAGCCAACAAGGCATATAAACATATAACTAGTCGACACAGGAGTTAGCTCTTCTACCAATAATATTAGTTCAAGTTTACGGGAGAATTCCTCAGGCAGTACATTCATTTGTAATTGAGTTGGGGTCATTAACCAGCATCCACAAAAGGGGGACTACCGAAGAGGGTTGAGCAATTTTTCTAAGGTACTGCCGAAAAAATCACATCAAACTTCGAACTTTTTGTCACATTCTGTTACGCTGTAGTATACCCTTATACGAGCAAGGTTTTCACTTTATTAACGTGTAAATAAAGTGTTTGTATTCCGTTGTTCAGACTCTTTATTACCAACCCGTCAACCGTTATACTTTTCTCAGTATTCTGGGCTTCTTCAACATTTTCGTTTGAGTTAGCGTAATTGTCTCAAGATTCAAATTCTTACATTTCTAGGATTTTATCGATTATAGAGTGTACCTGGAATTATAAATTTATTTAGACGTCCTTTCTTTGAAGTTTTCTGATTTTTCTGTTTTGTTACATGTTAAAAACTTTGTCTTCTGGTATTTTCGTGTCTAAAGTCTTTTGTAGGTTTTGTTACTATTAGCGATTATATTATTTTAAAAATGACAAATATTATTTAACTTTAAAACTAGAGGTATTAAGTAACAATTCCCGCCAAAAGTAAAGTATTACTATAGCGGGAAGGCTTGGGATTCTATAAAGTATCTGAAATTATAGAAAATATCAAAATTCATATCTTTAACACAGATCCAAGATAAAAATAAAATGATTCATTAATAAAATCGTTTTGATTGAGTAAAACTTGTGTCAAGGGGAAATATAAAATGTTAAATACAATTATGATTTAATATCTGTCTGTATTTCTGAGATGAGGTATTATGTACATTATTTACATTATTCGGACTATTGTCCTCATCATTGTAAAGGTGAGGACAATAGTCCGAATAATGTAAATAATTATGATTTACTACAAATGTTTTGCAACACGTGTTGAAACCCTCACCGTATTACTATTGTTGAAGTTATCGCTAACGTTTTTGTCGAGATTTACAAACTTTCCCTACTGTGTTTATATTTACAGTGCCATTACTGTGAAATTTATTTGACCGGAATGAAATAGCTACAAAAACTTAAGATTAAAGAATTTATAGCATTTTTATTAAATAGCTATTTATTTTAATCATTATAATGTTTTTAAACATATATATATATATATATATATATAGATATATACAAGCTGGTCAGAGCTAGTGTTAGCTGATCCCTGCTGGTCATAGCCATGACACTCCCAGCGCAGGGACAAATCCCTGGTAAGTATCAATGTATACAAACTACTCGGGAGTACTTTTCAAGAGTTATAATTATAGATTAAGCAATATTAATGATTTTTTCCTTTATATATTATAAGTAACTTAAATGTAAACATTAGAAAGTTAGTTTAATCCTATCCCAGGAAGGTTAATTTAGTTTTGAAAAGTAGGGGGTGGGTTTTCCGTAAAGAATTTCGATACCATAGACCTCCAAATTGTCTGAAACACTGCATGATTATTTTTTTACCTTTATTGGTTAGTTTAAATTTTTATTTTACTGCTATATCTGCATAAAACTGTGTTTGGAAAATAAACCTAAATGGTTCGCTGCAATAATTTCATTTAGAATTCACCCCAAGCAAAGCTAGAGGGCCACTAAGATGCAACCGCCTACTAGGAGTGAAAAAGAATGAAAACTTTAGACGAAACCAGAAAAGAATCCTAAACAGGAAAGAGAATAAACCTCTATCTCCTGTTCAAAAGACCGAAGAAAAGACAATCTGATGATAGATCAGTCTATTTACTCCTTTTGAAGAAACAATTATTAAATAAAATGCTAAGAAATAATGCTTACAGTATTTTAAAATAATTGCACTATAATGAAAGTACTTTTATTGATAGGCCATAAGATTGAAATTCTCTAAAATTACAAAAATCTTCCACGACAAACATTTACTGAGGTAATCAATATTGAAAGAAAAATGAATCTCTACACCCACAATTACATTTCAGAACGACTGTTTTACTCGACATTCTATCTTAAGTCATATCTGGAGTTTCAAATGAATACCTCACAGGATAAAAGAGCAGAACCAATTAAAAGAAAAAATTGACGCACGGTAGACCCCAGCCTTTTGCCTGGGAGAGTTCATTCAGGCATTACGTTGAGAGACAAATTGTAAATTAGAAAACCTTAATGTAAATGGCGTTAAAAGGTTCCTTGAGCCCAAATACTGCGCGAAGATTAATAGATTTTCTGCAGAATATTAAAACCAAAATTCTTATCAAGTATACTAATTAATTCAACCACTATCCTCTCGTCTCAAATTATTCCCAAATGTGCGATAAAGATTAAGACGTATCTTCGAAAATAATTTGATTTTAAAGTTAATAACAATTCATAAATTGCCAACACAACAGATTACTGTCCAGAAAAATCGCTCAAATATCTGTCGGCTTGAATAGGTCATGAGAGAAACCAATCGAAACCACCGGTTGATTGAATAGAAGGTGACAGCCAATCAAAATAAGGTAACCGAAGGAGATGAAGATTTTGGCAAACTAGCAATTACCAGACAAATGTCATTCATATATGGTTAATGTCGGTGTAAAAATGTCAAAAGGAAACTAATGACGACTGAAATGATATAAAGGTAAACATGATTGACAAAACAAAAGCATTTGTATTATATGCGTATTGATAGAAACTACACGAACACACACGGTCTCTCTATATTATATATATATATATATATATATATATATATATATATATATATATATATATATATATATATATATATATATATATATATATATATATATATATATATATATATATATATATTATATATATATATATATAACATATTATAATATAATATATATAATATATTATATTATACATAATATATTATATTATATATATATATATATTATATAGATTATATATATATAATATATTATATTATATATTATATTTAATATATATATTATATATTATATATAATAGCCACCGAAACCGTGAGATCACCCCTGGTCGGCGGCTGATGAAGACAGGGTATCGCACGTGCTAACACACGTATATGTTTATATATATATATATATATATATATATATATATATATATATATATATATATATATATATATATATATATATATATATATATATATTATATTATATATATATTATATTATATATATATTATATATATAATATATAATATATATATATATATTATATTATATATATATTATATTATATATATATTATATATATAATATATTATATTATATATATATTATATATATAATATTATATATATATTGTATTATATATATTATATATATAATATATTATATTATATATATTATATATATAATATATTATATTATATATATCATATATTATATAATATATATATTATATATAATATATTATATATAATATATTATATTTATATTATATATATAATATTATTTATATATTATATAATATATTATATTATATATATATTATATATAATATATTGTATTATATATATTATGTATAATATATTATATTATATATATATATTATATATGTATTATATATTATATTATATAAATATTATATATATAATATATATTATATATATATATTTTATATATATACATTTTATTATATATATATTATATATATAATATATATTATATATATATTATATATTATATTATACATATACATTATACATACATACACACACCCTGATGACAAATATAATTTAGATTGAAACTGTTAACAATGCCTTTATCTTTGCGTAACCTTCCGCCTTCAGTGATGTTGAAATATAGTACGACCGACCCATTCTGATAAAGGGTGACTTTAAATGCAAATAAAATACTCTCGAACGACATTACATCGGTTTCAAGGACAACGGGAATTTTGCCTTCAGAAAGGCATACGTGAATTACCTTTCAATGTTAGAATCATTAATCGCTAAAAATTGGAGTTTATACTTTAGAATACAATATCTTGGAAATGAAAACTGTTTGACTAAGGCATTAAACATAAGTAAATGATCAGAAGTAAAAATAGTTATAGGCATCTTAATTCACTTATCATTAAGGAAATTCACATTAGAATAAAGGAACTGAACTTTATATAATACAAGTCTCCCTGATTCAGCGTGATAGATTACGTCTATCCACCTCTTTTAGGAAGTTAATTTAAATCCGAATTGAGATTGATCGAAAGGATAGGGAAAACATTCCGAGCTGATGCCGAGCTGATGCCGTTTCTGGGTGATTTTATCTGAGAATTAGGAGACCATACTGGAAATACATTCACTCACAAAACAGTCCACCTCACTTTATATGAAGTCCGACTCCAAAAAGAAATTTCATGGCGTAGAGTCTTTTAACTATTCCTTAACTCTTAATATTATAAATTTTGAATTACCATATCATGTAAATCGGTATATCATTCAATTTGAATATACTTCGATAAGAGATCAATTATCCTTCAACTTTTTATTAATATTCATTGAATTCCTCGTTAATTTAAACTAAGTAGAAAGTATGCGTAACACACCTTCCTGCCTTAAATAGCTCACATTTTTACCAGAGTTAGCGAACATTTCGACTTTGATTTAATGAAAAAAATTGAAAATTGCCAGGACTCATACGCCAATGAGAAATTGAAAAATGACTTGAATTGGATTTTTTCTTATATTTTAATTTAACTCACTTAAAACACCAACTTTTAATATCGATTCTATATTTTTTTTAGGACGAACGTTATTTTGCATGTAGGCAATGGCCATAGAACTTATGAAGGAATTATTTTAGGAGTATTAATTTATTAGCCAGTACGAAATATTGAAAACCTTTCAAATGGAGCTCTGGTTATATTAAACTTACAAGATATTTCCAGGTCACGTTTTTTATTATTCCATTCACATTTTAATTTTCGTTCTTACACAAACTCCTTGACTTTTCTTTAGCAGGAATATCCCTTGTTTCCTCTTTAAGATTAGCTTTTCGCTTCCTTGTAAAGTTTTCTCGTTCTCTTTGACTCTCACTAGCACGCCACCCCTTGCTTCTCGGTGACAACTTCACTAGGCTTGGAGTCCATTGATTAAAAGAAATTCCGATTGGGTGTTTGAAAAAGACTTACACCTATGTAAGTTTACGTATAAATAAATAGAAAAAACTTTCACGGATTATGATGTTCAAAATAAGGTTTTACGTGTTTCAACGTCTAGAAAATATACATACAACGATACAATCAGCCAACACAAGTAAATCCGACAAATCCTTATCAATAAAACAATAGTACATAATCTATAAAAGCTACAAATACTAGAAGCATTAATCATAAAATAAACCTGGCATCAATAAAACTTTAAGTTTAGGTACAAACGACTGAATATTTTGTGACTAAAAATATGTACAACAGACCTGTAAGATGATAATGTAAAATAAAGCATTACACGTAAAAACAAAGCAACAAAAAACAATGTATATATAGTCACGCATACATTAACAAGGATTAATGTTGAGAATGGCTTCTGATAGTCGAAGTTAGTTATAGGATAGATTATATTCAATGTTTTCTGTTAACAACGAAAATTACTCAAAGCACGGAAGAAAAACTCCTTTAAAATATCTTCGTTTTTTGTGCAAACCATTATAAACGATAAATCGTTACCTAAATAAGCATGTGTGCACCATAGACATGTATAAACTTGATGTAGCATTTTTTTTACATTTAGCTTGGGGAATTCTTGTGTAGAATGGTAAGAATTTCAGTTGAACTACATGAAAAAAATAGCAGTCTTATCAGATTTGCTAGCTGCACTGCCGCAACAACACGGCAGACAAAATTTATACTTACGCCAATGTTTTACGAGCGCTGAGTATGGCGTTCGCCATTTAAATGAGATACAATGCCTACAGAATAAGGAAAAGGTGGTTCACTAATTTGAGATCGCGCACATATGTTTAGGTCTTGCTATCACAATCGAAGGTTGCGATCAAGGCTGAGTGGGGCTAGGGAATAGGCACTAGAATAAATTACGGTTAATTCTGCATTCTGGAGTTGATCGGACATAAAGAATGAGTAAATGAAAGAATCAGGATTTTTTATTTTTCGTTTTTGTGGGGCAAGAAAAAGAAATGTAACAGTGAATGAGAAAGACAACGTAGAAAGAACGGAGTAAAATTGTGGCATGCTTCTTTGAATTAGAGATTTCCAAGCTATGCTAAAAGCCGGTTTGGGGGTCTCAGATAAAAATGTCGAATATTGAGTAGTTGAAGCTGACTGGTCGTCGCCTGATTGGCGTAACATAATCCTCTTTTTTCTCTATTATTTTCTTTGTATAGCAAGCTAAGCGTATCAATGCTAATATGGAATAACCTATAGAAACTTAGAATATAGCTGAAAAAAAGTAAAATAATTGAAATGGTACTATGTAAGGAAATGAAAGATGTCATAGATTAATATTAGATTTAAATTAAAAAATTAGGATTGAAACTATATTGTTTCGGCGATGGCTTACACGTATTTCTATTTCCAGCGAAAGAAAATGTCTTAATCATTTTTGATAAAATGAAACACTCAAATTTCTACAAAGTCGAGGAGCATTGTCATGCATGTTTATATTGTTGTGGGGGTTTATGGATGAAAATGTACTTAGCTACGTCAAGAATATTAAAGAAGGATGATAATTACGAGGAAACACTCGGGTAATTTTAACAAAACAAGGAATTTATTTACGGATATACGCGCTTGAAATTGTCAGTAACTCGTTTCAGGAAAATAAATAAAAGAAAATTTTAAAGTCCGTAGTTTTAACATATAGTCATGAAGGTGAAATGTTCATACAATAGATTAAATGATCTAACGCAAAATATTCAAAAATGTTTAAAATAAAGACAAGAGTTTGGTGCTCACAGAAGGGATATACGATTGCATATATCAAAAGTAGACGAAGAGAGAAAATTTGAAATTTTTAGCTATCTTGGATTGTTAACAAAGTTCATTGAAGTGCCACGTGCTCGGTTAAAAGCCGATAATTGGCGAAAACTTCAACATTGGATGCAGTAAATAGAAACGAAACGTTTCACATGATTTCAGACACTCTTGTCTTAATTTAATTTTCTTCTCATTTTATATCAAAAATAATTTCGCTACATTTTTTTTCTTCTTGGCTCCACGGCTAATTTCTTTGAAGACAATGCTTTCATTGGCCCAAAACAATTTCACATAGGCTCGAATTTGAAGGGAAAGGCGAGAGGAGGTTATTTCGAATGTGAAGGGAAAGGGTAAAGGGAGTTATTTCACACTCATTACAAGTATACAGTTTAGCTGTGAGATTATATGATTTGGACTCTATTTCACTCATAAAATACCTTCTTGCATTTACCCTTACATTATCAGAAAACTTGAAGGGAACTATATTTTTATGCCTGCAATACCAGCGCAAAATATTACTCCACCGATAACTTTTCATAAAAGTTTTCATATTCACCAATTCTTAGCGCTGTATCTATGCTGATGGCAAAATTATTTATTACTATCTATTAAGTCTATTACTATTCAGTCCGATCATTTCGATAAATTCAAATTGGCAGCTTATCTAATCTACTATCTGTTAACTGGGCCAAGGGGTGGTAAGTTAACACCTCCAAAACGAAAGTGTTTTTTTACTCACCCTTTTTACATCCCACCATAGCTGATTCTAACCTCCAGGAGAAGGATTCATTGTGCCTTTTCGGATTAAGTTTTCACTAATACGAGTGGGGGTGAGTATATTGACTCAAATGTTAAGACAGCAGGTAGGAAAGTTGTTTCACTGTATCGAGCTAGACATTTTTTCTCACCAGAATCTATCTTGGATATTTACAATATTACAATTCCTCCTTGCTTTAAATGTTGCTGAAACATTTGATCTGGTGCTTTTGCTATATATTTAGATTCTGCAACGTTTTAATGGTCCTGACCTAGCATCTCGGCTTGAGACATTTTACCTCATTCTACCTAAACATTATGAATTTAATAGACTGACTCAAAGTCTCATCATTTTATAGTTAAAATGCTTAGATGTAAACGTAAGTTTTATGCTAAGTTTCTTCTGTCGCACTTCTCGCTTGTGGAACTCACTTTCAGCTTCTTACTTCCCAGTCAACTTTCGTCTTCAAAACTTTAAATGCAATGGCAACTGTTCTTTTTTTTCTTAATTCTTGTTCTAGTGTTGTCTCTCCTTAATAGCGGTTTTTTCTCATGTTCTGTAACACTCAGTGACTCCTTGCGTATTAGTGATTTATGGCCTTGCTTGGGGTGAAATGATTAAGAAAAAAACAAACATTATATATTTTTGCGAAAGGACAACTAAACCACAGGATGAAGCTTTTCACTTATCACAAATATTAAGATATCTGTTCTTATGTAAATCTGCACATATATTTGATGTTTACTGAAATGTGATTGTTTGCTTATTTTCAAGTCTTTAGCCAATATTCATAAAATATTGCGATCTATTTTCTTCCACTTCATCTGTTTTAGTATCTTTCACAAAGATGGTTGTTCACTAGGGCTTTTTACTTTGTCTCGTTCTATCTATTCAGCCTTTTCACAATTTGGTAATGTTTCCAATCATTAAAATAAATTTTCATAGTTTGTTTCTCTCTTAAAATGTTACATTTCTCACGTTCCACGGAAATATATATATTTCAAATAAAATTGCTTACGGCCACAGCGTTGAAACAACGATTGGCGTTCGATCACCGAAGTTAAGCAACGTCAAGTTTGGTCAGTACCTAGATTGGTGAACGCTTGGGAATACCAAGTGCTGTAAGCTTGAATTTGCGGTGGTTTAATGGATAATAACTCTGAATTGTTAAGCGGGGAAATGGGTTCAGTTTTCTTTTGGATGCGTTGTATTCACTTACGCGCAAATGCACTTTTCGAGGTATGAATTCACCTCTTCTTTCCCGAGTTATGTGTTAGTAAGATTTATATAACTAAACTAGGTATCACCACTGTTTCACTAAAACAAAGAGCATGCCATGATGAAAAATGCTCCAAACTTGATGAAAATAATTTATCATCTAAATGCATAATAAATATATAAGAGGAAAAAACAAAGTATCTTTTTATTATTTTATTAAATGTCTTCATCCTTTTCAGAATATTTGAAATTTTGATAAAAAATCATTAGTGAGTCAGCAGAATACCATTAAAATCGATGATGTCAGCCATTTTTGAAAAGTTTACAAACAATGCTAAATTCTACGTTTAAAAATCTTGTAAAAATAAATTATACATTTTTAAAAGTTATTAGAGTATAATTATAAAAGTCAAAGTTTCCTTAATCTAATTGGAAACAAATATTACTTACGTTTTAAATTTTTAGCACGAATATGTAGTTGAAAAAAGAAAAACATGTCTTAACCGCGGTGATTTGTTTTAAAGGTGTTAATTGACAGTTCCATCAATATATTGACAGATTAGGTCAGAGGGGAAGTTATCAATCGGAAACACATAACTGACAGAATTAAAAACGTTTTCGAATTTTAAGTGAATGTATTTAACTATCCAGTAATTTAAAGAAATTAACAAATTATTTCAGCAATCTAATATTTTATTGATATTTTTATAGCTCTTACGTTTGAAGAGTAAGATAAAATTTCAGAAGGTAACTATAAATTTTACGTATATCTCTTACGAAATTTTATGGTATTGTTTTTATATTATCTCAGTTATGCAAAAATTTGATAACTTATATAATATAAAAATAATACCATAAAATTTCATAAGATAGGCACCAAAATAGGTTCCTCTCTCATTTATAAAATGTTATGTGTTAATTGTTAATATTGTTATAATATGACAGTTATGAAAACGTGAGATTTCGGTATCATGTAATAATTTACTTATTTTATTTAACCATAGTCCATTAACAATAGAAGTGTAGAAAAAAATAATTGTTATGCAAATGATTTCAGATTTTAGTGAAGATGCCTGAAGAATATTAACTTTGTTTACGTCCCTTGAATTGAATAGAAAAAATAAAATTATAATTGCAGTATGTCACTCACAGAAAAACACTATATTTTAAATCTTCCTTGTCTGCCATATTTAATGAAAGATATTTAAAAGAAAGGTTCTGTCCAAATATACATTCGTGTGTGTGTGTGTGTGTGTGTGTGTGTGTGTGCGCGCGCGCGTGTGTGTGTGTGTGTGTGTGTGTTATGATAAACAATACTTAAGTTTCATTTTGAAATCTCACACCAACTCAATACTTCTAATAAAAAAACAAGTCTAAATATACATGGGTCAGGTCATATGACCGTAACATGAATTGATAACAAATCCATTGGAGAAAAGTTGGTATGCATATAGCGTACCAAATATAAATGCGGCTCTAACTTCGTGGCAGGGGTAGTTAGGTATTGCTAGGGATGTCAGTGTTATTGAGCTGGATATTCAATGAAGGCTGATTTTTCAAGTATTGCACCCTAGCCGAATGGGATATTGGCGTAAAGTAATATTTGCATGTCTGTTTACCTTATTAAACACCATTTCCGACGCTAAGCGATGCTTAATCAGTCAAATTGTACCTGCTTGAGTAATTTTTACTGATGTCGGAAGTAAACCATGTAAAAGTCATGGAGTTCGAATGCTGAATTTTTTAAAAGATCCCCAGCTCAAGATGATCATATAACGATTCCTATTTCACTCAATATGGTCTGAGGCACTAATGATTTGATATCACTAAATATCTCCCGGAAGAATGCACAAGAGATGAAAAGGACGAGGAAGAAATAGCCGAAAGTAAAATGCGGAAGAAAAGAGTGAAAACGAATAGCTGTAAAGATAAACATGTATGCTCGTTCATTATGTTTGCATTGCTGTATGATTCCCCCATAGTTACAAGATTAAATCAAGGCTCTTATCGAACATGAGATTACAGAGAAATTTATTCCATCAGGTCATAGTTTTTCAAATCTATGGGTTATACTTAAAATAGCTCATGTTAATGTATCTCTAATAGGGGATAATTTAATAGCGAGTTACTTGTCTTTGTTTTTGACGTTTCAAATAGGGATGAAGTAGAATTGATTAAAATTTACTGAGTCATATACGCTATAATTGTTACTAGTTCATTCCCTGACACTTCACAGACAGTAATGATCAAATTTCCAATCTAAATATTTTATCTTTAAAATTCCTTCATTAATTAGATTATATAATAATTCATTTTAAATACAAGTCATAGATATGACTTTGAAGGACTTGTTTAAACACTTACAGTTACAGAGCTTGTTGCCAGAAAGTGATACATAGATTCCAGTTTAATTCAAATTGTCTATGTTTGTTTGGGCGGGCATATTTTAATATACTTGTCTACAAGCCTATTTGATATATAGAGCGATCTCTGAATTTTTTGTGAATGACCTGAGTTTTTCATAGTTATAATGCGACCCCAGCATCTAAGCAATATTAGTAGTCAAATATTGCAGTTCTTGACATCATCCTGGGCATATTTTATAGCAAATAAATGGTCTTCATTCTTTTTTGGACATCGCTACCCCAAAATAGTTAGAAAAACCACTAACGGTAAAATATCTGATACAAAGATTGAAATAGCCTACTTTTGTTTTCGTTTATGCCTGACAACGGTAGCTCCTTTACCCTGGGCCTGCCTCCTTCGTAGCCTCAATATCTTCACTTTTGTCGCAAAACCTTATCCACTGTGTATGCCACTTAAGCATATTTTATTTAATTGTAGAATTAATAGATTTTTTCCTATCTCAAATTTGCATTCGTCGTATCACACGTTTACGTAGCTAAGATATTACAGTTGTAATGGTGACATTTTGTTAGGATTACGTCATATAATGCATTATCAACACAGAATGCTAAAGGAGCTTACCTGTACCGTTAAATTTCATCCAAAGGTTCCGTGAGAATGTAGGCCTAACAAGTAAGTTACAGTCACCGAATATGTATGAATTTACCCCCCCCCAGTAAACATTACCTGGACATAGTGCAACCAATCACTGAAAATACCATATTTATAACCTCAAAAAAATTATCTATGTACAATTACCTATTCGCAATCTACGCTGAATTAAATTTTAAATAATTGTAGAAATTGAAAAACAAAATATTTAAATATATTCAATTTATTACGGAAGAATTCTCGGAAAATTTAATAAAATCTTATTTTTATATCTCCAGTCTGGTTTTATAACTCGTACGAGCCTATCTTTACTGAGTGGGAAGAGACTGTATTCTTATGCTTTATTTCAAATAAGTCAGTTAAATAATTCGCGTGTGCTCTTGTATGTCCTTTAAAAAAAAAAAAAAAAAAAAGAAAGAGTCACAAGTAGAAGCGAGTCAACCCGCACAGCACATACACGTATATACATTAAACATGCGTGTGCAAAATCACACAGTACGTGACGGACAGAAAATAAGCTCTTTTATAAGATAAGTTAGACTGAAGAGGAAATGGTAAGAGGAAATAGAAAAATGCTTATATAACGGAACTGGCAATGTGCATTGTCAAGTTTACTGAGAGACCAGATTCAAATTTACTTGTCTATCCATTGTATTCGTTCACCGTATTCATCCGGTTTTTTTTAAGAGTTCACATTTGGCAGAATTACTTTATCCAGAATAGTCACGCATGGCCTATATGTCTCTCTTTCATTCAGTGACATGACGTAATTGAAAAAAAAAGACAGTATTCATCATTAGATACGTGACGAAGTACAGTTCGCGAATCACATGGTCAACTTATACAGGGGCAGGCAGGTAAAGTTTTAGCCAGGGAAAGCTTATATAGCTACCAGTGATCATTTTATTTTTATCTCCATCTTGCATGAGAAAAAATCTTATTCGCTCTGCCACAGGGCAAAAAGTTGGGCTGTATGTTCTATAACTCGATACAATGTCACTTACCCTTGTATACGTTTGTATATTACTTGTGATAATCAAGTTGCATTATTAAAATCTCTCCAATGTATCTTTTCAGTCAGTTAAGTGCCATACGTGGCACAGGCTTTCGATACATGGCTGGTGAGGCAGATGTTTTTCTCGCAGAGGGTAGCCATTTCTTTCTGTAGTACAATGGTTGCCAAACAAGGCTAAAGACCCAGTCTGTGCTGCTATCCAACGATTAGCTTTGGTGGGAGGAGAAATGAAACAGACAAAATATTTAGAATATATAATATATTAATGTGTATTTGCAAGCAACTTTTATTTCAAGCATCTTTAATTGAAAACGGCCGACAAAGAAGATTTAATTGATCTTTTGAGTTTTTCCAACATTTTTCGTTTTCCAGTGGTTAAACGGATAATGTCTACATTCTTTAACCACTGAAAAACGGAAAACTGAAAAATGCTGGAAAAACTAAATTAATTGTTCCTTGTCGGCGGTTTTCAATGAAATATGCTTAAATCGATTAAAAAAATAGAATATCAAATGACGGCAATTATCTGTAATGTTTTTCCATTGCGACGAGTACGCGTTAAAATGACTTTCAGCTGTAAGGTCACTTTAGGCATGTGGCTCTGAAATATATATATATATATATATATATATATATATATATATATATATGTGTGTGTGTGTGTGTGTGTGTGTGTGTGTGTGTGTGTGTGTGTGTGTGTGTGTGTGTGTACCTTCAACATTTGGGCAGCTAACAACATCGGCGACAAAATGACTCTTGCTCAAATGTTCACATGGTTTTGTTTTTGTATTTTTTTAAAAAATAAAATGGTCGAATATATTGAAGGTATAACATACTTTCGACAAGTTCTCTTATAATTTCCACCTAGCTTAGAAGTCGCCAAGATGGTTAAGATATTCCCTGTTTATTCTATTTAATAAAACATGTTACACTAGGTACCTCAAAAAATTCTCTATACCTAAGTTTTAAATGTATTTTTCATAAAGGAGAAATCCTTTTTGAAGCTTTCCAACTGCTTCAGTTGAAAGCTAAAGGATACATTTTTTAATTCCAGAAAAAAATACTGTGGAATATTTCAAATAGAAATTTGAATGATTTTTAGTCGATGCTTCTGAAAAACAAATGAAAACGGCCATTTTTAACTTTGTTTTAGAGAAATGTAAACGGACTTATTTTTTGTTTTTGAAAATCCCTCTAAAATTAGATATACATTTCTGAAACGTTACTTTCGTAGAATCAGCAGATGTAAAGTTAACTTAATTTGTTCTGTAACAAAAATCACTTACTTATAGCATAACATTTTCTAGACAAACATTTTCACGTCTTCATCGATAATTTGATGGCTGAATATGTTGACAGGTTTAGTACGGTGCATCAAAAGTGACATAACGTTTGTTTACTTATAATAATTTAAAATACTATAAAGTTTTCTTACATTATTTAGTTACCGCTATCTCTTTCATTATTTAATAGCTAAGATCATGTTAAATAATTTTATTAATTATTAATATTACATTAAGTTATTACATTTTTAATTTAATAACTGAGATAATAACTAATAAAATTATTATTATATTAATAATTAAAATGTCTCACTGAGTTATTAATTGTGTGAATTGATAAATGAGATAATTTTATTATCTCAATTTAATTTTTAATTTAATAACTGAGAGTGAGATAAGACCTTTACATATGAAGGAGCTTTCCCCAATGAGGAGACACGTTTTAAACATGTGACCTTTTAACCATAATGTCACTTATGAGATATCATACTAAAATTATTTATTAATCGAAAAAAAATTTTTCTCCAGATAGTAATGTCCTTAATATATATTATTTGTAAAAGCAGATAAAAGCCTATCTAATTTGACCATTAGATAGTTTATTGCAGTTTTTATTTTACGATTTGGAGCAGATTTTTGAAAGGTTGGCAGTAGCTGTGAAAAAAAAAATTGATGATTTAATTTCTCCATGGAGTCCTGCTTAAAAGTAATTTAAAACAATTTGCGTCCGCTTGGAAATTCTAGAAAATTGCATAAAATTAATTTGGGGGGGGGGTGAACAGATGTAAAAAAAACATTTTTACCAAGATTTTCTAAAAATAAAACTTTCAAAAATAAATTCATTCATTTTTTAATAAGTTCTGAAAGTTTCATTAAAATTAGACAAGTATTTGATTTTTGCAAGAATTTCAAAATTAATGGGTTTCCCACCTATAACTGCTATACTGATTTTTAACGATAATTGGAGGTACCTAGTTTAAACGAATGATACTTGGCTAAAACTCTGCTCAACTTACTTAATATAGAGGG
>OZ038486.1:111237252-111332252 GCA_964036315.1 Acanthosepion esculentum | reverse complement strand
GTAACTAAAAAAGATCTGTCCATTTTTAAGGAAAAAAGAAAACGCTTCACAGTATGTGTAACTTATATTTTGTCTTCGAAGTAATCGCCATCGGCATCCAGCAACTACTGCCAACGTGTCTCCAGCTGATCTCGGGGGGAGGAGTGACGCAAAGAAGTCCGTGAGGGCTTTGCGCAAGTCTGCTTCAATGGTGAAAGATTTCCCACGAAGATGACTATCCTGGGAGTGGAAGAGGTGGTAATCGGATGGCGCAAGGTCAGGTGAATAGGGTGGATGGCACAAAGTCTCCCACCCAAGTTGCTGTATGGTATCCCTGACCACTCGCGCAACATGCAGCCTGTCGTTGTCATGGAGGAAAAGCACACCTTTGCGATTCACCAGTGCTGGCTCCTTCTGGCGCAATGCCTGTTGTACACGTTTCAATTGCAGCGAGTATAGGTCTCCAGTGACCGTTTGGCCCGTTGGTAGCAGTTCATAATGAACCACTTGACAACCTGTCCACCAGACACAAATCATAATCTTGCGTGGGTGCATAGGCGGTCTTGCAGTGTGATGGACAGCATCCTGAGGAGACAACCAATGTCTGGAACGCTTGGGAGTTTCGTACAGAACCCACTTTTCATCACTGGTAAGCACTTGATTGAATAAGGGTGCGGTACGGTGGCGAGAAAGCAGCGATACGCAGGCTGCCACTCGTTGTCCCTTGTGGACCTCCAACAGCGTTTGCGAAACCCACTTGCTCAGTTTTTACGTCTTACCTATGCGGTGCAGGTGAAGTCTAACTGTTTCATCGGAAACGTTGAACTGTTTTGCAAGTTCACCACACTTTAGACTTCTGTCCTCTTCAATGGCTGCCTTCAGGACTCCGTCATTCAAGACCTGTGGTCGTCCACTGTGAGGCTCATCATGGAGAAACAAATCTCCCGACTTGAATTTTCGAAGCTAACGCCTTGTAGTACGTTCATCCACAGCACAATCCCCAAACGCTTGACATATGCGGCGACTTGATGCAGCTGCTGATAAGCCCATTTTGAAGTCGTAAAGCAAAAAGCCCCGAACGAGATGTCTAGACACTTCCATCCTTCTCACAGCTGTCCGGCTTATAATTAATAGCCGGGCACGCTGCGCGTGTTTTTTTTATAACGTCTACTTCCGGCTGTCCGAATTTGAAAACAATTGCTACACGCATTTCGTATATATTTCAACTTCATTCAGTGACTAATCAAAAAACGGACAGGACTTTTTTGGTTACCTTGTGTATATATATATATATATAACGAGATTTTGTCAGATACTAATGTTCCGGTACTGCTCTACAAAATTGTTGAAACTTGACTAATGCATGGAATAATATTGCAAACACAAAATGTAGTTAGAATAAAATGTATTGAAACAAGAAAGTGTACACAATATTTACATATAGTCTTTTGTATATTCCTGGGAAGACCGTTCCTGGAGAATGTTTTGACTAAGTCGCAGTCGGGAATAGTCTCTGGTAGGATCTCTTGATTTGCCTCCCTGTCTTCCAGTACCAACCATATTTATATAGTCGGTACTCCGCTATGCAAATTAAGTGGATCCTACCACAACAAAAATTAATAAATCGAATATTTAATCTCGAACAGAATAAACAGTGTAATGTTTTTCCGGCTTTAATTTACATTTAATAAAAACCAAACAAAATGGTGCAACTTCTGCATACGCATTGATTTCTGGGAAATTATCTTCCAAGATTTGAGGCGGGAACTTTGTTATATTTCCTAAAATTACTCATATTCTGCATTGATACAAACTTTCATAATTACTAAAAAAAAACATTCTTTTTCCCAAGCGCTAAGCCTTAACATTTTATTGGCCCCAAAGCAGATCTTCTTCTTCTTCTTCCATTAACCGTACCAATTATCCAATTACCTTATCCAACGTGAATCGACATCTTGCAGCCATTGATGATAATAAAGATTCGGGTAAAAATAAAGTCCATTTCCTCTTTTCACTGAAGCATTAGAAATCGTAGAAATTAGTAAGTCTGTAAGCTAATAAAGAAAATGCATGCAATCTACGCACAAATATTTATTTTTTGAGATAATTTTCTAAACCCTTAACCCAGCGCTACACTGTCAATCATGTTTGTTAAACATGTTAAAGCGAGAATTTCTGATCCAAATTTAACTAAGCTACGATGTCAAGATAAAGTCTTATTTATACAATCTCGTCTTTGGAAGCGTCTGTTCTCTTCAGTTTTCTAGTGTTTTCTTAGAATTTTAATAATGTAATAAAATTACAATGACTAATAAAATAAAACGAAGTCAGTACGAAATGAAATAAGGTTATTTGCATAATAAAATGAGAAATAATGAGAGGAGAAACATCAAGCAAAATAAATCGCCTGATTTTCAAGGTTATGACTACAGCGATCTAAAAGTGAACAGGATTTTAATGTCTTGTTCCTCCAGGACAGATGCGATCACAGCTGTACACAAACATTTTTGCGTGAACTGCCAAGTCTTCTTGTGATTATATGTCGCTTCCACGTGGTTTTATATTGAGGTAGTCCTTGGTATGACGATAAACTATGTCCGGAAGCAAGACCTCTGATCGGGACATCAAAGGTTTTGAGGAGCGTGGAACACCTCTTAACTGCTGTTGTTCCCAGATCCTCCCTGACCCTGGGTGGTAGCACCTGTTCGGGTCCCAGCTATGAGCCAGTAGTGAACTCCCCCGCAAAAAACGAAACATTACATATAAATCTACATTTTTATATTAACAATACCTATTTATAGCAAAGTTAACAGCAATGTCTATTTTAATAGTAGAACGCCCAACAACACATTTTATCTGTATTTAAAGGAAAACAATTGCGTTCAAAATGTTTAAATTTTGGCATTATATAAGCCATAGTGAGCGATATGCCGCTAAAGAAAATGAACCAACCTTAGAGCGGCTGTCACCCAAAGCAATTGGGAGGTAAAAGAGATGGATTTAAGACTTTCCCAGGTGCATTTGATGAAAAGTAAGCATAACAGACGAGGCTGGAATTTGAACTAGTCTTACGAGTCACATTTTCCACGTCGGTCAAACAGTTGACCGATATATTTCCTACCATCTCCAGGGAGGCGTGTTTGAGATCAGCTAAGTCTGATTTTACAGGCAGTCAGAAACTCGTAATCATTTAAAATATTAACTCAACACAGTCTTTTAAAATTCTATTGGGTAAGTTGTATTTCCCACTTAAACTCTGAATGCACGTCATCCCGAAAATGGGACTGTGGCCCTTAATAAATTATAGATTGAAACCTGTAATTAATTCCAAATGTATTAAAAATACAATCCGTACTGTATTGTTTTCATAAACCTACAAGTAATACCAGCTCTTACGTTGGGCATTGAAATGTTAATGAGAAAGTGGGGAACATAGAAAGTTTGATCCTGCGTTGTGGCAGAAATAATTGTATATATCGCTTAGAGTTTGGAGTTTGAACCGAAATTTAAAGTCATAATCTTGATTGATGGCAGCTAGTCAATTTCCTATTATTTTGCAGTTTTGTAAACTTGGTACATATAAAAATAAAAGACCCGTGAGAAGTGGGAAAAAGTTGAAGTGATTGGCATACCTGAACGGGAACTGATATCCGTGAAGGTGAGTTGAAAAAGAGAGCATTGTAAAGAACGGAAGTACCACGCTTGAACTGAGTAAAAGGGAAGGAAGTCAGAATTGCAATAAATTTCGAGTGAAAGAGAGGCAGATAATGTAGGAGAGAAATGGGAGAAAATCAAAAACAGGATGTAGATGACGCGTTTGCAGGATAAACATATTGAATCAATAGTAAAACGGAGAAAGCTAACAGTGAAGATAGACATTTAAAGAATGTAAAAGAAAGATACGTTGGAAAACGAGAAGAAAATAAAGAGAAGTATAAATGTATCGATTATGAAACTCACATACAAAGAGAATAATAACGAAAGCAAATCAAACAGAATGGCAAAGAGAGTGACCAATTGAAGGGGAAGAAATAATTCAAACTATGAGCTTTGTTAAAATCGTTCGGAAGCTCCTATACATTTCTTGGCAAACTGGAGTCTTATTCCCTGTTTCAATTACGCGATACGTCATTTTGCGACAACTTTCTTATGACGGGTGCCTCGAAGAAAGAAGCCAAGAAATTTAATGTCTGGTTCCCAGGATGGTCATTTGGCGGTCAATCAGATGAAGAAGGATGATATTAACTTGTGGCCTATCCCTCGAGATGGCATGGCTTTAGACCTTTGCCTGCACATGGGTCAAACGTTCATCAATAGTAAATTCAACGAATCCATGTCTGACAAGTGAGCCGCAAACTACGAACTTTCCCCCTTTAGGATATAGCTTCAGCAATCACCTTTTCTAAACGATAGAATCAAACATCTTATTGAACAAGAAGTAAAGATTAGAGGCTTGCAGTGGGATTATACGAAGCAGACATTTTTGTTTAAGATTCTTGAAAAGACCCGCTTAAGGAATATTTTGATTAGAATTAAATTTAAACAGTGACAGGAAGACTTTTAGTTTTCTGAGGAGGGTATGCCTCCAAAATCAGCATCCAAGATCCTATTAAATGTGCTCGATCACAGACCGCTGAAATCAACATCTACCACCGACACAACTAGCTCTATTTTTATTTCTCTTCCTGGAAAATATTGTATTGCGTTACTATATTTTAGCTGAATCGAAAACGGTTTCGAATCATCAGAAGGAAGTTTTTCGGTGTTTATCGAAGACAGATTGCCGTTGGCAAATTACTGATGTAACGCGTTTTATATATTTTCTGGCTATACAAGTCAAACACAATGAAGAGAAAATTCTAATTTCTAATTCTTAGTGTGGATCGAGAGCGACTCATTATTTTATCAATACAAGAAACAATACTAGGCTAAGGAGAGGCGGGGAGTATATACGTAGCCGCACGTTGTATATAACTCTGTTTATATCCTCATTCTCATCTGACATACTCAAATAAAGTTTTCTTAACATTCTCCTGTAAATATTAATATAGCCCCAGGGAATATGACACAAAAGCAGTCACCTGTATTATCTAGAAATAATTCGATCGACAATTTGGAACATTTACCATTTACTCAGTTTTTCAGTGTTTTTAATCCATTTTCTTCTAGGTATTTTTTATCAGAAATCTCCAGAGAAGAATGATAGTTTCGGCAAACTAAGTAGTACATTGTAATTAGCAAAAGGAAACTCCGGTATACAATATACAATAAACTCTCAATAAGAATTGCATAGGTTAAAGAGTTAGAAATATGAACTAATGCGGTGGTTGCCAAAATGTTGAAATGGAAAGAATGAGTTCAAACGAGGTAAGGATTACAGTTTCATGCCTCTTCTCAGTGACAACAGTATGGTAGCATAAAACATTTCGCTTCTCGCTTTCAAATATCATTCTTACAGATAGCTGCCTGGATATCGTATAACGACTTTAAAAGAAGTGGGTTTCCGTGACTTCATTGATCAATAGGAAAGTAATGAAATTGAAGAGTGTTTGCGCCAAACGTAGAAAACTTATAAAGACACACACACACACACACACACACACACACACACACACACACACACACGATATTGGCGTTCTTTTGGACATACAAAGATGGATATGTGTCGGAAGAAACCTCAAGAGAAACAAGATCTTGTGAAGTTAATGGTTAATAATGATTGTTTCAGTTCTTGCATAAAGGAATAAACTTAAAGAAGAAAAACAAAAATAATAGATGAATAGAAATTCTTTTTTTACAATTTTAGTTTTTAGTAATCTATAGAGGTGGTTGGGTTTTTCGTTTATTTCCCGTTATTGTCATTAATAACTGCAGTTTTTTTCATATTTTCATGAAGTCACATACATTTCAAGAAGGACTACTGTATTGATTTATATCCAACTATCTTGTATCGGTTGGTGATAGTGTTTGGAATAATAATAAAAACTGTTTATTATTTGAGAAGATTGCATCACAAGTTAAGCTGGGATCCAAAGCTTGATGGGCAAAGATCATACTGTACTATGTTTCTTTTCTTATTTGGTACAATTTGGTCTCTTAATCCTCAAAGTAAAGCAAAATAATTATGACAAATAATTAAAAAAGATAGAATTGTTGTGGAACTATGTAATCCTAAATACTGAAGTCATTATGTAATGAATCCATTGTACCGAAATGAAAACACAAAATGTAAATATAAGCAACTCCTCGTTCCAGATATTAAATTTTTGTAAGTTACATGAAAACCCGTTTCTTACAAATTTGCATTCATCTAATTACGTCCATGATTCTGTGATTGCAGAAAAAGTGTCCTATAATAATAAGATATATCTTGGTGTAACAACATATATAGAGAATGCCCTTCAACTCTCGTTTTAAATTATATACGCCTATGCGATCTTTCTTCGTTGCCGAAGCTCGATAAACATTTTGGCCATAAGCTTTCACATCATAACTCAGAAGAAAGTGAACAATGTGAAAAATGCAGTTTGATGGAAAATAGACAACATTTGGCGGCAAACATACCGAAATATTGAAATAACAGAAATATTATTTCAGGTAACAGTCATGATTAGCCCCATGAAAACGAGACATCACTTTTATGCGAAAATAATTAAGAAAAATGATTTAGACACACACATATTTGGCTATAAGGAATAGTTAAACCTTTTATTTCCCTGCAAATACAATGAAAACAATCTTTGTCCGAAACATCTATCACTGTGTGCAGAGTAAAATAATAACAATTTATATGTCGTACGGGGTCAAAAGCAATAAAGTGTCTTCAATTACACCAAACTGGCCGCTAATTATTTCCTACAAAACAAAAGTGCCACGTATTTGTGGTCCTGAAAATGATTGGTCACACAGTCATAAAATATTTGAAATTAAGTAATTGGTGATTATGTTTTCGAGGCAAGTATGATCAGATCAGATCTTTCTGGAGGAATTATGTCGAGTTGGAAAACATTCAATTAGCTCTTATACTTGATACAAAAATCATATATTAAGACTTTTTGATAAAGTGAAATCTAGTTTCTCACATAGTCGAAATTGTTATTGATATAATTTTAAGTGTCTTTATTAGGTTTTCGTATTTCCAGAACTTTCTGTTTATATAATTTATACATAACACATTTAAGCAAAGTAACAACCTGGTTGCTTGTTTAGTTGATTTTGTTTAGCGGCATATCAAACTCTATGGGTTATTTAATGCCGACATCTACATATTTTTTACATAATTTTATACTTTCAGGGTAAAGTGTGTGTGTGTGTGTTTTGGTATATAATTTGTAGATCATAAAATGTATTGTTAGTAATTTTAGATAAAATGTATTTTTATATTTTTTAGTGTGGCATTGATTGTTATTTTGCTATAAAAATCTATTGTTGCTCATTTTATTATAAAATGTACTGTTTATTTTTGCGTGGGGATGTGTAACTATTTACCCATAGCTGGTTCTCTAACAGATCAAGATGGACCTGGGAACAACAGCAATTAAGAGGTGATTCAACGCTCCTCAAAACCTTCAATGTCTCGACCAGAAGCCTTGCTGGGGGATGTAGTTTATCGTCGTCATACCCTGGACGGTTAGTATCCTGGTTTAACGAAACCAGTTCTTTCGATAATTTTCGCATAAGATTTGACAGTATCCATTTAGCATATGGATTCTATTTCGATTGTTCTCTTCTTAGAGCCTTTAAGCAGACGCATTCTACAAATATTCTCTTTGTTTGATATCGGTAGAAAAATAGGCAAATTGGCAAGCTAAAAATGTTAGTAAACATGTTTCTTGAAAAAAGTCTTGATCAAAATACTCAACAATTAGCGAAACAGGCGTTTCTATGTTATGCGTAGTTAGTTGACAAGAACTGCATAAGTGTAAATAAAAAATATTTACATATTGATTCATTTTATAACATTTAAATACACTATATCACCTGAATTAATATTTAGCACAAGTGAATAGCAAATTTTTAATAATTTAACCTTTTTTAATACAATAAAGTAAAAAAGACAATTTTGCTTTTAGAAGCGATGCGTTCTTAATTCTAACGCCTAATTTCTAACCTATACGTTCTAAGCTATAACTGTTTATTGTATTTCAAATTTATTTATTAAAATTTTATAACCTTAATATAACTACAACATAAAGTGATTATTTGTTGTTTATTCAGTTATTAGAAATTAATTAGTGATTAGTTTATCTAGATTTAGTTTTGTATTATATTGAGCCCTGTCGTGCTATAGCATAAATCAATATAAAAACCCTAAAATAATGAGATAAATTATTCACTAATAATGAATAAATAAATAATCACATAATCATTGTTATAATAGTGTTTAGTGGTATAAACATTTAATAAATCAAGAAACTACAATAATAAACTATTATATTAAAGCTTAGAACGTATGGAAATGGATGTGGAGGCACGGTAGTGTAATGGATTGTGGTTCGGATTGAGGAATAGGAGAGCCGAGTTCGAATTCCTGTTTGGTTCATTACATTCACTTACATGCTAATAACATTGGGAATGGTATGAGGTCAACTTACTCCCCAGCTACTAAGGGCAAGTAGTCGGTCAGACTGGATTATATAACCCCGGTTGGCAACCGGTCTAGGAAGGGAAAACTCTGGCTATATATTATGCAGCTAAAGGAAATGATCATTCGCAGTGGCTCGATGATTTCGACTACGGTCAACTCGTTTCTTATATTGAATTATATCTTGTGATGGATAGTGTGTACGCTGCGTATTTGGCAGAAGAACTGCAGAAGAGACTAACGGCCAGGGTGGAAGGGTTTCCAGATGGACTCAGTAGCCTATTGTACGGATCGGAGGCGATCCGCGCCATATTCCGTGGTCTTCAGTTGTCGGTCAAGAGCGGCAAATACCACCAAGGTACCAACGCATGGTACAATCATCGTAACGTGGAATGACAGAAACCTCTATGCTTTTAGAGAAAGATTGGACGGACATGACAATTCCGGAATTCCTGAGAGCCACTGCCAAGAGATCGGACTGGGGTAAGTTGTCTGATTTTGCGAACCCCACCACCGATGATTGAATCAGTCGAAAGACTGATTATCAGCTGTCTAATCAAAAATCTTCTAAAATGCCACTTTCACAACTCTTTTTCTACAAATATTTTCATGACAACTGCTCGGAAGGCTTTATTCCTTGATGCCTAACTACTTGAATAAGCGTGCTACGAGACTGGCATCTAAGTCCCATCCTTTTACAGTCGAAATAGCTAAAGGCAACCGATATTTCTACTCCTACAGTTTCTTTTTCATCTGTGGAACTATCTTACGTTTAATTGCTTCTCTAAACGTCAATCGACATCTCCAGTTGCCTTGATCGATCCACTTCCCTTCTCCACATGCTTTCACCTTTCATTCCGATCTGCTCTCGCTCCAAATCTTCTGTAACCCCCTTGCCTTGATCGACCCACTGTCTTTCTCTTTCTCCACATCCTCTCCTTTACCACTCCTATCTGCTATTCCTCCAACCCATCTATAACCCCTTGCGTGATAGTGGCCTCCAGCCTTGCTTGGGGTGATACGCTTAAAAAAAAAAATTACAATCTTCAAAACTTAAATGCAACTTCAGTCGCCATCATCTATCTTCTTGAATCCTGTTCATCTTTTGTCTTTTCTTCAATCCTCCCTATACCCAGTCTTTTCTCTCACTTTCACTCCCTGTAATCCCCTGCTGACTAGTGGAATTCCCGCCTTGTTTGGGGTGAAATGTTTAAAAAAACGTAAGTACTGTTGTATGAAAATATGGCATGGGAATGAACAAAAATATCCGTAAAGAAATGAGATGGTACATTTACAAGGACGGCTGTTTGAACCCCTAAATTTATCGTGGGGCAGCATCCTTTCCCGGATCTAGGACTATTGACCTCCCATCTCACAGATTGTCACCTGTTTACTTAATACTCTGAGATTAATACAACATAACCATTCAATTGCAAGTGGAATAAATTTCATTGCAACAGCGATTAACTTGAAAGTGTTTTGTGAATTAAAGCTCTACGGTAGTCTTCTTTGTCAATTTAGATTTTTCTTCCAAAAATGAATAAAAATCGAGGTCCAGATATTGAAGGCAGTTATCTAAAAACAAAAGCAAAAATATTACTCCTTTCGTCGTGATGTGACTTCCTTCTATCTTTTCTACAAATATTTGCATGGGAATTGTTCTGATGAGTTATTCTTCTTAGTGCTACGACTGTATGAAATTAAGAGTACTATTAGATTGGAAACTAGGTTTCACTGTTTTATTTAAACTAGCAAGATGTAACCGTAGATTATATTCCAATAGGTTTTTTTTCACACTTCTTGCTTGTGGAAACCCCTTCTGCTTTGTTGCTTCTCTGTCACTTGCACTCTTCAAAAATGTAAATGCAACGTCAATCGCCATCTTCTGTCCTCCTGAATCCTGCTCCGTTATTGTCCTTATTCTAACTCTCTTTCACTCTCTGTAACCCCACGCGTCCTCGTGGCATTATCACCTTGCTTGGTGTGAAATGATTTTAAAAAGTTAAGATTTCACGGGCGCTCTTTAATAAATACGTTATAAAAATGTCTGCATGCAACCAACCATTATATCTGTTTCAGAAATGGGGTCATTATTTGTGCTAAAAATACATTGAGATAATGATTACAGTACCAAGCGACTAACAGTTTGATGGCTATAATCATGCTAATGGAAGATCAATGTAAGTGAAAGAAATTACTTAATGCATCATCTGGCATAACGACTTTTTGGCTTTTGACAGGTTGTATCCCTTCAGTGGCAACTTTAAGAGAATGAATGACTTATCTCATACGTTGTCATCCTGTTTCAATTTGGAGAAGAAATCGTGATGCTTGAAATACTCCATACAAACAGGATAGTTTTTTCCCCGAAATAAACGACCTTTATTACCATTTGATTTAAAAAAAGAAGCCATTAACCTTTTGAACCCTGACCCCCTAGTGGATTCAGATTCCATTCGACTGTCCACTTGTACTGCCCATGATTCTGGCTGTTAACCCGAGTATCACATAATAATATTCATGTGGTAAATTGTCAAAAGCTGAATGGAACATTCAGTAAATACACAAAGTGCAAGGGCTGTAAGACAAGGATGTGCCTTCTCACTGGACTTATTCAACCTACACAGTGAGGCGATTTTAGCAGAATTAGAACTGCTACCAGAATTCAACATCACCGTCCACAATCTTAGCAACATAAGATATAAAGATAGCAGAAACAAACATTAAACTACAAGAACCCCTACAGAAGGTAGTAATGGGGAGTCAGGAAAAAGAACTAAACATAAATTGCAAGTAGAGAGAATGCAAGGTTTTCAGCAAAAGGAACAGCTCAACATGCAAATTACAAATTGGAGATATCCCAAAATATGCAAGTACAACAATCTAAATATCTGAAGTGTTTTAAGTGACGATGAAAGTGAGACCCCAAATTCACAGAGTTCATTCTTCCAAAAGTCAAGCAAAGTATTAAGAAACAAGTTAATTTCATTAAAACAATAATGAAAAGAGTATTGGGCTGTTATGTAATATCAGTCCTTCTATAGTGAATGCTGGACATCTCCGCACAGCTGAAAAGAAACTTGGCGCTATAGAAACATTTTTCTACAGAAGGATACTGCGAATGTCATGGACTGAACGTGTAAGCAACGAAGAAGTTTTAGAGAAAATAGAAACAAAAAGGATATTTATAATTAGCATCAGAAACAGACATTTGAAACTTCAAGGGCACATAATGAACGAAGAGGGCTCAGAATATTTGACACATAAAGGTCATATTGAGGAACGGAGGGCATAACCTCCCTAACGAGTTTGTGTAAATGGATGGAAGAACAGGGTTTAATAACAAAACATAGAAAATTTACTAACAGCTACAAAGGACATGATATTTGGGAGAGCCATGACCCTCAACGTCTTAAAGTGACGCAACACGTAGAAGAACACGATAAATTAGGTGCGAAATACGCAGTGAAAAGTACCAGGGTTTCTTGTTGTTATTGATCCTAATGGAGTGCTAATACTAATGCTGGCAACTCGGAAAGCAAGGCACTATTCATATATATTTCGCTCACCATGTTGGTAAACTTGGGCTTTTAACGAGTCAATAAGAATTATTCAAATTTTATTTATTCTCACTGTGCAACTGATCTCCTTTGATATTCAAGGGAAGCAGTTTCAATTTCTGAGCTATTTACAGGATGCCTGAAAGGAACACTGAAGGACAAACTGTCCCAGATGAATATCTACTTAAAAAGTGACTTCTCACATGACCAATTTTATGTAACCAGGACAGGCATATGAAAAAATGTTACGGTCCTAACGTAAATCAGACGTACTTTCGTGATGCAATTTCACTGATAAAAGTATTTTAATGTTTTGTTTTAACTATATACACAATTTTCATAGTACGGTCTGTTGTCCTAATCTTATTGCCATATTCACAACATTTCGGTCATTGTACGTTCCAGCTTTCTTCAGGTGTTATACGTTGGAATTTCGAACCGAACTCTTTTAGTCCACGGAGGTAGATTTTTCATGCTCCGCGTACCATGCCTTTTTCCATCGTATATTACCTGAAGAAATTCGGAGCGTACAATGCACTAAACGCCGTGAATATGGCAACAGTTAGAGCCATGAAATAGTTACAAAATTTCATCTCAGAAATATATTTTGTTATTTTGGTATGAATATATTATATTTTAAACACAATATTTGAAAACCATTGAAAATCCTAAAACGTGTATATAATACGTGCATATAAGATGCATTAGATTAAAAAATTCTTGAATTAATGATCTGTTATTTAAAAGTGGATTTCTATAAAAGTTTTGTTTAAAAAAAAATATATAAATTACTAAACTATGCGGTGTGATTCTTATCATTGATATCCCTTCCATCAATACTAAACTTGTTGTATTTGATAGATAACCTATACAGCCTGGAGCGTTTCTTTGCTAAAGAATCAAGCAACCTTTCTAGAACTTCCATTGATAGCCAGCTTAATTCCTATTTAATAACCCACTTGTCATTGGAGACTGCCAAAAGGTTAACTATAGCTGGACGCAAATGTCCGGCTATAGAATTACGACTGAATGTGAACCAGGGTCAATATCTCGTATCAAAGGTAATCCTTCTTTCATAAGTCTTCCACGATTTTATTCTTACATAAGTACAGAGCGACAAAATAGACGCAGGTGATATCTTTTTATAAGAAGTGATAAAACCTTTTGTCCGTTTTGAAATTGACTTTTTAAACGATCAATAGCGCAGAATCCAGCTATTTCGAATAAACACACACGCACGTGCACGCACTGTCTCTACTATATTATATATATTTATATTTACACACACTCTATCCCCGATATTGAGCATATTTACTCATAAATATAACATACCTTAAAACTATATTTTAATTATATATTTGTATATGTATATATGTGTGTGTGTGTGTGTGTGTATAATTAGTTAAACGTTATATTTAGAGGATGTCCAATTTGAGTAGAACTCGAGAAATCTTATTAAACAAAAATATGCGTTCTTCGGCAGGATTCGATCCTGCATCCCCCTTGGCAGGAGAAATCATCGTTTGCTCATATATGGGTACCCACGAAAATAATTTTCAAGAAAATTTGTCGGATTAATAAAAATCCATCATTTCTCTATATATAAATAAATCAAAATTTAAGGAAAATAATATTTGTCAAGAAGTGGTAAAATTAATAAGAAGGCGCTCAATCTAATTTCAAAATAAAAAGGGAGGAGGAAAGAAGTAAATAGAAGGGGAAATTATTTGATTTGAATATTCCTATTCGGGATCATATCTTCTTTCATATATATTACTACAAAACTTTGTGAACTTTGTTTGCTTGTGTGTTTGCCACCGTGCCCATGAAGGCATATATAGATAGTGGGGGAAAGAAAGATGTGAATTTTTTATCATGTAGGAAGTGGGAGAGAAGGAAATGAATTGATAGTGAGACCAAAAGAGAAAAACTCTCCCTCTTTCCACCTCTCACTCTTTCCACCTCTCACTCTTTCCACCTCTCCCTCTTTCCACCTCTCTGGGACTGCGTGTATGCTTATTTATATTTCAGCTTTCTTTAAAAAAAAGCAATATTTTAAATATTTAAAAATATTTTTGACATATTTAAAAAATATTTCCAAGTAAATATGATTTTAAAAATATTTTTTGGCATATTAAAAAATATTTTTAACTTTGATTTTAAAATACTTTAAGTGAATAAGATTTAAAAATGCGAGTTGATTATACAGTAAGTAACTATTTTTATTTCAACTTTCTTCAAACACACGATTTTTTAATGTTGAAATCAAGTTCACTGTTTTATAAACTGATGTGTCAGTGACTCAATGGGTGATGCGTGGTGCCAACTAACATTTGCAAATCATTGGAAACTACAAGAAGCGGTTGGCTGCTGTAGAAGTGAATAATGGTTATTCTACAAAGTATTAAACGAAGATGTACTCTTTTCTGTCTTGTACGAATACTTTTTTCACCCACTAAAATCGATAAATGTGATTTATTTCTATTAAATCAATTTTTTTCTGTTTCCTATGCATATTAATTATTATGAATTTGTGTACAGTTAATTATATGAAATTTAAGTTTATTCGTTCTCTGGAAATACAATAAATTAAATATTTGTGTACGAATTTTTGTTTCCCCCACTGTAAATAAAGTTGTAACCTCTGTCTTCCTGTTATCGAACTCCTTCACGTTTTTTTTATTTTGGAGATAGACCCCCATAACCATATATATTCTTAAACTACATTACCCAGGGTACTTGGATAAGAATATTTCATTTTGATCAAAGGAATTCCCCGGGGGAATCACTCTTCCATTGGTTTTTTTCGATTTAAATTAAATTTAAATTTAAACAAGCGAATGACTCTTATCCAAAATATAGAAGGAGAATACTAGTAAATCGAGGCTACATCGGCAATACCATTGAGTAATAGTGAAATACATCCTTTTTCTCCATAGATAATAACAATGATTTAAAATCAATCTTAATTTTCTAACAAAACATGTGACACTCAGCAAGGCGCGTGTAATTCAGTTAGTATATATATATATATATATATATATATATATATATATATATATATATATATATATAAAAATATATATATATATTATTACCGTGCACAATTTTAAGTCTTTTAAATTTCTAATAATTGCTAACTAATTTTCGATAGTCATGCCTAATTATGATTTATACCAGCGTTTTGAATCATGGGTATGTATGAAAATTGACAACAGTATAAAGTTTCGAAATATTTTGCCTGTTATATATAAACTTTTATTGAATAATATAGACATATTGTCTACTTATATTTATACTGGTGCTTTCCAGTTGTATAGTCAGTTTTTTGACAAGAAATTCATCAAGCTAATCGCCGTATTTCTTTTTTTAGCTCAATTACTTTCGACTTTTTCTAAGATCTTCAGGGGTATGTTACAAAGACAAACTTATTGTAACTGCGATAAAAAGTACTTGGTTAAACACTATGGTGCCTTCCTTGATAAGTTTCATCTTAACATGAAGAAACTGATTAGACAACTGGAAAGGATATTTAAAAAAATAAGTAGACACAATATGAAACATATTTAAATGAAGATATGCTGTCTAAATACGACTGTAACTTTAAGCAGTATACAATAGATCGATTACGATTGGCAAAATATGGAGCGTCAAATATTTAAACTGAAAGAACGAAAACTAAAATGTCTGACAAAGAATATGCGCCAAAAATGCAGCCGAGGCACGTACGGCCAGTTTATTCGTTCTCAGCCAAATTTAATTTAGTCGACTGAATAAATAATGTCTTAGATTTGATGCTAATAAATATTTCCTTACTCAGTAATAACGTCTGTCGCCACCAGGAGAGCAAAAGCATTGAAATAAATTCTAGATTCTGTGTTTCAACCAGCTGCAAGTATACCGCGCGTGATAATGATTGTTTGAAAGCAAAACAATTTTGATAGGATTCAAATTATTATAATAATGATTCAAATTATAGCTTAAAATAATTTACATTTTATACTTTACTTATAGCAAATTCTTTGGCCGTCATCATTTCCTCCTTCTCTAGATATTATATAGAATCGGTAATACCTAATCTATATTACTTAGAGAGGAGATAATCACGACTAAGCACGGATAATCACGGATATCTCTATCTGCCGTTTTGATATCACGAAAAAGTCGGTATATGCTGACTTCAGTTATCTTAATCTGATCTTGTATACGTGATAACTCTGTATTTTTCACTGTTGACAACAACTAGTGTCTGATATTAGCAAAAAAGGTCATAAATTTGAATTCCTATTTCAAGTTTGGCTCAACACGATATTCATACACATTTTTCAGTTGTGGTTCTGTACCAAACTAAGCTAATTTTTTTTAATCATCTCACTCAAAGCAAGGTGGGAATGCCGCTGAGGGTGAAAGTGGGAGGATATGGAAGATTGAGGAAAGGACAAAAGATCAATAAGATTCCAGATAGAAGATGGCGATTGACGTCGCATTTAAATCTTTGAAGATTTTAGTTATCATGGAAGCAAGTAAGCGGAAGGGAGTTCCACTGGTGGGACGTGCTAGAAAAGAAACTGTTGCGGTTACATTTAACTATTTCAGCAGTAAAAGGGTGGGACCCTAATAGCACGCTTAAATTTATGTAGTCTAGGCACCAGGTGGAAAAAAAGCTCTACAAATATTTTCATGGCAACCATGAAAATATTAGTAGAAATGACAGAAGACACAATGTCTTACATAATTTATAACAATTCAAGTGATATGCATTCCACCCTTTACAAAACCCACGAAATTAAACGCTGATATTAAAAGGACTAAAATTAGAATGGATGGTTGTCAGAAAATTATAAATTGAAGTTTCTAAAATCAACCAAGTTCACTTTAATTATCCGGGATGTGTTTTAACAAAGGACTGAATGGGTGACACCGAAATACGAAGGTGAACAGGGCTAGTGAATGATGCCTTCCAAAAGCTAAGCAAAGTATTAAAAAATAAGAAATGTTCATTAGAAACCTAGAAAATAGTACTGAATATATATCGGTACTTGTATATGACAGCAAATCCTGGACAATCTCCTCACAGACGAAGAAACTTGAAGCGACAGAAATGTTCTATAGGAGGATGCCGAGAATACCATGGACTAAACATGTGAGTAAGGAGGAAGTTTTAAAGAAAATAGATAAAAAGGTAGGTGTATACTTAACCTCATGGGGAAAGAGATTGGACAATTTGACATTCATAAAACCTATTGAAAGCAAAATGGAGAGAGAAAAAACAGTGTATAACCTACATAGCGAACTTGTGCAAATGAATGTTAGAAGAGGCTTTAGAAGATAAAATAAATAAAAATTGTATTAAGAGCCACAATAGCCAGAAAATTGGTGAGAGCCATAATTGTCAACGTCCTGAAGAGATACGGCGTATAGAAGGTTAAATCAAAATCGCCAGGGAGATTATCAGAATATTTTTTGAGTTTTTAGAAAAACGCTCTTGGTTGGCCTCTAGAGGCCAGGTTGACGACGATGATGAAGTATTCTATTGCTGATGGCATAGTTGTTTATAATTGGTATAAGTATTCATATTGAACAAAACTTATATCATGTGTTCCAAGAATGAGATAAACACATTATGATGTGCATTTCAAATGGGAATTTCAAAATTCAGAATTCACTATGCACCTTCTGAATATGTAGTTAATTCTAAAAAACATTCAATTTAAGTCTTTGTATGAATCATTTATAATATAAGGTCAGCGATAAGGAATCTGAACCTAGGATAAGTTGCTAAAATGCTATTTTTATCCAGAAACTTCATCAGATCCTCTAGATTGGTGCTAAAATCTCCATGTTGTGCATCACTTGAACACTTCCAACAGAAGCCACAATACAAATTGGCACACATGTTATTAGAAGGATATAATGAATCTGCTATCTAGGGATTCACGAACAAAAGGTTTAGAAGAAAACTGCCATCTATATTCGAACGCGAGATATACAGTTAACTTGAAGTCCAATTTACCGAAAAAAACAAAAAACGACAGTAATGACAATAAATGCTGAAATATTCCAATGAGGAAATGCTAATATTCACCATATTATTACCATATTAGGTGGGGGTGGGGGCTAGTGTAAAGGCTTTGTAAACTCATTCGTAGGAAGCAAGTTCGATATTCATTATGTGCTCCAATACATTTGAGTTGCTGAAAGAGATGCTTTTCCTAACTTTACTAATTATGGCATTTCGAGAGAGGAATATACGAAACCAAATGTTTTTTTCTTCATGTACGTTGAAGTTTTCTAATATCCTTAATTTGGCTTCTGTGTCGAAGGAAACTATAATTAAAATGGTTGAATGATTTTTTTAAATGTAGGTAACAAATTAACGAAACGGCTTGTATATGCTACCAAATCATTTAATCTGAAAAAAAAAAACCTCGATTGACAATATAGAAATCTGTATTCACGATCTTGCAAAACTACTTTTATAATCCTTTTCACGTGTAATATTTAGTTTTATTAGTAGTCTTTCATAAACGCTTACAAACCCTTAAATTTCTACATGTGCCCATTATATAGAGGATAATTAACAAAAGGTTTTTTTGTTAATGTTTTTTTTTATTTTGTATTTACTACTGTCAATAGTAGACAATATTCGAGCCCATTCCCTCTTTTGTACCAAATACAAGAGCAGTTTGGAATAGTCATATCGGTGAAAATATGTTAACTTAAGTGCACAGGTCCAGCTTTCTGTCGAGAATTTCTTTATAAAAGTGAGCAAAATATCGATGTTATAGAGAAAAATTTGATTTTTTTATCATATCAACCACGCACAAAAGAAGTGGGAAAAATTAAAGCAAATAACTTACTAGTGACTACAATTCTATTTGACCTCAAAGTGTAAAATGTTCGTGCGTCGAATGCTGATTATCAAGACGAATAAGTTTGGCTGATTATGACAATACGATCTTTCTCCGTCCATTTCTGTTCGTGTATACCTATATCAGGAATGGCTAACTTTAATAAACTTTCAAAAGCGCAAAAAATTAGAAAGATCGGGATCAGATTTCTTCAATTGATTCGTTTTCTACAGTTTATAATTGTAAAAATATACTCTGCTAATTAACCCATAGCTGGGGAGAAGTGAAGGATTCATATATTTCGCGGAGGTGTCTGCGCGTAAGTGAATATAACCAACCAAAGGGAATTGGAACTCTGCTCTCCGATTAACAATTCCGAGCCATTATCCATTACATCACCATCACACCCAAGCTGACAGCACTTGGTATTTCCAAGCGGTCACTCATCTAGGGATTGACCAGTCTCGACGTTGCATCACATTGTTGATCGTGCGGGATCCAGTGTCTCAATGTGATGCGGCCGTAAGCGTATTCGTAGTAAATAAATTGTTTTTCGTTACGTAACCCCAAGGCTTTTCATTGTACGAAAATTTCGATTACAACTTCTCTGTCGATGTGATAGGTTTCCAAATAATTCTCTATCAATAGGTTTCCAAATAATTCTCACTATTTTTTCTATTACAAATTGATTAATTCTGACGATTTCTTTCGTATTTGTTGCAAAGATTTCTTTCGGTACAGATTGCTCAATCTTTGGTTTTTCTCGCCCCGTTCAGAATATATGCTAAGATATTTCCCTATCGGTAATGTTTCTTAACGATAAGACAATCCGCGGGGCCGATATGTATTTCTATAATACCAGTCCCAGGAATTGAACTCATAATTCCCATTGAAGTAGGTCTTGGTTATCAGTATTTTTATATTTCATGTCGCCATTCCTAAGGTAGAAGACACTTGAGGAATTCTTGCATGGACACCGACATCGGGTGCGACAAATAATTCCATGGAAACAAGTCAGAAACACCATGTATAATAGTTGAAGCCTCAGTTTTACAAATGAATAAATATTTTTTATTTAAACTTTCTATTACTGCATATCAAGATATTCTGACGTTATATTTTGTCAAAGTATAAGTAACATGTCTCCCTTTTTACAATTTAGAAATTAAATAATTATATATGTTGAAGGATATGAATGTAGTCAAAATGTCATAATTTGGAATTTTGAGCGCATGCAATTTACATAAAAAATTGCCGTTTTCTTTTCTTGTCTAACATATATATATATATATATATATATATATATATATATATATATATATATATATATATATATATATATATATATATAAAGACTGCATAAACAATCGCCAACGTTCTTTTCTGTAAAATCTCATGGGACATATTGGGAAATTAAATTTCTAATTTAGACATTTGACCGATACCACACAGATTGAGTTGTGTAATTTTATACATGTAATTATATATATATATATGTATGTACACATACAAACACACATACACACACACACACACACACGTATATATATATATATATATATATATATATATATATATATATATATATATATATATATATATATATATATGCGCGCTCACAAACAAAAAGGAGAGTGCGATAGATAAATTGTCGCCTAAATTACGCTAAAATGATAACATTCATTTTAACAGATATATTTATCAGAATTACGCAAAAATATCTTTAAATAATGAAGAGTAAATCTGTTTAATAAAATCAACACAGACTCCAGACGACTTTGGAATTTTCTGCACTGTTCTGAATGGTTTCCTGGTTTAAGTTGTTGAATGCTTCCATAATCCTTGCCTTCAGTTAATCTTTCGTGTTAAAAAGAGTTCTGTTGGTCTCTCACTCAACTTTGTCCCACACAATACTCAAGCTGGGGGATTCAGTCTCTGGAGTTAGTTCGCCTAATGTAAGGTTTATGTGGTAGCAGAAATTGTCTGATAGCCATGTCTGCGTTCTTCTGCTTGTTTGTCATAGTGCAGACTCCTGTTGCCAAAACAGGATCTTTCACCAGCTACCCTCTTGACCCAGCGATGTACTACCTCCTCATGACATTTGATGCAGCCCTGTGTTGAGACTGAGGCTCTGGCCAACAAATTCGGGAGTACTCTTCTTTTACAGAACGATCAGAGTGAGTTTTCCGAGGTGCCGTACCTTCGTAATCACTATAAGATTCGTCCAATTCTTTCTGAATCTTCTATACCGTACTTAGACTGACACTTGAACACGCTGAAACGTTCGTATTGGAACTTCCGGTGCGAATGCCAAAAAGTACAACATGCCGTTATAAAATTTCTGACAGAGTTAATAGCATTATATTGCTCTTTTTCCACAGACGGTACCCAGTTGACCTTACTATACAGTGCCGTCGGCAAAACCAAAACAAGGAGCATACGCAAAATTAAAAATATAAAATGTCGACGATTTAACCATCGCACATTGTATATGTATTGTCTAATATTACTTAAAATATAAATATTGAAACTTGCAGGCAAATTAACTTTCGTCATTAAGCTTCAGTTTAGACATTTGACCGATTACGCAAACAATAACGTGTATGTATGTAAGTACACACACACACACACACACACACACACACACACATATATATATATATATATATATATATATATATATATATATATATATATGTGAAGAAATATAATCTTAAGGTGTGCTATATTTATGGGATAGAGTGCTCAATATCAGAGATAGAGCATATGTAAATAGAAATATAAAATGAACATTGAAGACAACACTTGGAGGCGACAGGCAGTTTCATCCTAGGTACAATCGTCAGGCGCGAATCGTCAGCATTCGCGGCTTGACGATTGCGCCTAGCATGAAACAGCCTGTCGCCTCTGAGTGTTGGTTTCAATGTTCACTTTTATATATCTTCATTCAAAAGTTTCATTGAATAATATCAACATAATGGTCTACTTATTTTTATATTGATCATTTTCAGTTTTTTAATCAGTTTCGTCATAAGTTAAATTTCATCAAGGAAGTCGGCGTAATTTTTATTTTTTTAACCCAAGTACTTTCGAACTCATAAATACTAACATATTTATCGCTGATCCCTGTAAAAAGTAGGGCTAAATATATATTAAATTTAACACCACCATTTCTTCGTGATGTAATGTTTGTAACAAAAAATATTATATATCAGTATAAATGTCCTTTGGAAGATGTTATATCTGACAAAAAGTAAGTACATCTGTTGGCTTGACGACCACAACATTATCAAGATGTCTTCCACTTCATTTCTCGGATACTTGTTCTACTGAACAACATCTAAAACACGTTCCTCTCCCTCTTCACAATACTGGATAATACTGGACAACACCAATAGACTACACCACGAAAATAAACAAAAACTTCAAATTCTTGAGGCCCTCTATAAAATCAATCAACCAACACTCATCAAAATTTATTACGAATATAGCAACAATATATTAAAATGCATATAACAATTAATGCCATTTTACATTTCTACCAATTCCCGGGCAGCTCCCATATATTGGAACACTTGTTTTCACTATAACAACGGAATATAGATTTCATCACAGTTAGAATATATTGTCTTTGTAATTTACACCTAAAGATTATTTTTAGAAAAGGTCGAAAGTACTTGATTTGAAAACTTGAAAGGATTATTATAAGAATAAGTAGACACATTAAAATATAAATATTAGAACTTGCAGGCAACTTATGTTTCACCATTAAACTCGGCAGTGACTGCAAGTTGGAATCATTTATTTTTTTCTGGAGCTCGCACATTCCACTAACTATTTGAACAATTCGCATACGTTTACCAACACGATAATACAAAGGAATATATACTAATAGATACACCTATATGCATGTGTCGAGGTCTCCTCAGTTCCCGTAACTTTACTTAGTGTAGTCCCGGGCATGAATTCTGCCACTATTTCTATTTCTATTTCTATTCAACAATATATCTCGACCAGCAAACAAAACCAATAATCAGCTTTTCCTTTAGTCAAAGTTTGCAAAATCCACTTTGTTTGTAACTATTTTTTTGTTTTTTAAATTAATATTTATTTCTATGCGTGTTTTATTTGTATGTGTGTTTGTATCGGTACCGTTTACGCTTAAATAGGTACCTCCACGAGATCGCTAAAAAAAGAGCATAGCATGATGAAAAAGACGCCAAACATGACGAAAACAAAATTTCATCGTCTAAATGTTTATGTTATTATTAAGGGGAAAGATCAAAATTTATTCTAATTATTTTTAAAAAAAATTTCCTTCTCTTTAGAAAATTCTGAATTTTGATTTAAAAATCTTTGTTTCTCTTTGTATCACCGGAACTAGTAAAATAACATATACAAATTTTAGCACGTTGTTTTTTTTATGACACATTAAGTTGGAAAATCTTGCAAATATAAAAATAATTGTTGGATGTTAATTAAACTTTCAGAAACTATTTACAGATAATCGAAATATTTTTTTTATATTTATTTCCCTTCACAACTAATTTTACGAAAACTCTAGAAATTCGATCGAGTCAACTTTAGTAATTACAATAGTTAAAAGAACAAGTTTTTGAGGAATGCAAATCATGTTTTTTTTCTTTTTAATTGTACCCCCACTACCTAAAAATTAGCGCTGAATTGTAACATACAAAACTCAATAAAACAAAGATATTATTTAATTTCAAATGCTTTTATTTGCTTTTAATTGTTTTTATGGATATGGACAATGTTTTCTGAAAGCAAAAAAATTTTTCGATGAAAAATGAATTTTTAATACAATTATTTGTTATTTCTTTAATTATAATAGATTTTTACATTTAAGTTGTTACAATATTATAAAATTAGTTAAAAGCCGCATCTATTTTCGTAAGTGTCCTTATGAGATAGATCTTTTTTAGCGCTTTATAAATTGTATCGTTTTGACTAATCAGAAGACCCGCAGTAATTAAGAAATGTAATTTTTTGTCTATAATCGGGTTGTAATTATAAAGTACGGAAGACCAACCAGAATACAGTTAAGTTGCGTTGTTTGAGTTAAGTATTGTTCTCCACTGTTAAGGCCTTCACTTTTGCGAAACCTGTGTGGAGAAGTTAATTTGATTTTTCAATTTAAACTGAGAAGGGTACCTACAAGTATCAGTATCATCTTATGAAATTAATGTGATCTTATTTTTATATTAATGTCAGTTATGACATTTTTTCCATAAATGAAATATCAAAATTAATAATAAAATGAATGGAAATACAAATAACACAGTAACATGTAGTACATGTACATAAAATTGTAGTATTTTATGTACACTTCTGATAACATTTCATAGGCATGTTACCTATAAATTAATTAGGTACATTTCTTATGAAATTTAATTTAATTCTTAACAGTCTTACTTTAATTTCTTTATAATATATTTTCCATAAAGCATCGTAAAAGGTGAAAGCTAACTGCAAAAAAAAAATTGAGCGCCGAAAGTTTTCCTTAAAAATAATGAGGTAAAAAATTTGTTCACTTAAATGTAAATAATTTCACTTTTCTCCTTCCGTAGAACAAATTATCCTCACGTAATCCGTCAAGTGACGGAAAGGTTATGACCTGCTTTGTTTTATTTTCAAATTTCATATTTTCGGCGCAGAAGATAAGTTAAGCTCGGTTCAAAATATTTTAAATAAACATTATTATTTCTGATTTTCTTAAAATAAGTTTTGAAAAATGATAATTGATTTTTAAAAGAATTTCAAACAGAGATTTTCATTTTTTTTATAAAATGGAAAAAAATGACTGCCATGGTCGATTATCTGTCAATTTTGCTGCCTCAAAAACAAAAAAAGATTTTAAAGAAAATTTCGGACGTGCTAGGAAGGATTAAAAAATGTAAAAAAATACCCCCAAAATACTTTGATATTTTAACTTAATAATAACATAAACTGTTAGACGATAAACTTTTGTTTTCATCAAGTTTGAAGTCTTTTTCATCATGCTATGCTCTTTTTTAGCGATCTCGTGGAGGTACCTACGCTTAAAGAACAAAGACTTCAAAATTTTAATTAAAAGAAATAAATAATAACTGTGCCTCGTAATGGAAATGTTTAACTCATTAATGCTCATTAAAAATAATAAAGAAATTAAGTATTAATTATAAAATTTAAAAACTGGTATGATAAGTTTAAAAATATCCTACTTATAGTTTTCAGAAGTGGTCTGATAAATAGTGTGGAGGATGTGTGTGTAGTGCTATATCGGTGCAGATGTTAGTAATGCACTTTGCAAAGTCATGGCCCCATGGCAAGGTAGACCGGCCTCTCTGACACTGAGAGGCAGCCAGCCTAAGAAAAACAACAACTTTGAATTCGAAACCATGGAAAAGTCTAAGAGGTAATTCACATATAATAAACTAAAGGAATCCCTGGAGAGCCATGATCGCCTACGAACTGACGGGACATATCATTAAAATGGTCTGTTCGATTATCCAATAAATATAACATTTTTCCCCAAATATTCAGTAATCAGTCAGCTATAATGTGTTTTAAATCACATTCGGCATAATTTTTGAATCAGGCATCATAAAATCAGTGTCTTGTCATTAATGCAATTTTTAGAAAATAATTTATTAATTTTTAACTTTCTTAAAGCTAAGTGAATTTATAAATTTTCAACAGGTTTTTATTTGTTAAACATGAGAATTTTCTTTGACGTGAGAATCGTCATAAATAATGCTAACCTAGTTTAATTTAAATGTAGCAGGGATCTAAATTGCTGGCTTGTTTAACATGCTCCCACGTATTTCAGAATTAAAAGATTTTCCAACTGTTATGTTTAATTGAATTACTTTTACCATTGCAATTAGTACAGTATTCTCTCCAGTTATTTTCAGGTCACACGAAGAAACCCCTAGAGAATTTAGTATTTTAGTATTAATTTTGTAATTGTAGATATGTTCTATTCAAAGCTTGATTTTTATATTTCTTGTTTCTAGTATAGATCTAAAATCGTGCCTCCTTCATTCCATCAATGTCTGGGTGATGCGGTATTTCTCTACCAAGCAAGGATTCCGAGTTTCACTTTTGCAAAACAAGAGAAGAGAATAAAAAAAAGGAAATAATGAGGCAAATTCGAAAACAGACATTATTGAAACATTTGTCTTTCTTTTTTTTATTCCTTTCATGAACGAATAACGGGTGAATTTAGAAGGATATAGCCTTTTAAATATAAACTGATTAAAAAAAATCATTTTTTGGGGGAAATTAATTGCTGATGCTATAATTAAAATTCATAACAAATTATGGCTGTCAAGTTGCTTTCTTCACGGATTTGTAAAGTTCACGCGGAATTGTTTGAAGTCAGTTTCAGGTTCATGGAAAACTAAATCTGTTTATATTGTACGACTGTTTTTATCATTGGTTACAAGTATTCCACAAGGCGGCTCAGTGAATCAAATTATTGACCCGAACTATTTATTAATCTATTCAGGTTCATTAACTTAAATAGATCAATCATTATTCCTCGAATATTAAGATTAATTAAACATATGTACACATGCTAATGAGAATATTTATTTCAAATATTAATGATAGTCGAATTTTTCAGAAATAATTTAAATGCATTTGTAAAAACCTTAAAAAATGGCAGGTATTCTCTTTATATTTTATAGACCTACAATAACAGTGAAGAATAGTGTCGCGTTCAATATAGTAACAATTTTCCTTACTTCAAAGGAAACGTCACTTTCTTCATCAGTTGGCCTGTGTGATTTTGATCGATTTTTGCTAGAGGTTAGCAAATTATGTTCATCTCATGAGCAGCTCTGCTATAAAAACAGCCGTACATTTCTGGGCTGTGTCTTTTCGGGACGTTGGCGATTATGTCTTTCTACAACTTTTCTTGTTTTTTGTAGCTCTTAATAAATTTTGTTTTTTGCCATCTCTCCCAAACCCAGGCCAGTTAAGCGTTGTTTCCCCTCTGTCTCTTTAGCCTTCCCTCTGTCCATTTTTCTTTCCCTCTTTCCTATGAGTATCAAATTTTCCAAGTTCTTTCTTAATTATATGCCTTAACGTCTCAATTGTCACTTCATGATATTAAGTAAAAGTGTCCTTATTATTTCCATTGTCTCTAGAACTTCGTTGTGGCTCACACGTTCGGTACATTCTATTCTCAGCATTCTTCTGCAGAACCACATTTCTGCTGCTATAAGTCACCTTTTCATTTCTGGGATTTTCCAGCATTCATAGCCATATAGGCGAACTGATATTGCATATTAGTTCGGTACTCTTATCCTTTTTTCTTAATACTTTGCTTAGCATTTGGAAGGCATCTTTCGTTATTACAAGGCACCTTCAGATTTCAATGCCGCACTTTCCGTCCTCTGCTGAAACAGTTCGCAGATATTTAAATTCTACTTGTTTGATTTCAGTATGAAACATTTGTAATTTGCATGTTTGTTAATTTGGCTAACAACCATGCATTCAGTCTTCTTGCAATTGATGTTTAGTCCTTTCAATGTCAACGTTAACTACATTATTATAATACTCTGTATTTATATATGCGTCTTAAATGTTCAAATATATTCATATCCAGGCTATAATGCTTTGTGAAATGTACCTCATAAAAAAAGTAATAAAAAGGAATTTATTCATGCGAGGAAAGCTGTATTGTCATCTGAAAAGGCAACAGATCATTAACATACGGCTGGACTACAAACATATGAAGCCCAACTTGCATATCCTAACATTCAATTGACGATGAATTTACAGGTCGTGTCAAATTAGTGACCTCAGACCAGGTAACGCAGTCCGCTCATACGGTCACAGGCTGCGGGGCTTATCAAATATCCAAATGTCACTTCTAAATTGCCTTGGCTATCTCACCTATTTTTTTTTTAAAATCAAAACTAAACAATACAAAATCTCGAAGAATTGCCATGATTTCCCTCTCTAAACCTGCCAATGAACAGCAATGCACTGTATTACTATTGAAGGGGATATGAGCAACTACATAAGGCAAGGCAAAACGGTGGTACTGAACTGACCAATACAGAACGCCTCAAAACAAGTCATAGGAGACATGTCATGTGTATCATCAGGGCTGCTGTTGCTGCTGCTGCTGCTATTATTATTATTATTATTATTAGTAGTAGTAGTAGTAGTAGTAGTAGTAGTAGTTGAAGTAGTAGTAGTAGTAGTAGTGATGATGTATAAATCCGCGCCAAGAGTTCGCATGATAGCAACACTCAAATCCAAAGATTTCCAGTAAATTCTACATTGTATTTGTAGACCCCCCCCCGCAAAAAAAGACACGTGTATTGGGCAGTCTAAGTCATTTCCTCAAATGACTTCTGTTTTTGAATCTATAGTTTTACAGATGATTAAAAGATCGCCAATTATTAAAGTATTACACTGACCAATGTGTTGAACAGTGTCTTTATGTCCTTATTTTCAGAAACGAAAAACCCACTTCCATGAAATAGTCATTCTATATTTCATAATCCAAGAAAATTTTTCGTCGTAGAAAATGTCTGCATGCTGAACAAAAAACCTTTTGCTCATTTTTCAATGGAACATTTTCCTCTCTCTCTCTCTCTCTCTCTCTCTCTCTCTCTCTCTCTCTCTCTATATATATATATATATATATATATATATATATATATATATATATATCAGGGACTGTTTTCTTTCATAATTCTTTCAGTCAGATTTGTTTATATTCGTTTCTTTCTTTCCACAAATTTAATATTTACTCTTTTTTTTTTGGATGGTTTTTCTTTTCATTTGCCTTCCCCGTAACTATGTCCATGATTTTACGCTATTTTCATTTGATTTTCAATTCTCTATGGTGCGTTTTCATTTTTAATATCTATTTCCGTGACATGTTACCAATTTCTCTCTTTTGTCATTCTTTTATCCATTACTGTAAAGAGCAGATATAGTTGTGTTGTACGTATTTTGCATTTCCCAATTTAACAGCCTCTAACCAGTCTTCGATACATCCTTGGAATATAGACTGAAAACATTTCTTTGTTATTAAAAAGTGTACATGCATTACGCAAATGCATTATCTGCCCAAACTGAAGAAAAAAAATCAGAAATTACAAATAGAAAAATAGTCTCGCTGTTATATTCATGTATTGTTTTCTTGAACTGCGAGAGAAATACATGACTAGAGCAGTTTGTTTCTAGGTTTAGTTGGTTGAATTTGTTTAGTGGCATATCAAGCTCTGTGTTATTTAATGCAGAAATCTAAATATTTCGCCACAATGTTATGACTTCAACTAAATATATTTTGAATGCAATCGCATGCCTTCAGCTACAGGTAAAATGTATTGTTGGTCATTTTGCTATAAAATGTAATGTTGGTAATTCTATTATATCTACTATAAATAGTTATTGTTGGTCATTTTGCTTTAAAAATGTATTAATTTTACGATAGATATATATTGTTGGTAATTTTACGATGGATCTGAATTGGTGGAAACCTTTTTATATAAAATGTATTTTTATACCTCTCATAGTGTTTTGTTTTTGTTTAGGGGGTTTATTATGTGCCCATAGCTGACACACTAACAGCTGCTACCACCTCGGGTCGGGGTATACCTGGGAACAACAGTAAAGGGGGTTCCACTCTCCTCAAAACCTTCAATCACATGCTTTTCTGCCGGATGTTGTTTATCGTCATACCCAGTACCAGCAATTTGTTAGTGAAAGTTTTAGTGAAGAAGTAGTTTTAAATGCATATATAAACTGTGATGGCTTTGATATTTTGAACAATAAGATTCTCTGACACTTTTTAGGACAGGAAATAATGCTTGTTACCTTTTATTTCAGTTGGAAATTTCATGTATTTTTTCGTTATTTTAATCACTCTATAGACAATTAGACACCGATTCAGTGAAATTCCCCCAAAGAAGACTAGTTTAAATCATTGCAATATTCAAACACCATTATGCTTTCATTTAAAACAAAACTTAGTAAACGATAAAAATGAACATTTTATAAATTATTGATATTTATTTAAATCATTTTATAAATGCACCAAGATCTCGCCTATTATAAAACCGTATATGGGCAAAAATGATTTACTTAAAAATAAAATATTTATGAATAGCATTATTTGCTAAAGTTTTCAAAATAAAATCTTTTTATAATGTTGACTATGTATTAGATTTTACTTTAATCTTTTATTGTAGCCAACATTTTTATGTCTTTTCAAATTGAAGTATTGCTTAATTTAAATTTTAAATGATAACATTTTCTTTTCCTGAATTTAACTTTGTAAACTCCAGGCTTTTATTGAAATGTTAATCTGAAGTGAAAGCAGAAAATTGACATTCATGAATATAAGGCAGAAAAATGCGCTTTTGGCAAAACTAATCAAATTTTATATGTGCTGTTAATCTTTACTTCGTCTTATGCAGTTTATGATTTGCGTACCTAAAATGTATTGGTAAACGCAAGGACTTATTTTTGATCAACTGTGCTATTAGAGAAGTCGTTTATGCGATGTCTAATGAGACAGCAGTCGGATATTGTTGCACATTTTTCGAATTGTCGTCGTCGACTTTTGTGAAGACTTCTCGTTTCTTATTTTCTGACCTTGTTTGAGTCATGCTATGATTTTAGAATAGAAAATTTGAAACCTCAGAAAAGCGAAACGATTTCGGATAGCGGAGAAATCAAGAAAAAAGATAACGTTTATCACGAGAAATAATTATTTTACGCTAGAGATACCACTGCATCCGCATGCTAATTTTAGGATTCATACAAATATTCGTGCAAACGTCCATGGAGGCGCCAACTTATATGTACACACACATACACACACACACACACACACACACACACACACACACATATATATATATATATATATATATATTAATGTGTGTGTATATACACACATAATTTTAACTTAGTCTGGTACAAGGCTTATATTTTTCAGGTCTGAATAAGTTACATTTTCAACATTTTCTGTCTGGCATCTTTTAAAAGGAATAAAAACATTTAAGCCATCACAATGCTTAATTATAAATTCATTTAAAACAAAACAGATTTAAAACCTCGTAAAACATCAATGCGTATTTGAAAATAGAATTGACAGTCACATCCATCATCTTATAATTACACCAAGAAATGACTTATAGAATTGCGTTCACTGGTAATTATTTTGCACTTAAACGTATTATAAACTTATTCTGAAAAAGATCCGTCGCTGCTGGATAGTTTTTGTTAAAATGCGCTAATACTGTTTAATTTCTTGTTAATCCTGGGTCAGTATTGTGACAAACGCCCAGTAAGAAAAATTTGTACTGATGTAATTATGTTTTCGATTAGAAATAACGAGGACAATTATAATTAACTCGCTGTACACAATATTGTAAAATACGTTTGGAACTTAAAATCGATCATGAGCATAGGATTATTATGAATTCAGGCAGCTATCATTCTTTCTTTTAATACAACGATATATATATAGTTGAGTCATAAGTAAAGTCTGCTTTGGGAACTAATTTTAATGAGTGTATCATCCCAAATATTAATATGGGACAGTTAATACATTTTGAGCATAATAATTTTAGTTTTTGGGCTGAATTAATCATGCGCGTTAGGTCAATAAGGGAGACAATTGTAATAGTAAAAAATTACCCTATTTTCCATTACACACACTAGGAAAGAAGAAGCGATAATTAAACTGAAGATCGCTTAATGTGTAAAACTGTCGATACACATACATACATGCACATATCTATCTAGCTATATATATTATATATATATTATATATGACGGAAAAGAAATATTTAATTTTTTTCTTTTCATCGGACTGAATGTATGGAAAAATTCTTTAATTTTTATTTTCCTCAGTGCTTTCGATTAAAGCTTTTATAAAAGCCAGTTGAACGTTACTGAAAAATCTTGCTTCTGTTCGAAAACGTAGCAAAACTCACTAAGAATATAATTACTATTGCAAATAAAATATCTCTTACACAATGAGAATATATGACTAAATGTTTTAAGAATCGTTATAACTAAAGTATGAGCTGAAAGCTCTCGGGGAAAAGACTACGAACAATTTCTCCTCACGCTCAAAACCATTGTAAGGACACATTTCTTTTGCGACAGGTTTATCGATAAATGCATAAAAACGGGATTGGTGACCAAATATAAAATATTCATATTTTGGGTGTTTTTCTTTTATTCTAAACATAATTAGAACTTTAATCAAAATCAAATTTTAATCCTTTACTCTGACTTTCTCTTCAAATCCACTCATCTCTGCTTTTTATGTTACACTAATTTAAAAGCCGCACTCCGCGCGGAGGGCTAATTTGGCTACAGGCTCAAAAATAAAAGGATCTCTGGAACAGTTTAGAAAACAGAAATGTTAATTTTGAATAAATAACTTTGAATTCCTCGATTCATGAACTTCAAAACTTCACTTTTAACTCTTATTTTAGAATTTGAATTTTTAACGGTTCCCTCTTCGTCCGGATACAAATTCCAATGCTGGACGTTCAAGCACCAAATGAAGGGCAGATGTTCAATCCCAAGATCATTCGGATTCGAAAAAGGTATAATATATCTATGTACAGAAAGTGTTATCCGAATTAGAGATTTCGTACACACAGATGGACAGACAGAATTTACCGTTTATTTAATCAGATGGTGGTTGCATAATTCATACAAAATGTTACATGCTGAAATCGTTTTACAACTGAGAAAGGGATTTCTTACAGAAGGTTCAGTAATAAAAATAATATTGATGTGTTAACGTTGTGGTAGGATCCACCTAATCTGCATAGGTGACTACCAACTATATAAATAATGGTTGGTACCGGAAGACGAGAGGAGGAAGAATCACGAGATCCAACTAGAGACTCTGATCGACTGCGACTAGTCAACACATTCTCCAGGAACGTCTTCCCAGAAATATACAGAAATACTATATGTACTTATTGTGTACACTTTCTTGTTATAATACATTCTTGTTCTAAGTACATTTTGTGTTGCATTATTATTCCATGCATTAGGCGAGATTCAACAATGAGTCAAGACTCAACAGTTAACAAAATACGTTTGACGTTCTACGCGCTACTTATGAGCCTCTCTGTATAGTGAGACCAAATGTATTTCTATAAATATGTAATATTGGACCTTAACTATATATGCTGGACAATCTCATCACAGATGAAGATACTTGAAGCAAGAGATGTTCTTATACGGAAAGATGCTGTGAATGCCATGGACTGAACCCGTCAGCAACAAGTTTTAGAGAAAATGGAGAAAAGTAGAATTAGAAAGAGACAGTTGAAATTTTAATGAGGAAAGAAGGCTGGAAACACTTGACACTCATAGGACAATGAAGGTAAGAGAGATAAAGGAAAGCAGCGTATAACATACTTCACGAGGTTTTGTAACTAGTTGTCAGAACAGGGATTAGGAGATAAACAAAAAGACAAAATATACAGAAAAAAGGGATTTCCAGAGAGTCATTATTTTCTATGTCCACAAGGGACACGATACGTAGAACATATGAATAAGATTCCTTTAGCTTTTAATATGAACGGATTTCAATTTTTTATCTTTATTACCCCATTCAAGTCATATATATATATATATATATATATATATATATATATATATATATATATATATATATATATATATATATATATATATATACCCAAGTGTGGGATTGGTATATACGGAGTAAATTCCAATAACCAAAAATTATTATTCTTTAAAGAGTGCTCAATACAGAGTAGAGCAGATATAATTATTTATTTAAATATTATAACCTAAATATGTTATAAAATAACTACAAAAATAGCCATTTTGTTTCAACACTCAACATCATCACTTGATAAGACACCGGGAGTGTTGAAACAAAATGGCTATTTTTGTAGTGATTTTATAACATATTTATGTTATAATATGTAAATAAATAATTATATATATATATATATATATATATATATATATATATATATATATATATGTATATGTATATATATATATATATATATATATATATATATATATATATATATATATATATATATATATATATATATATGACTTGCATAATTCCAATTTTCATCTGTTACATAACAGCTGGGGTTTTTAATGTCCGGTGGTCCAGGTTTCAAAAGATGTAAAATGAAATGTTTCGCTCGTAGAAGTAAAAAAACAGCCAGTAAAAATAATAGACGTTCAAAATTAAGCAGATAGAACGTAACTCTGAAGTCCGAATCTTTAAGAAATGCCAACGATCAACAAAATTGTTTATTATGCCGGTATATTAATTGCATTTGAATTGCACACCGGATCCTAAAGAGAAGCCAACTGCATAGTTGAACTGGAATTATTCTCGGTAACCGAAGGCAAACACACGTGACCTCGCATTTGCATCCACTTTTGCAATGTTGATTATACTAAAAGCATTATGCAAAATGTAGATACATTGGTAGGTACGAATACAATGGAAAACTTCATTGCTTCGGTTTCAAGACATTTCTAGTGCAAAATTAATTTCTATATCACTGTACATAGGGTATGGCAGACATTGGAAAAGTTTAGGCGGACAGAACTACACCTAATTGCCGCTGAAGTTTCAGAAAACGATAGCAGGCTTTCATTAAATGTATAAGTAAATTAACTAATGTTTTGGCTTACTGGATATGTTTTTCTTTAATGAAAGTTAAAATTCTGCAGATGCTGAATTAATTTTGGTGTAAGTGTTTGATATCAGTTTCTATGAAGACGCAAGTTATTCACAAATTCACCGTATGTATCTATTTTCTGCTAATTAGAATTAGTTCATGTATTCAGCTTTAGAAACGATAGAACTCCAGAGAAACTAATAAGTGAAGCCTTAAAAATTTTCCGTTTTTATTTATCAACAAAAATAAATAAAAAACCTAAAAAAAAAACAGAAGAGTAATTACATTTTATTCAGCTATATATTCGCTATTTGCATTCATATTGTCAGTTATCAGGCAGTTCTTCGATACATTTACGTTGCAATAATGTTATGCTGGATAGCAAGTCATGCTGGCATTCAAGGAAATGGAAAATCCGACAAAATGGGAAATGAATCACTGAACATGGCTCTCTCAAATGTAAAGGTGCCACACATCAACTTCTGACCCACCATAAACAGGACGATTAAAGAAAAATGGCAGCAATTATGGAACAACTGTCAAAACAACAAATTGCCCAACATCCAACCAATCATTAGTGAAAGACAGCCAAGTTACAGAAAGATAAGAAAGAAAGTACTAGTCAGACTCCTTATGAGACACACACACATAACCCACCAACATCTAAAACGAGGAACCGTCAATATGTGTCCCATGCCAGGAATCAGACATTGCTAAACACTCTACAAATCAGATAAATTAAGACCTATTTGAAAATACTGAGTCAAGTAACATAAGTTTTATTAAAGAAATTGGACTCTACTAGAAAATAAAAAAGACAATACCTCTTTTCCAAGCCTGATTAGCTATATTGTATAAAACTGGTTGCAAAATAATCTAGAAAGAAAATAACTTTATTCAAATAAAAACCTTCTTCGGCATTAAGTGATCCACCTGGGTTGACATGGAGTAAAGCTAATCGATCTTCGATACATCTCGTGTAAAATTCTGACATGAAAAATTTCCAACGAATATTTAAATCTTGTTTTCTTTACAAAATAATTTTCCTATCAAAACATTTTGCACCGAACCAAAATAAATGCAAAATTCTGTTTGTGCACGGTCAGCTAATGTGGCAGATACGGAGGAAGAGATCTACCGATTTCCAAATTTATTCTCTGCATTATTCTTGTTGCATGTGGATTCACTTTGTCTTGGAGAAATCCTATTGACAAAGGCAGTGCCCTTTCCGAAGAAACATTTGGAGAAATCTGGGACTACTTGACGTAAAATGTGAATTTAAAAATGGAAACAAAAAGGACATCTATACGTAGCATCAGAAATAGGGCGTGGAAATCTCTAGGGTACCTAATGAGACATACTGGACAGATTGACGGTAAGGAGGAGAGGAAAACAACATATAACGAAATTATTTAACTTTTTGGTTGAACAGGTTAAAAGATCTAGCAACGACAAACTTTACTAATAACTACAAAGTACAGGAAATTATGAAGATCTATTATCGCCCACACTCGGAATAGACACGGCAAATAGAAGAAATAAATAATACCCCAACGATCTCACAACGTGCACACCATTCCTGCATGGAGTTCAGCGTTTGGGGGTCGGATATGAAGATTTATCTTCAATCCTCTGCCTTGGAACATTCGCGTACGCCATTCATTTTTCATCCGCTGTTACGTTGCATTTAAGTAGGGAGACGCTAGTTAAGATGATACACTGGGCATTAAAATTGGTTCCAAGAAACGTAAATTACTTATGACTCAACTTCAAAGAAGGATGAATTCAATGCCTTGAACCAAGGAATAATTCACCAAATACCAGTGATGTGAATACTGCATATTCAATGTTCCACGTGCTTGTGTCCTCGCTAGTGGAACACTCCGACGTCATCTTGCTTTCCAGTCAACTTTGCATTTAATTTTTTTGAAGATCAATGTCAATCGTTATTGCCTCCCGTATTAATTCCTGTTCTCTTTCCTTAATAATGTTTTTCTTTTGCTCGCATTATTTTACACTCGGTAACCACTTGCATATTAGTAGCTTTAATTAGCTTGGGGCGAAATGGCAGTGGTAAGAATTTTTTTTCAAAACTTAATCGTCTTGACATTATATAATGAACAGTAATATATACGACGACGGTCGCCAAAAAGTCCCATACAAAATTGCTTCGTAAGATATATATTTATATCCATACTATCAAGGGGGTTAGAGAATATTAAATTTCTATCGCGTCATCTCTCTCTCTCTCTCTCTCTCTCTCTCTCTCTCTCTCTGTATATCCCGTCAACTCTCTAGCTCTCTGTATCGCATATCACTCGCTGTATCGCATCATATCTCTCGCTGAATCGCGTCATCTCTCTCCCCGTCGCGTCATCTCTCTCTCTCTCTCCCCCTTGATCTCTGTATATCGCTCTTGATATATATCTCTCTCTTTTTTTATTTTTTAGGTGTTTTCGGCAATTAATTGATTTATAAAGTGCCCAAACAAAAATATATTTACACAGTTTAAAATCTATAAAAAAAAACAATGAAACCAGACTCCATAAATTTAGTTTTCTCCCCAAACACATCCACACGTCTCACAGAAATTGACTTAACGTAGCTGGCACAAAACCAATTTTAAATATAGGGAAAATGTGTTAAACCAACCTTTCAAATGGTGAGGATCGTTTTTCATTTGCAAATCATTCGTTAGGAGTCAAAATTCGCCGAGTTTTCTGTTCTGTTTTCTAACTTATTTTTGACCCAAGCCCAAAAGTGTGGAACACGCATTCAGAACCAAAATCTCTAATGAATAATATATTACTGACCATTACATTACGATGTGGTGATCATCGGTTTTCGGCAGGTTTTCAACTCTAATATAAGGATTATAGCATTGTGAAAAAAAATGAAATTTATAAACCTAAATATATATTAAATGTCGGCGAGAGAAAATAAATACTAAATCAAATTAAAATATTTTGAGCAATTCGATGTAGTTAGGTGGACTGAGGATTGCGTTAAGCCGAAAACAGAATATCGCAACTGAAATTAGTGCCTATTCTATAGCATAGATTAAAACTGTATTTTATCAAACACACACATACACACACACACACACACAAGAAATTTGAATCATTTAACCGAAAGAAAGGTCACAATGTCACTAGTAAGCAGGGGGTTAGAGGGGGTGAGTGAGAAAAGGACGAGTGGAGGAAACAGGAAAGGTAAAAAAATCAACGTGATTAAAGAACATGGATGGCGATTGAAGTTGTATTTAAATTTTTGAAGATTGCGTAAATTGAAGGGGGTGTTCCACGTGCGGAAAAATAGTTGTAGTACAAGATGCGGTTGCGTTTAGCTATATCAATAGTAAATGGGTAGCACACAGTTCAACTAAATCTAAGAAAAGGCATTGGTCAATTTCAAGTCTCCATTGCAACATATATGACTTATCTTTCTATTTGTAAGATTAATTTGGATTTAATATAATTTTGTATTAATCTCCCAGTAGTATTTGTAACTTCTTGTACGGATGTATTGGTATTTGGTTTGTATTTTTGACATTTTGCTCTGGCTAGCTATTGTTATTAACATTTTATATAAAGAATATTTTAGTCAAGAGTTGCATAGTAATTTACCATACAATTCTGTACGTTTAAATTAGTGGTTTCTTAAAGAAGCTATTTATTTGTCAACTATAAAAAAATTATGTAGGAAACTCACAAACTATATAACTTGTTTAACATTCTCATTCTCATTTTTTCTTAGGAAATGACATTGTCGAGTGTGTAAAATATGTATTCATTAACATCCGCTCCTGTTTAACATCTGTGCTCGCATTACTGTCAATCTACCGGTCATGAATCATTTATGGAAAATAATTTTTGCTTCTTCGCTTAGTTTAAATTTGACGTAGGTCATATTCGATTGGTTGATCTGAGTAAAGCGCCAAAAACATTATAACCCAACCCTTTTCTTTTTTGTAAAAGAGATTGTTTTTTCTTTTAAATCTAAATAAATCGCTCACTCGCCTGATGAGATGTATATTTGATACGCATCGAAACACGACTGCAAAAGAATAGTGTGTGTGTGTTTGTATATATTGATGTAATAGGAAAGAACAGATGGATTAATGGTCCAAATTTCTTTACGATTTATGTTTTTATTTAAAAAAAAACAGTGCTCGATACAGGAGTAGAGCTTTAATTGAAATCATTTTTGAAAAACAATGTTCCATCGCGATAGAGAAATTACTATGTTTCGAAACTTCACTCATGTCCTAAAGATTAATTTCAATATTAAACTTAAAATTTACGGTGCAGTTTTTACAATAGAAACTAAATCCATCCTATATATATATATATATATATATATATATATATATATATATATATATATATATAAATATATATAACAAAATTCCACAATATGATATATAAGTAATTACACAATATCATATATAATCTATTAGCAAATTAAATTAATTTCAGACACATAAAACTACAGAATTAAAAATACAACCCGATCAGGTAAGCCCCAAACATTTCACCAAAAAACAGTAACTATAACATCAGTCAGTAAGTTTTAACAAATAGTAACAGGAAAAAAAAAACAGAGCCTTGGGGAAAAAAAACGCATTGTAGCCAGAAAACATCCCCCAACCGAACCTTACACGACTCCCAAAAAATTTGATATATAATGAACATTCCTACTTTCATCACAGTAGTGACCCCTTGATAATGAAATAAAGCAAAAACAGATTACACTTTCAATTCCAACTTATAAAGGACATACATTTATACAGTTAGTTATTCTAAACATCGCATGAGAATGAAACTACACTCTAAATTTTAAGTTTAATATTGAAATAAAACTTCAGTCAAGTTTCGAAACATAGTAATTTCTGTGTCACGATGTAATCATATTTAATATACACCCACACACACACACACACACACACACACACACATATATATATATATATATATATATATATATATATATATATATATATATATATATGATTAACAAATCGGAGACTTCAGAAAGCTATGGTAATATTTTATATTGCGCGAGACTGATAAAATTCGGTTTCGCTTCGTCAGACCTTGCGTTTTCAAAACAATGAATTCAAAAATTCATCCAGGAATCAACCGAAAAATGAAATGACAAAAGATCAGCTGAAGTTGTGTTACATAGAGTAGGAAGGGGAGGAGGGAGCTATAATGTTTCTAGGAGGTACGATTGTTGTGGCGTTGACTTCTCATTCACCGGACAAGAGAAAGGAATAAAGAAAGAGGGAGAGGCAGGGAACCGAAGAGAGAAATGAAGAAATTGGGTATCTTACACAAACCCCTTTATCTACCTCCATACATATTTTTCTATACAAACATATAATTACACTTACACATATGTGCCTTCATCCATACACACATTCGCATCCATCTGCACACACACACACACATACACACAGATAGATATATATATATATAATCATTTATTTAAATATTATAACATAAATATGTTATAAAATCACTACAAAAATAGCCATTTCGTTTCGACACTTCCGTGTCTTTTCAAGTGATGGTGTTATATTTTCACGTAAATATGTCCACCCATACGTATGAATACGCACACATATAAACCCATATTCATCTATTTATCTATTTATATTCATAAACACTTATGCACATATCCTGCCTGAAATCATCCATACGGACTAACAATTAACTTTATCATACTACATATATTAAAACAATAAGCAAGGATAGTCAGTAATGTTTATAATCGGATGTTTTAGGAGTTATTTTCATTTTTATTTTAAATAGTGCTCGATACAAAACAGTAGAGCAAAATATAATTATTTTCTTTTAAAAATATGATTCCATCACGACACGGTAAATTTCCATATATATATATGTATATATATATATATATATATTAGCAATATTAAAAGCATTTACTCACTTTCTTTGAATTGGCATTTAATATCATCACCTGTCGTTCTCCATAGTTTATTTTTACTTACTTACAGTTAGGTATAAGAAAGTTGTTGATCGCTCTTGAATCTAAAAAAATATTTTTTACCATTTACCGTCTTAACGCCAGCAGGGGACCAAACGTTTTAAATATTTTCATTTTGTCTGTTTTTATAGTTGTTTTTTACTGGTATAATTGATTTACATATCTGAACGTTTGCACATTATACAGGTTGTGCCATAAGTTGCTTCACCATTGAACAACTGTAAACTTTATATTTATTTACCAAATGAAATGAAGTTTCTGTATTTTGACAATATTTTATTAGGGATTTTTATTGGTCTAATTATGGAAGATAATGTCATGCAACTTTCTTTTGGTTGCTATTTCACAGCTGTACGTTTCCTTTTAATACCAGCGATAGTTTTTGAACAATCTTTATCTGGAAGCTTATGATAACATTAAACTTTATACAATTCTCCAAGTAAAATTCTAAACTATTTTACCAAAACTCACGAAATAAAAGCATTTATAATCATCTGTTCAAGTGACTTTTTCTATTTTTCCATTTTCAGTGAGAAAAATAAAATTTCTATTCAGACTTGGATAAATGTAATTTCATCAATTATTTACATCTCTTTATATTTGTTAAATCGTGTAAAATTTAAATAATTGGTAGATATTGGTATATTGATTTATATTTTATATACTTGATTATTCTTTAAAACAACGTATGTACAACGATATACACACATAGAAACGCCTATATTGTTAACTCACATATGAATACGAACTGTGCAAAAACATCCCATCCTGCTCACTTGCGAAATCTGACGAAACGAACAGACTTTACATGGAAATCACGTTCTTCGTAACTCTCTTGTAAATAATTTTCAATAAATGTAAATATTAGTGCGGCATTCAAAAATAAATATAAAAATATTAAGATTTCTCGAATAGGCAGTAAAGTAAAAATGAAAATTGAGCGTCTTTTAAATACGAGGATCCAATACATAAAAACAAAATCCATCAAATATGTGTGCGTGTGTACATAATTATAACAGTATGTATCAATATATATATATATATATATATATATATATATATATATATATGTGTGTGTGTGTGTGTGTGTGTGTTTGTGTGTGTGTGTGGTTGTGTGTGTGTGTGTGTGTGTGTGTGTGTGTGTTACATTATTTTTCGGTACGGTCTTCGTTTATATGTCACTTGATTAACGCCACTTGGACTAAGTTGAATGTTTCCGTTCGGCGAATTGCCAGGATGTAGCCTATAAAATCAGTGACATCATCAAATTTAGGAGGTTAAATTATTTTAAGAAAAACAGAACAAAACCTGAAATTCGGATAATGTATCCCCAATTTTGATTCCAATATGAAACATTTGAAAATTGGTAAAAATGCAATGTGACTTTCTGGTTGAATTTAATAAACATCACCGAAATGTAGCTCATATATATATATATATATATATATATATATATATATATATATATATACACACACACACACACACATACACACACACACACACACACACACACACACACACACACATATATATATATATATATATATATATATATATATATATATATATATATATATATATATATAAAGGTAGGTATGTAAATTTAACAGTAACCGTTTTCCAATAACACACCAAATGACAAAAACATTAGAATTTCGTATAGAACCCGGCTGAGAACTTTTCAGTTATAACATATATATATATATATATTGTGTATGTGTGCCTCTTTTAATGTTGTGGATTATAATGTATTTATCTATATACCGATATTTAAGTAAGAGTATATTTTCAAACCTATCCAAATGTAAGTACGTAAATCTTTCAGAAAGATGAAAGGTAACTTTGACAGTCTCGAATTTTTTTTATTTCTATGTGTTTTTTTTTTGCATAATCTCAAGTCATAGCATCAATCATTCGAGGCTTTTAAGGCAAAGAAAATGGCGGATGAAAAGCCACCCGCAGGCTGTTAACATTAACAATGACTTTTCACCGCCTTTTCGCTCCACTCCTCCTCCTTTTTTGTTGGATTGAAAACTTTGCTTCTTAATGTAGCAGACAGCAAATCAAATGATTTAACAGTTTCGAATGTTTGAAGTTTATTTTAATTTTGTTTTACCCCGGCATACAACTTTGTAATATGTAAAATATTTCAAATTGCCTGAGTAGGTAGATGCCTTGTACCTCTTGGCTATTACATTTTATGAGACTGAATTCAAATGATAGTTTGTTTTTCCGAGAGATAATACCAACTTGGATAAATAAGCAATATTTGACAAAATTGAAAATAAGATCTTTTCTACTGAAAATCTTCTCGTAAAATGGGCCCAGTAGTTATATGTATTTAAATTCCTGCCTACTTTAGAAATGAACAAAAGAAAGAAACAAAACGTTAAAATAGACTTCTTTTATGCTCGTTTCGCCCAATATAAGGCCGAAGAGTCACTGAAGGTCGAGCGTTACTGATTAAGCTTGTTTTGTGTGAAAGGAGGACGTATATTAGACGAATATGGAGACACATAAACTGTTGGCCCTAGATTCGTGAAAGTTCCTCAAAGTAACATTTCTGTGGGAGACTCTCTGAAGAGAGAATCCTTCTTATAAACGGAATAAGAGGCGTGTGAGGATGACACACATCCCTGTGTACATAACATAGCTGGTCCGAACTGGGAATGTTTGAACTGACCTAACTCAGGAATGCAAATTCATTTGAGCATCTGCGATGAAAATACAGATGTAATGTCAAGTGGCTAGCGACGTTTCATGATACTGAAGTTGTTAGTGCCATATTTTCACGATGTTTGCGAAATTTTAGTGTCTTTGAAGTTTATCACAAATGTCTGTCTGTGCAATCCATCAATTGTAGTAACGTCTTTTACAATTCGTAGCATAATTCTTAGCAGAAAAGTTCTGAAAGCAGGAAAATGGATTTCGTAATAATTTCTGGAAACAAACATTGGGCTGTTTTTAAAATGCTTCCTTTTTGTTATCTGTCAGAGAAAAAAGTTATATTGGGATTGAACATTGTCGATAACAATTTGATTTATGGCAGGAATAAAACAAAACAAAACAAACCGTGGCAATATCCAGGACAGCACTCAGCATCCCAATATAAACGTACTCTAATAGTGGTTATTTGTTTTGTTTTATTTATGGTAAGAGAGTGTGATTTGCCCAAAATGAGAAATAGGAGTGTTGAGTTCGAATCCCAGTCGGCTTTGTTATACGCCTTGATATGCCTTAATAAAAGCATGAATCCAACTCTTCTCCCCCCTACAGCTACGTGTTGACGAGCAGAACAGATTGGGTTCTATAGCCTTAGTTGGCAACCAGCCTACCGAAGAATGAAACGGCAACCTACTGCGGAAAGATATTCTGCCTGGTCGGTTGGCTGATTTTATTTAGCGGTATATCAAACTCTATGGATTATTTAATACCGAAACCTAAATATTTTGAACAATTTGATGACATCTATAAAATATATATTTTAAAAAGCAATTGTACTTTTTCAATTACATAAAATGTATTGTTGGTATTTCTACTATAAAATGTATTGTTCGTCATTTTACCATAAAATATATTGTTGGCCATTTTACTATAAATACATATTTTTATACTTTAATAGTGTTTTATTGTATGTCCACTATTTGCATATGGCTGGGAACAGTTACTAAACTACGGTTCACTGTGGACCTGGGAACAACAACGAAATCTCCCGATCAGAAGGAAGCTGCCGGAAGTAGATTGTCGTGAAACCGTCGGTCATTAATGGAAAAAGACATCACTGAAGTGTGTATTACTTATGACACTTAACTGACCGAGGTAAATTCTTTATTATGAATAGCTGGAAAATGGTCTTCACTCTGCTCACTGAAAATAAATAGCTTGCTCACTTGAAAGATGTAGGTTTTATCGATATATTTCATATAGAAAAATTCTAATGCAGGCAAAATTTTATATCTAAATATTCCTAAGATTTTATGAAATATAGATGGTTTTGTCAGGCATATAGCCATATATTTTTTGGATCTTATATTAAAAAAATTTGGAGTCATTAAGTGCATATGCTGAAAAAGATTTTCGATTCCAAGAAAAGTCGTGATTCGCTAAGAATTCGTATTACAAGTACTAACATAAAAAATGAACTTATACACACACACACACACACACACACACATATATATATATATATATATATATATATATATATATATATATATATATATATATATATATATATATATATATACTGAATAGTCCTCATCCCAAACAGAGGGATTTCACACGCGCGCCCCCCCCATATATATATATATATATATTTTTTAAATAAAAACAGATTACATTAAGGTTCCATATAATAAATTATTTCACCACAGCCCTTCCAAAGGACAGTGGATCATCAGATTTATTTCCAAAAATATTTTTGGAAATAAATCTGATTCGAACATGCGTCCCCTAGGAAACCTGGAACCGTCGCTTAGAACCGACGTGATTTAGACCATCTCGGCCACGGAGAACACATCTTTTTCTTTAATAACCTGTCTGGCACGCTTGACTGTTTTATTTATTTGATTTAATGAAAGAGACACTATATGGAACCTTAATGTAATCTGTTTTTATTTAAATTATTAGCTCTGATTTACATTGAGCTCTCTGGATTCTATCCTCATTGGGTCTACCCATACGGATTACCTAGTTTTTCCTAAACTAAATATATATATATATATATATATATATATATATATATATATATATATATATATATATATATATATATATATATATATATATATATATATATATATATATATATATATATATCTGTAATATTGACTTCAGATGCCGCTTGTGGCATAATGGATAACAGCTGGAATGAGAAATCGGAAAGCTGAGTTCGAATTCCAGTTGGGTTCGTTACTTTCATGAATGTATGAATCCATCTCGTCTCCCCTTACTATGCATGAATCCTATATTTTGGGGTGGCAACGACTCTTCTGCAGAGAGCAAAAAGCAACCAACCGTAGGAAAATCTTCTGCTAGTCAGTCATAAATTGAGATAGGCATGTATCGCGTATGACTTTTAATTGACTGACTACTGGCATCTACTGGCCTGGGCAGGAGATTTTTTTTATTACAGATAATGAATATTTCTGTCGGGATTGAACCTGTTTCCTCTTTAACTTGAAAATATCACCTTGAGGCTAGCCGTGTTTAAACCGCTTAACAAATCTATTTAACTCTTAAGGGTACTCGCCATTCGCATTTCCGACTCTGGAGCGTTAACTTCCTGTTTGGTTACTTTTGGGCCTCCATACCATAATATCGTGGGCCGGAATTTCTAAAGACTGATTTCCAGGACATTGCTATGGTGTGAGACAATTTTAATGGTAAATGTGGGTCCAAACTGGTACTAAAATGGTATGCATAATAACGTGAGTGTACATATACAACGTTATTTTTAGTGAATATCCATATTTAAGTAGACGCCCCGTTTATTTATTAAACGGTATATTTATTTATTTATTTTCGGCAACCAGCTGCGAGAAATCTTATTTCTTAAAAAATACACTCTCCGGTATGATTCGAACATGCGTTCCCCTAGGAAACCTGGAACCGTCGTTTAGAACCGACGGGATTTAGACCATCTCGGCCACGGAGAACACATCTTTTTCTTTAATAACCTGTCAGTGGCACCACCATCAATTCACATTTGTACGTTAACTCTGGGAAAATATTCTTCTAGCAAGCCATTATTTGAAGACGAATTGTATAGTTTTGCAACTTATCACGGCAGCTTAAAAACGTACAATCAAATACCGCGTATAACTGGACCAACAAAATTCATTTGTCCTGGATTCCTCATCTGGCACGCTTGACTGTTTTATTTATTTGATCTAATGAAAGAGACACTGAGAAGACAATATTTCTCCGGTGATGAGATGAAGTGGCAAATTGCGCATGACTAAGAAATCAACTCGAAGTCGTTTCAAAAGCGGGTTTACCTTCTCTCATTCGAAGTTGGAATGATACATTTGAAAGATAAATGAAGCAGAGAATGAGGCTTCCTGAGAGCTTTTAGTTTTGCAATACTTTCAGTCGTTCTACTAATTCTGTTGCAAGTAAAGAAGGACGGGCATTATTTTGACCGATAATTTTATATAAAATATAACAGAAAAGATTTCAGCAAGAAACATTTTACAAGCACTCTAATATATTCCCACTGAATAACACACAGGCGTGTCTCAGTGCGTGCAAAAAGCGGTTATGTAAAACTGTAGAGACATTTATAGGTATAAGCCAGTGTGGTGATGTTTGTTTCTTATCAGATATTTTTTTAATATTCACGAGAAAATAAATTCATTCTGTCGAAAGAATCGATTACTCGGGTATCAGCAGGGACAATTATAAATAATGGAATATAGGCTAAAAGGAAAATTAGAATTTAAAAAATAACTTAATTAAAATCAATATTACAAATCTAAACAATAATGACACTTAGAAGATAAATTTATCTCTCTCTCTCCCTTTTTCTCTCCCTCTCTCTTTCTCACACTCTCTTTCTCTCTCTCTCTTTCTATTTCTCTCTCTTTCTATTTCTCTCCCCATCTCTTTCTCTCTCTCCATTAAAGTTTTCTATCCGAGGAAGATAACGGCTTGGATAAAATAGTTTAACAAAGGGAATAAGCCTAAATGACTGAAATAATGATACAGTCTCATCACAAGCTATTGAGAAATACATCTCTTTATTATGGTAATTGCATTTCCATCTTTGAACTAATGTTATTAATTCATCTGTTATTAGTTGTAGTTAGGTTGAATATAATTACTTATTGAAAGCGGATCTAGAAACAATAATCGGCGAGTTTCTTATTTAAATGGTTCGTTGTTGTTGTTCTAAGGTTTTATTTTGGGCCTTGTTCTTGTGATTTTCAACTGTTCATGTCGTTTTCTTCCTTCACATTCTCTTACCTGTAACATGTCCTGTAAGTGTTGTATTCTCCACGCTCTTTCCTCATATGTCGTAGAAATTTCAACTCACTTTATGATTGTAAATCTGTGTCCTTTTTATTTCCAATCTCTAAAATCTTCCTAGTTTCCTATATGCTATGTCTCACCATTCTTCTGTATGTTACCTTAAGTACGCTCTTCATCTGTGAAGAAATTACTTGTAGTTCTGACATTGAGTTAACTTTTTTGTTTTTATATTTTTGTTTGTTTATATATTTGTATTGTGTAAAAAATTTATGGTTTTAATTTTTTGTATTTCCTTTCAAAGAAATGCAATTACTCTTAGGTTTAAGGATATTAGTCGCAGCGCGTAAGCTTTTTGGTTTCGTGTTTGCATTTTAAAATGAGCGCCGATTTCTTTAGGAATTTATATTGATCTGGAAAATGTATTAGTTATTTTCTTCTCTAGGCAAATGCTATTTTTTGTGTTCTGGTTCCTGTGTTTGAGATGTTCTATGTGTAACGGACAGGCTCCATGAGGAAAGACGAGCCAAAGCAACACAAACAGGGCTTTATTTTCAAGCCAAGGATTTTACAAAGGGACTTTCTCTTTTAAGTACGTATTTTCTACTCGTACTGACAGTTTTGCGAGCACTATACTTACAAATAGTGGCGCAGATATTGCCCGGGATGAACTCTTAATCCGTGTAAGGTAAAGGACAGGAGCAAGGATGATCCGTCCACTTCGGGTTATAAAATTAGCGAAGAATCATTCTTTATTGGAATTTGCCAGATCCTGGAAACTGCATAAAGTTTGAAGTTTTTAGCCCCTTCTAATTGGTGTATAATAATAATAAGTCCGGCATAGTAATAAGACAACTTTCGGGATTCACGAATTTATTTAGATATTTAAAATCCTAAAACGTTCTTAATTTACCATTTTGTCTTCACGACCATGTGAGTCAGTGGGATCTGTAATTCTGTCGATTATTCTGTCCTGTCGTGCTTTTACATTTGAATTAATCGTATTGGCATTCTCCGTGCTGCAGCCTGATTGTATGGTTGTTCTGCGTTTCTCAATTTAATTTTAACCTGTCTTCATTGGACAGGTTTATCGTTTACTTCCTTGAAAACCGTGGTCTCGAGATATTATTGATCCTTTTTCTCTTTCTGCACGCAGCGCCTCGATGTAATCGGTTGTCAGTATCCGCATCTACGACAAATGTACATAGAAAAATGAACACTGTAGCACCATCGCTGACCGACGTGGTAAATTATCCAAGTCATTTTATGGTACCGCCAGCTGATCTAAGTATGAGTGAAGGTTTTAAGCTGAGTTTGCAACACTGACATAAGGATATTAATGATATGTCCACGCCAGTAGCAATTTCAAATTGACAGTCCTTCCAACAAACTTTTCGCTGCGTGTATCATGGCCATTCATTAGAAAACAGTGCGCTGAGTAAGAGAACTAGAACCGTCGCCTGTATTCTCTAGTGTCAACTCTTAGATTAAGTTACTTGCGCGAAATATCATTTAACAAAACACGCAAAAAAATACTTGAATCCAACATATAACACTAGAATCTATCAAAAGAAGACAGCAACCAATTTTACGAGTGTCAGATACTGTAAAACATTTCGCGAGTAGTTTCTATCTCCAAACACCACCCGAGCAATATTTGTGAACAAATATTTAACAGAAAAAAAATTACTAATAGAAATACTACTTCATAAAAAGCACGATAATTTTCAATATATTCGAAATAGTATTTTGAATGCGATCAACTCTCCGAAAACCCCAACGGCGTAAGAGGCAGAGATCTATACGAAAACCGGCAGAAGAGGGCAACACCAGTCACGCTGGCGCAACCAAGACTGGATTTGACAGACCAAGCACATGACAACCCTTTTCAACCAGGTTTGCCAGGTCTCACCTGTCTCAAGATCCTTGGAGCCGCGAGGGACGTGCTTATGGCCAAGTGTATGGGCTTCTCCGTCGTAGCAGTACCCACCAAAATCAAATTCACGCGAATGGCCACGTCAGACTCTCTTTGATTCATAGCCATCTCCGCCACCGGTTTTGGGGAAAGAAATTGAAATTGGAGAATGAATGACAATCTTAAAACTGAATTACCAGTTTTTTGAAATTATTTTAGTATTTGATGATATAAAACTTAGTATATGCCGGTACAACACGTAACATGATGAATGTCAAATTCAGAATCTCGCGTTAAATATATGAAAATAAAAACATGAAGATGTTCAGCGTGGTTGATAGTAATTTCCAGAAAAATAATATCGGGAAAAATAAATACTCATTGAAGTATTTCTCTAAACTTTAATCTAATATACACAAGGATAATTTCCTACTAACACGCACGCACACACACACAGACACACACAGACACACACACACACACACACACACACACATATATATATATATATATATATATATATATAATTTCCAATGTAACTGAAAAAAACAATAACATTTTCTATAAAAATCGAATACACGTTAATAGTAAGCACGATAAATTTTCACTTAGAAACATAATAAAATACACAGCCCCATTCGCCCAGAACCAAAAAATTAGATTATTTATTGTAAAAAAAATAAAACAGCTGAGCTCATCGTCAACGATTCACTTGAAAGATCCAAATTGCAGAGGATCAATATACTTTATGAATTTACATGTTCTTTAAGGAACTGTGTTCGTAATCAAACCAAATTATATTGAACATACCACTACATACCTATCAAAAAGACTCCTGTTACATCTCTCTAACCATGTCGCATTTAAACACACACTGACACCGACCAAAATCCGTCCGCGACATTCTAATAGAAAATACGACTATAATAGCCTTATGCACATGTAAAAAAAGCTTAGAAATAATGGAAGCTTCAATAATGAAAAAGAGCCAACACTCAACCCCAAATATAAACCCGGCCACAGCGTTCTAACTCTATTTGGAAAAGAATATTCCCATCACTATAAATACACATACATAAAAATTTACATATTCGGTTAAAAAATCCTTGGTAATGGCTAATAATATAGCCGAAAGCGCTCGGATGTATAGAATATAGACGTTTTTACATACTTTATTTTCAGAAAGATAAGAACACAGAAATTCAATAAATCGCAGTGCCTTGTCAGTCGTCTTCAATCTACAAAAGCAATAATTGCTACCCTCGACACAAACACAAACACCCGCCACACACACACACACACACACACATATATATATATATATATATATATATATATATATATATATATATTATATATATATATATATATATATATATATATATATATATATATATATATATATATATATATACTTGATCCCAATCTTTAGCCTGGACATACATGCAATTTCTGAGGCAGTGTCTTTTTATTGCGAAAGCAGATTTGCTAGATATCTAACGACTAATGACGATATGCAATTCCAAGCAGATTACGTAAGCAGGAAATCATGAAAGAGCATAATGACCAGAAGTTTAAGAACATGCATATTTTTTTCTTTTACAATATTAGTAGGAAAGTCTGAAGAATTGAAGATATGGCCCTCTCCTGCCAAAAATTGCTACTTATATACGCGGCCTGAATACAGTTTTAGGCCAGAAACTGAAAGTCACCATGCAGTGTTGATTCCTATATCCATAGTATATTTACAAAACCTTAATCTCAAAGTTAAGTAAAGCAAATTTTACCCACCAAACACACCTCACTCGTATATATGATTTTTTTTTATTGTTATTGAACCGAAGGTGGAAAAACCATCAGAGACAACAACATTAATTTTCATTTTTCTGCCCTATTCAACCATTCCGTTCATAGCATTGATAACATGAGATGTGTGCTTTGAGCGTCTTCATTTAACAGCCGACAAGATGCAGATCGGAGTTGAAACATATTTTCAAAATAAAATAACACCTTGAGGGATTAAACAGGGATTATGGAGAGTTTAATTTTCATAGGGAGCCATCGACCCAACAACATGAACAATCCCCGGAAGAGTAAGTCCGATTTCTTTGTTTATTCCTCATGACCTTGAAAATGGACACCGGCGTGTCGGAAAATTCCGACTTTAAACCTTTCTCTTCGTGCTTCAGTTTAGTCAAAATGCTAATATATAATAAATATCATCAATTCTATTGCCAATATTATCATTTTGTTGGCTCAAATTTTATTAACTGGTCTATTAACTCGACATATAAAAATATCACGTGAACCATCTTTCGTTTAAATTATACCGCCAGGTAGACCAATTCATATTAAGGTAAGTATAATAGCTAGCAAAATCCCTATCGTTGCCAAACATTTCGCCAATATCATCCTACTACACGTCTGTGTATTTCCTGTTCGTAATCTGTAAAACATTGTTCAAAAGAGGAACATTTTTTTCAGTGAGTCAAGCGTCTCTAATAACAGATAAAAATTACAGTTAATTCGACAATGTCACAAAGTGTATGACTATTATATACGTCAATATTCTGGTAAAATCTAATCAGAAGGTCATTTTCCATGCACCTTTGGAAGTTTATCAGACCAGGACATGAGGCAGCTTTGAAAGATCATCTTTTAAGTTCCTTTGAAAGAATTCCTATTATTTCCTATCAAAACCATGCGTCCGTATTTATAAAACAAACATTGTAATCAATAAACACAGAAATCAAGGCCTGTGATGCTCGTTGACCCACTGTAGCAGACTTGGGGCGGAAGGTTTGCGATAAATAGGGAGGATACTGATATAAATATACTCGTTAGGGACATTGCCAGAGCCCCCGGGGATATAAATAATGACATATGGCATTATAAATGACGGTTGTGAACACATGGATTGGTGACGTGTTTGAGACCTACGAAGGCGTTACTGTAAATTGTAAATTTTCGTAGATTATCCGTGTATAGACAAACGTCAGTCTGTATATTTATTATTGTTGGTCTGGATAGTGTCCATGTTTTCGTACACGATTCTATCATTATCTACCATTTACAAAGAAATGCCTGGCATATTATGATAAACCCAATTCATGTATGTCATGATATAATTAGATTTGTTAGCTTGAGTCTGAAATAATTTCTGGATTTTTCAAAGAAATAAATTAGTTATATTTCATTATATAGTCACTATGATTTGCAATAGCTTGTTGCAATTCATCAGGCAGGTCTTGCATTTTGTTTTCATTTGAGTTTTCTCCAACAATGCGTTTTACAGCGATCGATAAAGCTAATGATCGCTTGGTTCAAGGCCAGGTGAATAATGGCAGCTGGAGTAGAACAGACGAAACCACTTAAAGTTTTGTTGTTGTTGTTCTGGGCTTGTTGTCATTGAGAAAAACTTCATATTGCAGGGCGATTTTCGACCAAACTGTTATGGACATGTTGCATCTACTGGGTGTATGGATGTGCATTCAGCATTTCGTTACTTTTCATGAACTCAAAATGATCCTGCAACACTCAAAAGTTTGCCTTTCTCCCATAAAGCGGGATTTGGGTTCAATTCTGGAGTTTTATCTTTGTTACTCCACTGCCCCTCGTGTTTAACCAATTTGTCATCATCTGTTATATATTGAAGGAACGCTTAGTTAGAATGATATATTCGACATCAGAATTGATTCCCAACACAGAAATTTCTTATGAATTAACGTAATATACGAATATGTAACACGTAACAGAAATCTAAGAAATTTTCACAATTGTATACTGCTTAGGGACATATCGTGTTGAACCACCGGTCCGCGCAACCTCATCAACGTTAAGCAACATCGAGCTTGGTTAGTAGCTAGATGAGTGACCGCTTTGGAATACCATGTGCAGTACATTTGGAAGTGATGGTGATATAATGATTCTGATTTGTTAATCGGGGAGCAGAGTTCCAATTCCATTCGGATTTGTTTTATTCACTTACGCGCAAATACTAATGGGAGAGATCTGAATTCACCTATTTTACTTCAGTTATGAATTAATTAGTAAGACTTGTGCCACTAAATCATTTTTTAAAAATATATTTTTTGGTTTTAAATAACCAACAAAGGGTTGATAAACCGCAGAAAACTAATTGATCAATCAAAACAACAGTATATATGAAGCGATTTAATTTTTTGGATTGTGTATTATATTCCAGATTAATTTGGTATAAACTAGCCGATTCTGATAAGTTTTCAAAATTTAATTATATTTATATATTCTGAATTCCAGCTTATATTATGTAAACTTATAAAAATAACTTTTTGGGGTGTCACGTTATTGCCAAAAGCTGAATTTATAATGACCTGGAACACCATTAATTGAGTATTACTATTCTTCTATCTCCCATAATGCTCGTTAATTCTTAAATTCGCCGTTCCACATGATTTTTGTCTAATTCCCTCTTTTTGGTTTTCCCACAATGAGCGACGTTGTATGAACATTTGGATCATTATTGGCCGCCACAAACTTAATAATATAAGATATACAGATGACTCTGTGTTGATATCAGACACACAAAGGAAACTACAAGAGCTCCGATAGAAAGTAGCGAAGGAAAGCGAGAAGAAAGGACTAAGTATAAACAAGACAGAATACATGGTTACCAGCTAAATGCAAATTACAAATTGGGGATAGTAAAATCAAACAAGTAGATAAATTTAAATACATGGGAAGTGTTCTAACAGAGAACGGAAAGTACGAAAACCAATTGGGATGACAAAAGATGCATTCCAAAAGCTAAGCAGAGTATTAAGAGACAGAAAAAATGGCGAGAAACATAGAAATGGATAATGAACTGTTACGTGATATCTGCCCTCCTTTATGGCAGCGAATTCTGGACAATCTTCTCAAAGATGAAGAGACTTGAAGCAACAGAAACGGGATTCTATAGAAAGATTCTGAGGATACCATAAGCCGAACAGGCTTTGGGGAGAATGAAAACAAAAAGGAAACTTATACTTAACATCAAGAAGAGGCAGTTGAAATTTCTCGCTTGGAAAATCTGATGCTCACAGGACAGATGGAGAAAAAGAGGGATAGAAGGAATCAGCACGCAACATACTTGATGAGTTTCAGTAAATGGATGGTGGGACAGGGTTTAGGAGAAATAGCAAAAAAGACAAAACTTAAGTGCTACAAAGGACAGGAAGTTGTGAAGGGCAATAATCACCTACATCCTCAAAGGTCTATTGCATATAAAAGAAATAATTCATTCTGTATTTCAAATGTTTTCAAACTTACATTTTGTGTAAGATTCACTAGGAGTGGTAGCAACTAAGATCAGTTGATTTATGCTGTTGTTGTTGAATGTGTCGTTTATTATTTATTGGTTACTGCATGTTAAGTCAATTTATCCGTCTACTGATGCTTGCCTATCTATGCAACTGGAGAGCTGATCTTCCCTCATTATTATTATTATTATTATTATTATTATTGACGTTTGCACCTCAAGATGACTACAGTTTTTCCTGCCCCTTGATCTATCTGGCTAGGTTGTACTTGACAGGTGATCACCTACCGGCAGTATAATTTTCAATGTCATAGGAGGACCCGAGCTACTTCGCGCCTTAAGTACTTAATCATGAAGTGGAAATCTATAATAATAACATAGATTATGATTTATAAATAAATCCAAATGATATCCGCCACTTTTATTTGAACATTTTTTTCCTTAAACTAGAATAAAATATTTTATAGTCTAACATGATGGATTCTATGGCATCCTGTCTACGGTCAAATCACACGGAAAACGCTAGTTCCTGTTGAATCATCTAGGTTAAGCGGTGCTTAGCCTGTTCTAAGTTCGTTCACGCTTGGGAACACCGGATAATGCAAGCAGTCGCCTAGATTCCGAAATATATTTCGACTTTAAATAAGCGACAATGGGTTGATAAGCCACAAAAACAAATCGCATTCTATGCCCTTCAATGATTAACTTATACAGTTAAAAATTCCACTATTTCTATTTTAAGATTATTAAACAGTTTCTATTAATTTCAGGCGATCATCTGGCAAATAAAATCGGAAGACGTTCGGTTAACCCAAGTAGGCGCAATGAGTCATTCTGCTGGAGGTTCGAATCAGACATGCTTTCAGGCTATTAAAAGAGTGCAGTTTCTCATTGGAGGCGTTAAAATTAACAAGCCACTCCTTACCCCCGTTAGCAGATTGTAGGTAATGTTTTGGATCAGGTATCGATTTGACATTACCAAACCGATGAGACATATTGTTAAGACAATATCTGTGTCATTAGCATAGATACAGTGTTGAGAACTGAAGACACCAGGAAGATCGTTGATGAAAATTACGTATGACGCAGATCCCTGGATAGAACCCTGGGGAGACACTTCTACATTAATGCAAAAAGATCTAGACTGGCTATTAATGTATTTTTTAAAAAGTGATGATTCAATTTATTGAAATAATTTTATATTTAAAAGATTACAAATATGTGAACAAATTATAATGAAATATTTATTATTTACTATTTTATAAAGAAATAAATATGAATAATATTTTTATTCACAAATTTATAAAAATGCCTGTGAACAAGAAAATTTGAATAATCACATAAAGACGCGTAACTTTCCGGGCATTGTTTTCATTTGCTCTAGCTACATAAATTCACTAAAATAGGTTGGTAGCATCTCTTCTGAACCAAATGTTCTTTTCATTTATGTTTGCCATATGTTTATTCATTTTTTTGGTTTTATACTTACTTATAAAATGTTAATTAATAAATATTACATTGTAATTGGTTTAAATATTTTGAGAATTTTGCAATGTTTTATAAATATTTTGAAAAAAAGATTTCTTTTCAAATTTATTACTTGAAAAAATGGTAAATAATAAATCTTTATAATAGGTAAATAATAAATATAGCATTTTACAAGGTGGTCAGAATTTTTTGACGTCTCCTACCAAAATGTAATACAAACAATAGAACAACAAGTAATACATTAATACAAATTACATGTACTGAATTAAGATTATTCCCTTTCATTGGCGCTTTCACACATCAAGAAAGTCTGTATGTATAGAATTTTCGTGGCACAAAATTAGGCAGCGCCATATCCTGTGATATTTTGCGAAGCTGTGCTTTGTTGACTGTTACAAAGGCTCTTTCGAAAGGCGTCCTTTATCTGATGGATATTTTGGTATTGTTCATGTGAACCATCTCCTTCATAATACCTTATAGAGCGTCGAAACAGAAAATTATATTATGTAGGGGTGACAACACTTTCGGACAACCTTGTACTTAGTTAATATATTTTTATAATCTTGTAAATAAACATTGACGAGGACGTTAATAAGTGTATACGGTAACAGCAGTGCTAAGGGAATAATCATCCTTTTGACACAATGTTTTTTGCAGGCACAAGGATTAACCATTGTCGTCAAGTTAATATTTAGCAGGTCATTTAGTTTTTTTCCGTTCTTCTAAGAGACATCGACTGAGATAGTTTATCGTCTTCCATGGTAAATTTGTTACACCGTAAATCCCGTCGGATTCCGGTATTTTCCACTTGATTATTTTATAGGGTGTATTCTTAATGTGCATGTATTTGGATGACTACATACGCACCGTCAAGCAGTGAAAGTTGGAATGGCATAACTACGTGATAAGCGTCAGAAAGTTTTCCCCTGTCATTCTGCAATTTACCACCTTAGGGAAAAGAAGAGGCTGACAGGGTGACTGAGTCGATTGGAAGATCCTTTACATGCTCAGATATTGGCACGTAACTGAGATACATGGAGGAAGCTGTTCAAGGAATCAGCTCAACACTGGCACGTCGATTAAAAGTGGCCATGGGACTGATGGAGGTTAGAGTGATATGTTTATTTTTATACTTTATTTTTATTAAATAAAATCTTTACTTTCGTTAACCATACTAGGCCTTTGTAGTGTGTCTTTTGGATGTCGGTATTTCACCTAGAAATTATTTGTACTTCGTTTTCCCCCGCGTCTTCCTCTGTGTTTTTAAAATAATCCTCTTTGTTTTGACAAGTGCAGAGTTGTGTGCTTCGGGCGACTCTTCGCTTTTAACTCTTTAGTTTTATTCCTTTAACCATTCATAAGCTTCGGGTAATCCTTTTTGTCTGACTCCGTACATAAACTATACATTGGCTCGTGATTTGCCTTGGCATGCCTTTCAGCTGCCTGGCGTGTCATTTGTTATTCGAAGTTCTGTGTTTCTAATCTTATTTCCCGAGCCTTTTCCTACTGATCAAGATTTCTTTTTGTGTGATAAGAATTTCAATGAATGCGAGATTGGATATTGATATTTAATAGGTTTAGAGAATTGCGGAAAAATTCAATCTATCTCGGTCGTTAAGCGAGGTATCAACATTTTTTCTTCTGATGACAAAGTATCGTTTCCTTTTCATCTAATATATCACGTATTTATATTCCTCACTACATTAACGTATTTATTTAACTATTTGTTATTCTATATTTTAGAATTTTTTAATCATTTCACCGCAAACAAGGCAATGAGACTACTAAGACGCAAGGGGATTATCGAGTATAAAAGATTGAGAAATAAGAAAAACATTAAGGAGAATAAAACAACATAAGAAAAGGATTAACATTGTATTTAGATTTTTGAAGACCAAAGTGCCTGAACAGTAAGATTTCGGAATTGAAATCCACAAGAGAGAAGTACGAGTGAAAAAACTGTTACCATAGAACTTACGGTCGCATCTTGCTATTTTCTTTCTAGTAAAATAATATTTATCTTTAAAATACAAAAATGTAGCACAAGGCCAGAAGTGGGGATAAGGGAAGGTCGGTTTTCAGTCTGCCTTAGCTAGCCATGATTACTGACCCAAACATACCAGTCACCCTTACACCAAAACATCACATTCTTGCATACCATTCTTAATACAGCCAGCATAATATCTCAAAGTCCGAACTAGTTCCCACATGTACAATTCTATAAACGGTCATCAGAACAATTACCATTAATATATTTATACAAAATAAGTTACATTATGGCAGTGGGATTGTGACTGAAGCTGAGATGTCAGATTAGGGCGGACAACATTCTATATTCTTCATAGGATTTTATCTAGCATCTCTAAATTCATAGCAGAAACACCTGGCCAGATGTGACAGCACTATTTAAATGTTTGGACAAATCGTTCACTTATGTAAGTAATTCTGGTGATAAAATTTGTCGAGCACGGTGCAGTGAAACAACATTCATAGCAGCAGTCCTAGCAATTGATTCAATATAATCGTTTCACTTCATGTCATTCGAAAACGTTAGCCCGAGAAATCACAATGAGTCACTTTCCAGGAGGTTAGCATCGACCGTGCTGATGGTAGACAGGAGAGATTCTTTAAGACGTCCATGCATTGTAGCGATTGGTATATTAATCTACGTTTATTCGAAAAAAATGTTACCGGATTATTCTATTTATTCTAAAATCTCTAAAGAAATATTCGAAATTAAGCCCAATTTATTGAATAACCAGCATTATATACTGTCGTTTCTGTAACGTAACGATCTTTGTTTAATCTTCGTACTATAAGCGCGTCAAATTAATATGTTGTAATCTGCGGCTTTGTTTTAAAACCGCGTCATACAGTTGACTCTGATTTATCTATAGAAATATGACCAGTCAAACTGGCTCTAAAGTTTTTGTCTTTGTCCCAAGAGAATAATCGTTAGTAGGATGTATATAATGTCCCAACTCATTGAAAAACACGAAACAGTGAATCGAGCAAACTGAGAAAGGCAGTCACTGAGTAGTATAGCCGAAGATAGCTATTTACCGGGGAAAATGTTTTTCTTGCTCCCCCCACCACTCAAAATCTAAAACTATTTAATTTTTATAAGATTTTGAGGTCTTATTTACTTCCCCTGTGGGGAGTATCCCTTCAGGATGTGGGCAATCATGGTCTTCCACAACTTCCTATTCTTCTTGGCCCTGAGCAATAATCTTTTTATTTTCCACCCTCGCGTTTCTGCAATCTTACACAATATCGTTCGGTAGATTATTCGCGGTTTTCCTCTGTCCGTCTTGCATTCAGTATGTGCCAAATTTTCCAGGCCTTCTCTTCTTATTATATATGCCGAAAATTTTGACTGTCTTTCTGATGTTATGTATAAATGATTTTTGGATTCCATTTTTACTCAATGTTTTCTCGTTGCTTACTCGGTCCGTCCATGATAACCACAAAATCCTTCTGTCGATCCACAACTCTGTTTCCTCGAATCGTCTCTTCATCTGTGAGGAAATAACTCGGACTTCACTGCTATATAGGACGATTGATATTACAAAGAACTTGTTTACAATAAAGATTTTTAAAAATACTTCTAGTATCTGTTCTTTCAATGCGCCTTCGGATTTCGGTGTCACATTTTTCATCATATTTTTAAACATTTTCCATATATTTAATCTCTTGTACTTGTTTGATTTTGACCTATTCATAGTTAGCATCCTGAGCTTTTTCTCTTTCTGACAACCATACATTCTGTCTTCTTACAATTAAAGATTAGTCCTTTCTTCTCGCTTTCTTTACTACTATGTCTCGAATATCATGTAATTTTAATTTTGTTTCTGCAATCATCAGTACGATTTCGTATCTTAGATTGAGATTTTGACCACAGATCATGGCTTTTTTAAATCTTCCGCTTTCATTAGTATAGCCTTTTGAATACATCCATCTTGACCTTCGTGTGATAGAAAGACTATATTATCAAATAAAATTTTCACACTATAGAAGGATGGTCGTATTTGCTTGCAAAACTATTATTTTGATGGAAGCCTGCAAACGAAAAAGTTAAATTTTTATACCCACGTGCAGAGCACACGTGACAGGAATCTTTAGTTATCATTTTTTAGATTACACGACGAGAAGAATAGGACTCGAATGAAAAATGATTTGTTAAATACATAACCACGTTTTTCTGCTTGAACATAATTTGTGTGTCCCTGTTTTAGCTTGCTGTTTTACTGATCACAATGCATTTTCCATCAAAGTATTTAGTAATGTCTAAGAACCACTCAAGGGAGAGGGTTACTGAAAAACGTAATATGAATGTAAGAGTAGGAAGTAAAGTTTGAGGATATAAAAGCTCGTTAACTGGTGACCCTTCAAATATGCATACAATATCCTAGAAGCTGAAACTTGAAGTTTTATGTCGAGTAGCAGAGGTGAAATGTGTGAAACTCTAAAAATATATAGCTGTTTACTTATCCCTTTCATCAGTTCTATCCATTTTATGATTCCGGAAAACAAAAGTTTTTTTGCACCAAGCAACATTAAATATATACACAGACACATTTCTGATACACACAAAGTGCGTATGGGTGGGTGGGTAGGCCTACTTTAATTTCATGCAAGATTACCCATTGTCTTATTTTGCAGCATATGTTGGAAATCATTCAAATGCGTAAATGTTTAATCGATTGTTTTTATTAACTGTGCGATATGTCAATTATACGGCATTTATAAACCAGTTTTATCTTAGATGCTGCGTTGAGCAACTGGTTCCTTTGAATGATGCATTTATCAAAAGAAAAAAATTCTTTTTGCATAAGAATATCGGATTATTTTGCTATATAAAAATACAGTATTGTACCATGATATACTCATTGCTTTTCACTACTTCCAAAAAATATGACACGGAATATTCAACGACAAATTACTTATTAATTATTTCATGATGAAATAGACAAAATAGGCGAAAGGTGAAATACTGTCATTACAAAACCGAGAATAATAATGCCTTTTAGAATAACTTGCTACCATAATGTGTCAGTAATTTTTGTTATTTTCCACTAATACGTGTACAAATTTGGAGGAAGACCAGTTAGAGTAAAACTCATTAGTATTGAATGATTCTGTGTGTGTGTGTGTGTGTGTGTGTGTGTGTGTGTGTGTGTGTGCGCGCGCACGCGCGCGCGCGCACGCGTGCAGATATGTAGAAAAATAGGAAAGAACACGAAAAGAAAAATCATTTGGTATACCCCTCCGTTCAACCAAATGGATAGTATTAAGCTAGGGCGTAGGTTACTAGCTTTAATTGAAAATCACTTTCCTACTAATAAAATCTTTAATAAGCACACCTTAAAATTAAGTTACACTTTCACTGAAAATCAAGAAAGAATCATAAAAAAAACATAATAATAGAATTCTGTAAAAACACACAAAAACTGTATTAATAAAATCCTAAATTAAAATTAGACAAAAATAATGAAAAAGTATGTGATTGTAGAAACCCGTTGGAAAATAAATGCCGCACAAAATCTGATGCATTATCTCATCCATTGAGAGTCCTAACACAGATAGGATATACAATGGTTCGATAAAGAATGAATTTAAAATTAGATGGAGACAACACAAAATCTCCTTCAATAATATTAGAAATAGAAATCAGACATCTCTATCCAAATATTTTTGGCAATTATAAGAAATGAATAAAACACCAAAAGTAAAATGGAAAATAATAAATAGAACAAGAACTTGTAAAACCTGGGATGACCCATGCCCTTTATGCCTACATGAAAAACTACACATTATTAAGTTTCTAAATAATGAAAATTTATTAACCCATAGACATGAGGAGTAACGTTATTTGCCGACATCAATAAATTTTCGCATTAAATAATTAGCTTTAAAAAATAATTACATTTCATAGTCTAATTAAAGGCTTAAAAGCATAACCGAATCATAAGATAGAAAAACCCTTTACGGAGTCGTCAAAAAACAAATTGTAGTTCAGTGCGACGCGTTTATACATGAAACATTCCTTGGAAAAAATAAACAAATAGATCAATAGATAAAATAAAATAGAACAAAATTCTCTAGACACTTAACGACATATCATGGTGCCAAAAGGGCTGACCGGATAATGTGCGTACATGAATGCTATCATTCGCTTTGAAATGGACACCCCACACTACCTCGGCTTGACCTCTTTCCGAAGGTGACTGAGATGTGAATAAAAATTAACTGTTAGGCCCCTTATCAAAATGGTCGCCCCAGCCGTTTCCATAGTAATTAATTTTACGAATAAACATGTTTATAAAGATGCGTAAATTTCAAGATTGGTTATTCCTAAATGTTTGCTTGAGGATGAAACAGGGCTTGATACCTTAATTCAATTTAATTTTCGTAATTATATTGAGTGTTTCGACTCTCGTTTTTGAAATATGAGAACTTTAATGTAGCGAAGGAATCATGCTTAAAAAAAATAATTATATATATATATATATATATATATATATATATATATATATATATATATATATATATATATATATATATATATATATGAGATATTTGTGCCAGAGTGGTATCAGAAATTTTGTAATCAGTCGTATTGACGGAAGAAGAGACGAAAGACAACAGCGAAAAGCGTCATCAAAAATTCTTGTTGCTATGTCCCGGGATCCTCGCTCTTACACAATATGTAGACTTGTGTAAAGGTCACTAGCGGGACTGAAGTGACACTAACATAAGAACTGAATGAGGTCCTCTGATCCTCATACGTTGAAATCGATTGGAGAGTTCATCGTGTATGTGTGTGTGTGTGTATATATATATATGTGTGTGTGTGTGTGTGTATGTGTATATAAATAATGTGTGTGCTTGCGTGAGAAATATAAAATGTAGAAATGTTTTTTATAATTTAATTCCCTAAAGTAAATGTTGCTCGTTGTAACGTTTGTTTATTGCAAAATAAGTGTGTATTCGCTATAAAATCAAACTTATTACGTTTCATTTTTTTAAACAGTTATACATTTTTTAAATTTCTCGCAGAGTTAATAAAATCTACATTTTGCTTATTATTCGTAATTGACAGTTATGATAAGATGGCTAGTTTTAATTTGAATATTTTACGCATCTGGTTATAGTCTGTCGAAATATTGTCTCTCAGATACAAATATATATATATATATATATATGTGTGTGTGTGTGTGTATATGTGTATATATGTATATATGTGTATATATATGTATATATGTGTGTATATATATATGTGTATATATATATGTGTATATATATATATATATGTGTGTATATATATATATGTGTATATATATATGTGTATATATATGTGTGTGTGTATATATATATATGTGTATATATATATATGTGTATATATATATGTGTGTATATATATATATATGTGTGTGTATATATATATATGTGTATATATATGTGTATATATATGTGTGTGTGTATATATATATATATATATATATATATATATATATATATATATATATATATATATATATATATGTATATATATATGTATATTATCGTTTCATGTTTTTGTTCATCTTGATTGAAAAATCACAAAGAGAACAGAAAGGCAGTGTTCACTGGAATGCTCTTTGTGGATCACTTCTTTGTTCAAAACCCCGAACGCGAATTGGTATAAAAATAAGCAGAGAAGAGTTGGTCCGAAATAGATCAAAGCCATCTCTTTGTGTCTCATCCTTTACACTGCGACCAGGTGAGATCCTATATTTAGAATAGCGAAGAGATACATTTCGGCGTCATTTGCGGATCTTGAATCTCATTTGAAGATGACAAGAGCATCGTCAGCATAAAAACTGAATAACGTTTCTTGCATTAAATAGATGCCTACCAGATTTTTTACTTTTTATCTTTGTCTCGATTTCACTACTTTGCAATTCAAATATTATAAATAATGCGTTTGTTGATTTTGACAAATATTCTAAAGGTTATCACCAGCAAAAAATGAATATTTCATCGAACTCACGGAATAAAACTGAAAATGTATTTCATGGGCGGAAGTTCTAATCCCCTCTCGTACAAGGAAGCCGCTACTTACCTGAAAAAAATTAAAAAAATCATTATAATTAATTACTGAATTTATTTATCAAACATTAATTTAAAATAATAAACAAAAACAGCATATTACAAATATAGTCGCCAATTGAATGCAAACAGTAGTAAGTAATTAATAACAAATATTTTAAGTTGGTCCCGATGAATTTGAACCGGCTTCATTGGTCAGTTTTCAAGCCGAAGCAGACAGATTTTTAAAGGTTAGCGCAAACCTGTTTACGTGGCACTTCGTTCGATTTGGCTCCTAATGATGCCTTATTAACATATTTACGTTATCCGTCTCAAAAACTGGTAATAGTAAATTATAATTAATGACATTTTAAAAAAAGTAATACTAGGCTTTACGGTGGACATCAATAAAATATTATTTTTGTTGTTATTGGTAATATAGTAACATTTGTTTCATTTTCTAAAGATGTGTCACTAGAATTGGTGTAAACATAAATACTATTTTTTTTTTTTACAAAACTGTATACATTAGTACTGAAGGGTGCCTTGAAGTTCAGTATCGGTCGTTATTGATGTTGCAGTAGATTGTATACGAGTATAAAATGATCCATTTTATCGTTGTACATTACTCATATCAATGCATTACATGTTAAATGACTTGTTAATTTTAAGGCCTCTAAAACGAAACTGCTCATTTAATCGTCTTACAGACATTTTTATTTCAATCAGCATGGCTGATGCTAACATGTAGGAAGATAATTCATTGCGCTTTCTCGGTCTAACGTTTTACACTCCGATTTTTAACAAAAATCGGTATCACCCTATGCAACGAAGTAAAGTCACAAAGACAAGGGATTACCGGGGGTGAAAGACTTAGGCACAAAAACATTAATAATGAACGGGAAGAGAAAAGTATAATCAGGAGGACAGTAGATAGCGGTTGATATTGCATTTAAATTTTGCAGATTAAAGTTGACAGGAAATCATGGAACCTGAAGGATGTTCCACAAGCGAGAATTGCGTGAAAAGAAACTGTTGGCATAGAAGTTACGGCTACATTTAGCCATCTCAAATCGAGATCGATGCCAGTCTAGTACTGCGCATAAATTTTAAAAGTCTAGCTACCATGGCGTAGAGCCCATCCAAAACATTACTATGAAAGTAATTATAGAAAAGACACAACGGGCAACCTTACGGCGGTGGGAAAATGACTGAAGCCTAACAAATTGATCAGCACCAATAAAAATGCTGATTCTGTTTTGTATTTATCAAAGAGCTGAAGGTAAATAGCAGGGGCATCAACATTCTAAGCATGGACGAATGGTAAATCTACAGATATGTAAGATAGATTCTGGAGAGAAAATGGTCTCGCGCGATATAGTGAACTGTGTTTCTTAGCAGTTGAGTTAGCAATAGGTTCAATAAATGGAACGATTATATTGAATCAAATGTTAGGTATGCTGCTGGGAATATTGGTTTATTGTGTCTTGTTAGATTCTAGCGAGAATGATTTTCTATCATCTATTTTATATATATATATATATATATATATATATATATATATATATATATATATATATATATAGTGAGAGAGAGAAAGAGAGAGAGAAAAGGCCCGAAATGAAAAATAATAGAGTTAAAGTCAACTAACACAAAATACAATTCAAGCATGACAAATAAGCTGATGTCAATGAAGAGCAGATGAAAAATATCCCACCCAGTAATTGTGATGAGAAATGCGTCTAAGGTCGTCTTGTTCGGATACGTGAACTATTAATTGTCTTCGAGTAGTTTCCACAATATTCTTCTTTTTCCGTTTCTTATTATCTGGAAAGTGAGATAACCTTTTCAGATTTCCCAAGAGTTCATCAGGTATTTCTCTTTCCTCTCGTTTACCAAATTCTTTTGGTTCAAGGAAATGGAGACAATCTGATTATGGTTAATAAGGCGTCAATGTGAAGAAGGTAACAGATAGAAGGAATAGAATGAACGAGTGGAACAAAAATAAAGAAGATAGGAAACAGAATTGCACGAAAATTTAGTATTGAGGTAATCTTTGCAAAATTGATGTATAATTTCGCAAAAAATACGTCAGGATATATAAATGGTTGCAAAGGAAGTTGAATGAATGGGGCTCAGTTAGCAAGGAGACAAACAGAAAAATAGCCTGTCGGACACTTGCCAAGCTGAACTTTGTCTGGCTAAAGACTACATCAGCGCAATATGACCAAAACGGTTCTGAAGATTGTTTTTGTATTCTTTGCAAAACAGTATCCGAGATTCTCGCATTTATCTACGATAGAATACAGATCATTGGCGAAAAAGTAACTACTTATTGCAGACAGAGGACAGGCAGATGATATATATATATATATATATATATATATATATATATATATATATATATATATATATATATAATACCAAATCCGTAGGTGCAAGGTATTATTCCAATGAGGTCTTATAAAAAAATATTAAAAACTTAACTCCATGACGAGAGATAAATGTCTAAATTTATATACAGAGCGATATAAATAAGAAAAAGACTTAATTAGTCATCATATATGTTGAAATTTATTTCGGCAGCTATATATATATATATATATATATATATATATATATATATATATATATATATATATATATATATATATATATATATATGATGAAAATGTGGAAAAGACAAAGCAAAATCCGAATATGTGAGTTTACTGTTTTTATTTTGTTTTTGTTTTTGTTATTCTGTCGACGTCAGACGTTTCGGTCAAATAGACCTTCTTCGGGACATGGTTATTGGAGACATATTTATATTAGATTTAAGTTTGATGGAGAGACGATATATACAGGACAGGTCAGAAACAGAAAAACTGAAATTCTAAAGTCAAGTATTCTTTCTTAGAGTCGGATATCCTGGCGTCGCGTGGGCGGCAACTACTAAGACCTGCGCACAGGGAAAAGATTGTGTCCTAAGTGGAAGGTGAGGGGCACTATTTAAAACTATAGCTTATCGGTACGTTTGTCACGCATTAATCTTGCCACAGAGCTCGCGATCTGAAAGAAACCAGGTCTATTATTTACTGTATGTGAGGTGGCTATCATGCCAGCCTCATAAATCTGTCTAAGGTTCTTATTGTGGATATATTTTAAGATCTTCACAGAGTCGAAATCAAAATTGTGATCAGATTTGGCTATGTGTATAACTAAAGCACTGCTTAGATTGCCGAGGCGAATGTCACGTTTATGTTCGGAAATGCGAGATTTCAATGATCTACCTGTCTCGCCTACATAACTCAGGTTGCAGTCTCTGCAGGGCACCTGATAGACACAAGCATCGGATGTAATATGTTGTCTGCTGGTATTACTCAATATGTTACGTATAGATTTAGTGGGTAATGTAGTAGTTTTAATTTTTAGCGCGTTTAGATTGTTGGAGATGTGTTCGGTCAGAGGGTTATTCGGTAGAAAGATGCGGCCAATGGGATTATCAGGGGCAGCTGAGAGTGTGCCTCTCTCCACCTTTGATGTAGTAGTAGTAGTCGGTATGTTGTTATGTACTGATGGACGAACTCTGTGGATTTTCAAGGCTTTATGTTTAGCGCCGAGTATTAGTTGTCTCGGATACGAAAGGCTGGAGAAGGTATCCTCGATATAACCAAATTCGTCATCTAAATATTTTGCTGAACAGATTCGCAGAGCTCTCAAGTAAAATCCGATAATAACACCTCTCTTAGTCCTAGTATCATTGTGAGAGTAAAAGTGTAAGTAGTCGTTTTTGCATGTGGGTTTACGATATACTTTGAATTCTAGTTTGTTATTATTTCTGGTGAGTAGTATGTCTAGAAAAGGTAGAGAATTATTCGATTCAAGTTCGTGGGTAAATTTTATAGTAGGTTCTACTCTATTCAATCTATCGGTGATTTTGTTTAGATCATGTTTCTGTGGGTAAATGAATAAAATGTCATCTATGTAACGGAAATAATGTGTATCATCAGGGATTATATATTTGAAAGGTCCAGACTCGAGAAATTCTAGAAATATGCATGCTAGGAACCCAGAGAGAGGACTACCCATTGGTAAGCCAAACTTTTGTTTATAGTAGATGTCGTTATGCTGGAAGTAACAGTGAGATGTGCATAGGATGCATAATTTGATGCATATTGAGATGGGGATAGGTAGCTTAAAGTCAGTTTTCTTAAGGTGGTTCTCTAGCCGTTTAATACATTTATCCACCGGTACATTGGTGAATAGAGATTTAACGTCTAAGCTGGCTAGGGATTTGTTTCCTATGTCGATATTGCTTAGCTTATTGAGAAGAGCGCCTGAATTCTTTATATGCGCGTGACTTATGGTGCCCAGAATTGGGGTGAGAAATTTTGTTAGAAACCTAGCAATGTTATGGGGGGCTGAGCCTATGCCCGAAATAATGGGCCTTAGAGGGATGTTAGGTTTATGGGTTTTGGGGAGCCCGTAGATTTTAGGGATGGTGGGGTGGTAATTGATAAGGGAAAGCCAAATCTTATCTTCATTATGAATCAGACTCTTATAGGACTTATTGAATTCTTTAAGATTTTTAAGTTTGGCTTACCAATGGGTAGTCCTCTCTCTGGGTTCCTAGCATGCATATTTCTAGAATTTCTCGAGTCTGGACCTTTCAAATATATAATCCCTGATGATACACATTATTTCCGTTACATAGATGACATTTTATTCATTTACCCACAGAAACATGATCTAAACAAAATCACCGATAGATTGAATAGAGTAGAACCTACTATAAAATTTACCCACGAACTTGAATCGAATAATTCTCTACCTTTTCTAGACATACTACTCACCAGAAATAATAACAAACTAGAATTCAAAGTATATCGTAAACCCACATGCAAAAACGACTACTTACACTTTTACTCTCACAATGATACTAGGACTAAGAGAGGTGTTATTATCGGATTTTACTTGAGAGCTCTGCGAATCTGTTCAGCAAAATATTTAGATGACGAATTTGGTTATATCGAGGATACCTTCTCCAGCCTTTCGTATCCGAGACAACTAATACTCGGCGCTAAACATAAAGCCTTGAAAATCCACAGAGTTCGTCCATCAGTACATAACAACATACCGACTACTACTACTACATCAAAGGTGGAGAGAGGCACACTCTCAGCTGCCCCTGATAATCCCATTGGCCGCATCTTTCTACCGAATAACCCTCTGACCGAACACATCTCCAACAATCTAAACGCGCTAAAAATTAAAACTACTACATTACCCACTAAATCTATACGTAACATATTGAGTAATACCAGCAGACAACATATTACATCCGATGCTTGTGTCTATCAGGTGCCCTGCAGAGACTGCAACCTGAGTTATGTAGGCGAGACAGGTAGATCATTGAAATCTCGCATTTCCGAACATAAACGTGACATTCGCCTCGGCAATCTAAGCAGTGCTTTAGTTATACACATAGCCAAATCTGATCACAATTTTGATTTCGACTCTGTGAAGATCTTAAAATATATCCACAATAAGAATCTTAGACAGATTTATGAGGCTGGCATGATAGCCACCTCACATACAGTAAATAATAAACCTGGTTTCTTTCAGATCGCGAGCTCTGTGGCAAGATTAATGCGTGACAAACGTACCGATAAGCTATAGTTTTAAATAGTCCCCCTCACCTTCCACTTAGGACACAATCTTTTCCCTGTGCGCAGGTCTTCGTAGTTGCCGCCCACGCGACGCCAGCATATCCGACTCTAAGAAAGAATACTTGACTTTAGAATTTCAGTTTTTCTGTTTCTGACCAGTCCTGTATATATCGCCTCTCCATCAAACTTAAATCTAATATAAATATGTCTCCAATAACCATGTCCCGAAGAAGGTCTATTTGACCGAAACGTCTGACGTCGACAGAATAACAAAAACAAAAACAAAATAAAAACAGTAAACTCACATATTCGGATTTTGCTTTGTCTTTTCCACATTTTCATCATACCGTCGGATCTACATCCACATATTTGCTTACATATATATATATATATATATATATATATATATATATATATATATATATATATATAACAAGCCCGCTTGCAATTGGAGAACCAAAAGCAACAGCCCAGTTTGATGTATATGTAAATCTGAAAATGTTGTATACCAGGCAACTATCTTTCCAAAGGGAATAAACATGATAAAAATGTATACATCAGAATTTCTGCTGGTAATTGGAAACTGAGGTTCGATGATGACTAGCAGACTAGCATTCGTTCTTTGACACTTTCTAGAAGCGCCATACAGTTCTCTCAAATCATTTCTGGAAATTGAAAGATAGCGGCGCCACCCATTACATCGAATAGAACATCATCATTAACTCACAAACTTCTCACAGCTCCAGAAAAAAATGAAGTCTATACTTGGAAGAAGAATTAAAATAATTAAGTGCAAAAATACAAGTCAGTTATTGAACCAGACAAATGAAATCATATTTAAATATTACCATAAAAATTAGTTTAAATTATTTTAAAATGTTTGTGAGAAGAGAAAACAGGTAAGGGAGTAAGTACAAAGTACAATTGGTTTTACAAAGGTGCGTAACTGAGTACAATACATTTTCATTAATTTTGTGGGAAAAATTTAGTTATATTCTTAACATAGAAAGTGTTCACACTATTTTAAAAACAATTTAATAATTAAATTAACAAATACTTATTTACTAAAAGTGCAGTATTTTTTTTGCATATCTTGTCTTTGAGTTTATATATATATATATACAAGAATCTATTTTGCTGTTCGGTCTGCTTTTACGAGAAATATATACAAATTACAAGTCCAAATGCTTCAAAACATTGGAATTTGGCCCAAGATATAAATATTTACGCACATTCCGTTGTATATTGTATGATCAAGAGAAAGTAATCCTAAGAGTGTTTTCTTCCCTGTTAAAAAGGAAAAAGAATTCTTCAAAATGTTGTTTACCATGAAGTCCTATAAAATTAAATGAAAGACATTATTAACTCGCGAACTAGGGGTTCTGACAAAGTATTTTTTCAAACAAATCAGCGTATTCAAATTTCATCGATTGGTTTGCGAAATTGAACGAAACGTAGAGTTTGTATGTCTCGACAAAATGTTAGCGATAACTTCAACAATACAAAATAGTGTGAGTATTTTAACAGGCGTCAGCGTGCTGCCAGAGAATTCTAGTGTGTGTGTTTGTGTGTGTGCGTGTACGTGTGTGTGTGTGTATGTGTGTGTGTGTGCGTGCGTATAAATAGTATAATATAATTTTAGAAATGGATTTTTCATCTATTAATCCGACATATTTTTATTTATTGCTTAAACATTATTTTTAATTTGAGTAGATGCTCTATTTTTGTAGTGGGCTAGTTCAGCAGACTACACGTGCTTAATTCACAACGCATACACACACTGGCCCTCTACATACCTATATTTGAGTAGATACTCTATTTTTATTTATTTATCAAACACTATATTCATTTATCTCCATATACCGGTCTGAATATTTCAGAAATCTTCTTAGAAAAAATATGTCGGAGGGCGCAGATTTTTCTAACACGATTTCTCGAATATTCAGGCAGGTAGACAGAAATAAATAAATAAATATACTTGTTAATAAATAAATAAAAACAGGGCATCTACTCAAATGTAGGTATGTAGCGAGCTGGTATGTAAATGCGTTGTCAGTTAAAGACGTGTAGTCTCCTAAACTAGCCCACTACAAATATGGCGGGCACATGAGGAATCCACTCAAAGAAATGCAAAAGGAATGGGAAAGAATATATATATATATATATATATATATATATATATATATATATATATATATATATATATATATAAGATGTACAAACCAATATACGTCTATTAACAGATAATAAGGGTTACAACTGACAAAAAAGATAATGACAGAATGGAAGGGAATTTTAACGTTTTTTCTTAACGTATATATATATATATATATATATATATATATATATATATATATATATATATATATATATATATATACACATACACATACACATATACACATGCACTCGAGGCTTTTCATATACGCGGTATTATAAATATATTTATATAGATATTGATAGAGGTTTTATTTATGCACAAACACACACACTCACACACACACACACACATATATATATGTGTGTGTGCTTGTGTGAAAAGAGAAGGTGGGAAATCTAACTTGCGTTCTCAGCTGGAACTGGCCTTGTACGTTTCAGTATGCATTTAAATACACATTTGTATTAGTATTTTTATCATCACTCGATATGTACATAAATTACTTATATACTTATTATATAAGGGTAATGCTAACTTTAGTGTTGCCGTATATTATATTTTATGAATTTATGTGGCTATATACAAAGAGAACAATGCATGAGGTACATGGGGCCATTTTAAAACGCATGGAAATAAGCTGGTCTACATACACAAATTGATGTGAATGGTTCGTGGGTGTATACACAAACAGGCGCGCGAATGGCCAACTTGAAAGAGTTTCTATTAACTGATGTATATGTAATTCAGGACAATTATAAGTGAATGGTGAATGATTCTGATTTTAAAATGGTTTATCAGAATAAATCTATCCAATGATACTTTGATGAGTGAAAGGTTATTGCAAAGGGCAGTGTGTTGGAAGAAATCAAACCAATGAAATGTATTTAAACTGTGAACTAGCAAACCATATCTTTGGAACATCAATGCAAAACAAAAACCCGACGACTCATCAGTTTGGAACTTAGAACATTTGGTAAGATTAGAGAAATTAAATAAATTAATAAATCATAATCGAAAAAGATATTGTCAAATATAAAAATAAAAGATACATACTTTGAGATGAAGCAATGAATATAAAATTAGTCTTTGCCTAAAAGTACCTTGGGCCGGCTACCTTACAAGGTTGATATTAAGTCAAATTATAAAAATGGCTAAGAAAAATAAAAAATGATATAGAGAAAAAGAAATTATAAAATTAGATTTTTCAGGACTTAGGCGATTATGGCTCTTCAGATTCCTTTCTCTTATTAGATCAGAATTACTGTGAATACTTCGGAAATATAGTGGTGTAGTTTTGCATTCAATGTATTCCTGCTTTTCGGTTAATTTGCAACTCAAGGGTCTCTAGCCTTGAGTGGTAATTAACCGAAATGAAAAGGTGTCGACGTGGAGAGCTGTCCATTATTTTCCTGTCGCAGTTGCGTGCCAGAGCCTGGGTTTCCGCGAATGGTTTCTTGGTAATCTGATCATGTGGCGTGTCTCGGTCGTTTTAACCTGGCGAAGCCCATCTATCTCTAGGTTAGACCACAGCCGATATCCTCCAACTAGGTGACTCGCCTTGGTCGCAAACACGTGGCTATTGTAGTTCATCTGAGGAACACTTCCGCCCTGACTGATCAACCCTCTAATTTAATCTATAACTGGCGGAAGTGAGATTTTTATTCTTCCTCGAAAGATACCGTCATGTGCTATCATGACTTTCGATTCATCATTGACTAGATAGATGATTTCCCGTGAAAGATTTTCATATCGTTTCTTTCTGGGGTAGACTGGTTAGTCTGTACTGGGGAAAGATAATTCATACCCTTTTTTATAAGGGTATTTGCGCATAAGTGAATGTAAAGAACTCGACTGGAATTCGAACTCGGCTTTCCGATTTTTCATTCAGAGTCGTTACCATGACTTTCCGTAGTCTAAGAAAGACTCTTTTTTTTTTAAACAGTCCTAAATGATAGTGGATTCCAGGCAATACTCACATATTCACCGCAGAGCACAAAAAGGCCAACATTATACTAAGTATACTTTCTAAGTATATATGGGAAATTAAAAATATAACAGAAATCACACCAAAAATATCATGGAAAATAAGGAAAAGATCATCAGCCTACAACAATCAATCCAAAACCTGCAAACTTTGTTTGGAGGTAAAAATAGCTATTATTACATTCCAGACCAAAATAAATTAATAAATAAGCAATCTGAGCTCATCTCAAAATGCAGACATGAAAACAAATGTTTACTACGTTATTTAAAAATCGAAAACTGAAAAGACTAAATAAACCTAAACAAAATAATAAAAAACAATTAAAATAAAATAACCCAAACAAATAATAAGCAAACTAACAAACCACTCCCGTTAGAAGAGACGAAATAGAATACATAAAAAATAAATACATAAAAACAAGTAAAAACAACCAACCAAAATTAGTAAATAAAGTAAATAATAAACAAATTAACAAAACAATCCCGCCAAAATAACGGTTAAAACAGACTACAACAATCAATCCAAAAATCGGACGAAGAATGGCTATAACTGATATAATAACAATAAAAAAGAAAGGAAAAAATCACTACGTTACTAAAAAATCGTAACCGAATAGATTAAATAGAAATATACTCAATAAGAAATGAGTAAATAAATAAGAAAAGCAATTACAAATGAATCCAACGAAATAAATGAAGTAATTAACAAATCGCTCCCGCTAAAATAACCGTTGGAACTAATAAAAACAAACATAAATGAGCAAAATAAATAATCAATCCAAATAAATAAATACATAATATAATAAACAAATTAATACAGTTCCCAGCTATAATAACAGAATAGATCACGGCAATCAATCCAATAATTGTTCGAATAAATAGCCTTAATTATCTTCCCAAACCAAAACAAACTTTTAAATAAGCGACCTAAGCAATTCTTTTTACTACGTAAACAAAACATCGAAAACCGAAAAGAAAAAATGAAAAAATGAAAATAAAAATAAGTAAAATAAATGAACCCAAATAAATACATAAAAAGGTACTACCGCCAAAATAACCGCCAGAATGTATTACCCACAATACACCACTGACCCATATATATAAATAGTGGAGACAAATCCAACACTCGCGGCCTGACGATTGCTTTTGAAGGCTTGAGTCTTTGGGAATTACGAGTTACGGTGGATTCCTTGTTATTTGCAGACCACGAGCGACCGACATTTCTGTTACACGTTCCTACTTTTCTTATTTGCACAACTAGTCACGTTAAGTTCCCTTTAATTTACATTATTTTAGGTTCCTTTTTGTCTCTCTTTTGCCAAAAGTTTTTTTTCATTTTTCATTCTCCCCTTTTTTATTTTTATCCCATTATTTTTTTAATTTTTTCCTTTATTGTTATTTTTATTTTATAGTTATTTCCTTTTCGTTTTTTAATTTATCTGTATCGACCCCGCAAGACTTGTTATTTCCTCTTTGTTTATTTACTCTACGTTTGACTTTATTTTCTCTGTTTCTTTATTTTTCGCATTAATTCTTTATTCGTTGTAAATATCTGTTAAGTCTTCTGTATTTTTATTTGTTAGACATTCTGTATATTAATTTTTTGTCTAGTCTGTCCATTTTTTAAATTTTAATTTCGTATTTTCGTTCATCGACTGACTCTTTGAGCCATTTTGAATTTTTGTTTATTTTATATTTATTGTTAGGTTCGTATTTCTGATTGTAGTTTGTCCTTTTTATTTTTGTATTAATTTAAAAAAGAAAGGTTTATTGCCGTTTCAGGTGTTTCTTTCTTGTTTTCCTTATTTTATGTACTTTTTCGGGTTTTTGATTATATAACCGTTGTTTTTTAATTCCGTTTGGTCAGATACTCAGTGCTTCCTCTGGCGGTCTGACCGGGAGATGGAGTTTCGAAATAATGATAGATCGGGAGGACTTCATCTCCATCCCTAACTGTCTGGCTGTAGCGGGCCAGAAAATGCCAATTATTGTCACCGGGCGTAGATCAACTTGATGGAAGTTTGGGCAGACTGGTCACCTGTCCTCTTCCTGCACAGAGAAGGCCTCTGATATTCTGGCCCTTGTCGACACAAATCCCCTTGCGACCGAGTCTATTAAATCCGTATCGCCTGTAATGGACATGCCAGCGTTCGGGACCGGTTGGGTCTGTCTCTCAGCCTCCATTCCCCGAAAAGCTTTTGCCTGCCGCTAGTGCGGATGCGAAGGAGAAAATGGGGAATGGCAGGCCGTTGGCAGGGTCAAAGGGAAGCTCTGGGCAGCGGGATCTCGTTCCACTGAATTCCCCACAGCTAAATGCACGCATGGCTCCCGCTCTACCAGTTCTAATGGCAACTCTCCGACCACCTACTGTGAAAAACTCCGCCAACAGCGCCTGAAATAAGAGCCCTCCTTCGAAAAGCAGGAAAAACTAATAAAAAAACTAAGAGTCCCTAAAGGAAAAACGGATTCAAACGGCAAAAAATCTTAGGCCAACTTCATCAGCTCCATCTTCACATAACTCCCAATGCATCCCCTGTTAAAACCATCAGCAATTCACCTCCAAAAATATAAACACAAAAAAGACAACGCAGCCCTTCCGCAGACTCAGCAGAGCCTACCAAAGAAAAAAAAACTTAAGCAAAAGTTTCTCTTTAATAAGGGGGAAGATGTCTGTCGGGTAGCTAAACATCAAACAGACAAAGCTTTTTCACAATTCAGTAAAGGAAAGGACCTTAGAATATTCTTGAATATGAAAATAATAAAAGATTTGGACATCGAAAATCAAAAACAAAATTCAATGCCCAAAGACTTTTGACTGTCGTGAGAGCTGGGCAGGGGTCGGGAATGGCTTTCTTTGATATTGAAAATGAGAAAAAATAATTAAATCAATTCTGCTCAGGGAGGTTCCCACTTTTTGTTCACCCCTCCCTGTATAGAGCACTTAAATTAACCTTCCTTTTGGACACTGGTGGCCTGACTGCTGATGGCACTATCAGAACCGAGATGGGTACTGGCTCAGTGGGAGAGGCCGTAGATGTTCTAACCCCGGCCATGTTCAATGCAGGAGAGCTGCCCTTATCGTTTTCATTATGTCTCTCTGGTTATGCCAACCGTTTGCAGGCTGTCCTCTCTAGTCTGACTGGTTTCGAGCAGACTTGTGCTGTGACCTTCATATGGTCCGCTTGATCATCGAGCAAGTCGACAGTGAAGCCGCGCTGATCAATTTAGTCCAAGGCCTTCGATAGGGTTGATCATCGATTCTTGAAGGCTGTCCTTTCCCTACGTGGTGCTACCACGTCGGCCAGGTATTCTGCCTATGTTAGCGATGTTTCGGTTCTTGTGTCGAGCAGGGCCAAGATTACGAAGTCAGCAAAGACATCAGTGGGTACGAGATGTTTACAGGGATCAAGATCAACCGCAATAAGTCTGTTGACTTGCGGTTGGGTGCGTGGAAGGGAGCCTCTCTTCCCGGACCTTTCCTCTGGACGGACCAGATATCCAGTTGGAAATGAATTGGTCGGAGGTACGAGGGAAGACCGAGATTGCATTTAATTTTTGGTCTCGGAGGAAGCTTTCTTTAAAGATGTGTTTCGCACGTGTTAGTTTGGGGGCCGTTCGTATGAGCTGATTGACAATCTCGGTTTTACGAAGCAGGAGGCTCGCTGAATATGGTCTTGGGCGTCCGGGTTGAAATGTCTCAATAATGATGAGGCATCACTCACCTGGCTGATGATTCCTGGGGCCCTCTGGGTCGCCAAAAGACTTTGTTCGGCGGGTTTGGAGAAATCTCCAAACTGCCAGCGCTGTGGTGATGAGGTCGAGACCCTGGATCACGTCTTCTTTCATTGCAGGGTCGTAGCGCCGTTGTGCAAGTTTGTTGAAGGCCTCATGGTTAGCATGCTGCATGGAAAGTTCTTTGTCCTTGAGGTCACTTCTGTTTGTAGCAATGTCGTGCCGCTGATAACGAAGGCTGAACACTATGTGTTCTTGTGCTTACTAGGTGTTATGAGAGTCGTGATTTGAACGACGCGTCAGAAGGGACACTATGGAGGCGAGAAGTTTACTTCTTCCCGACTCATCTTGTTCTTTAAGCATCAGCTTAATGTCAAGATTAGGACTGAAAAACGGCGGCTCCCTTCATCAGAATTTGGCAAAAGGTGGGTGAATCTTGCGCGAATGAGTCGAGGGGCTGACCAGGAGTGGCATTTTGATTCCGGTTAGGCATAACCCTGCTCAGATTTAGGTTAGTTTAGGTTTTTGGCATTGGTATTTATTTTTGTCTCTTTAGATTAACTTAACTAGAGGATGTTTGCTCATTGGTCTCTTTTATTTCTGACCCTAATTTCTTTGGTTTAACTCCCAATCCCCTCCCTCGTTAGGTGGTCAGTGACGTCAGTTCTCTGGTGGATGCGGGACGCTTTGTTTCGAGTTTTTTTTTTTTTGTATTTGTTGTTGTGTCTGAATGGGTGCATGTTTTGAGGGAGTGATTGGATGATTGAATGTTTTCATATTATTAAAGTCCTGTTTTAATTTCGCCCGGTTAACTGATGTTTCTGCTACGTTTAGATACTGTGGGGTTTTTATTACTAACATTATTTTGTTTAGTTTCTAGTAAATGTTATTTACATCTTTGTAAATAAACATTTGGGGCAAATTTTTAAATGTGTTGTTTTATCCCCCTTCCTCGACAGACAATTATTTGCAAATATTGGGGTCTAGTTAGGACTTTCATAGACACAATGTGATATTATGGTGGCTGTAGTAAGAAAGGTAAGTATAAAAGCGTTGTTTTGGTGTAAGGAATATTGTTGTCTGTTTACGAGAGTGTTTGTGGCTAGTTAAGTTTAAACTTAAGACAGATGAAGACCGTCCCTTTTCCCCATACAAATAGAAATAAACATTTGCCTGACGATTACATCTAGCATGAAATAACCTGTAGCCTCTGAACAGGCCTACCAGAATAATGTCAGAGTTCACCAATTAATACAAATGGCTAATATATATTAGTGTGGTTAAAGATCACCGTTCTTTCTTGATGAGTTTTATCTATTTTCTCAATATTTCGGAACATTTCCCAGGTTTTTGATACATATGTAATAAGAAATTGTCTAAAGTCTGAGTAATTTTATGCTGTTATAAGACATTGTCAAAGAGGGTATTTTTCCTGTTATATCGCGTCTTGATGTTTTTGCGTGATAGTTCGTGTTCCTTCATTTTGTTTAAATGTTCAGTATGTTGGTAACTAAAATTTGATAAATTAAGCTCCGCCCATATATATATATATATATATATATATATATATATATATATATATATATATATATATTTCGGTTGAGCTCTCTGGGAGGAGGATGTGTGGGTTATACAGTCTGTCTGTGGATGACAATATATATGCTCCTGAAAAATTTATTTCGGTTGTGCTCTCTGGGGAGGATTTGTGGGTTTATAAACAGTGACTATTACGGCTAATAATGCAAGACACTTTGGTAAATCGAATCGAGTTCTCTCAGTCACTGTGTGTTTATCTAAAAATAAATACGCTTGAATTCACCTTCTTCTCTGCCGTGAGCCAACGACTTCAGGATAAAATTTCCGACTGAGGCGAATTCAGCCGGTTTTCGATTCTAGCCAGAGGCAACCGGACATCTAGCCACACTGATGAGCTGTGATACAGCGTAACAGTCTGACTGTGGATGACAATATATATCATAATTTGTGTATAAATTAAATCGTAAAAGCAGAAGCATAATCCAATACCAAAGCGATCTGCTTTAGTTGTTTACATTGATGAAATCTGCAATGATCCTTGTATGGGTGTCTGAATAAAGTTCATCCTCGATAATCTGTGCGCTAGAGATAATACTTCACCAAAGCTGTGGTGTGTTGAATAACTTTCCCAAACTACAAATAGCTAACATGAAAAGAAAACAAGATTATAGGTACTCGACAATGGGAGAAAAGAAAAGGTTTTCTAAAATGGAAAAAAGGAAGGATTATTTTTTTAGAAATTCTTTTATTTTGAAAAAAGTTGCGATATTCCTCGATTTGGACTGTCATTTTATCAAAACTAGAAGAGATCCCGAGCGAACATAGCACAAGGTCTGTCGACCATATCTCCTAATAATATATTTACCATCAAATGTTTTATTTGATAGTAATATTCATTGACAAAATCTGTTTCTAAACAAAATTAAAATATCAAATATAGTGATAAAAATGAATATTTTATTGTAAGGAGAAAACATGTACGCTTTAGAAAGAGATGGAATTGATGTGTAGAAGATGTATTAAAAAAATGCTGTCTGAATTTCTGCGATGACGGATTATCATTATTAACAGACGAACTGATGTCTTCATCTTTGTTGATATTCATAACGTTGCACCCGCTTCATATAAGTAATTTTTTCATCTCTTTTTATAGTGAAAAGTACATTGATTTGGGAATTCATTCAAAAATCAAATAATTGTTGGATTTTGAAACTCTCAGGAGTTATTTATAAATGAATGAAACTATTTTAGAAAGTAGTTTTATTTTTGTTTTGTTGTTTACAAATTCTTAGTAAAAATATGTTTTTCTTACATTAAATTTCGCGAAATTCTATTTTGTAGCACTTGATATTTATATTAATTAAAAGCTGAACTCCTTGAAGAATACATATGATCAATTTCTTTTTGGAAAACAAGACCCCAATAAGCGATCATCTGTTCTGAATCATAAAATAAAAAAATGGAATAAAACTAAAACATTATTTAATTAGAAAAACTTTTAATTGTTGATTATGAATAAGATATATTATGGACACTATTGTCTTAAGAAAGCATTTCTTTTATGAATAATGAATTTCAAAAGAATTTTTCCATTTTCCTTTAATTTTAATTAAAATAATTTAAAAGGTTTTAAAATTTTTAAATTTTTGTATTACTTATTAATATTTTATATCCAAAGTACCTAAAATTCAATAAAATATTAGATTACCGAGAATATTTTCCTAAATTTTAAAGATTATTGGTTAATTAAAAATTAGCTAAAAAAAGGCACTCACATTATATTCCTCAAGTAAAATTTAAAAATATGTCCACCGTAGAAAAACATTAGATAAATTTCACTCTGTCAATCAAGCTGTCAACCTTACATAAACCGCGACAGCCGTGTAAAAAGCATTGCTGCGATATTCTAAATTTTATGTCACATTTGATTCAAATCAGATTAATTTTAATTTAAATCAGCTAATATTCCTCAAATAAATTTTCAGTAAAGTATATTTTATTTTCGAAAGATTTTTTAATAAAGCGAATCATATTGTGATTTCAGATGGTTAAAAATGGCGCTAACATCTTTTTGAATATTTACTATTCCTAATAAGCAAAGTATTTTACTTATTGGAAATAGTAAATTTAATCTTTTAGCTTGGAGTTAAAAGTAATATAAAACCTTAAAGAACATTTTTGCGTTTAAAAATATTTTAAACCGTAGGTATCGTGAATCTGTGGGGGTAGCTATTCAAAACATATCGGTCGGTCTTTTTCAGGTCTCGTTCAAGCGATTAAACTTTAGTAAATTTCGAACAGGACACTTTGATTAATCTAAGGAGGTATATTTTTTCTTGTTGCGCTGTACTTGTTTACGGACATCTCGGCTTGTACTTTTCATACTGCTCAACTATTGTGCACTCACGTTCTCACAGAATGTAAGGCTGTATTACGCAACCGCATTATTGAACTATTACTATGCCACTAAATTTGACAACAAACGCTTTCCAATATGCTTTTCAACAGGAGAAATATCCGTGGGAACTAAAGAAGCCCGGAGGGTACAACGGCCGAATGTTGTGCTAATAATAAATATTATGATATCCATGCGAATTGTAATGATGTAAATAAATAAATTGTATTGTACAAACGTTTCATGTGCAAAGATATTTCCTTACTCGAAATCGAAAATTGGAAAACGATTATTATCTATGTTCATGCACTAATAGGATGTGCGTATTCTGTAAGGAATTGGTTTAAAAAGTCATAGATACCAGTCGACAATTGTAAGCGAGAAGGAATGCGATAAAAAAATACCAAACACTAATATAATGTTCTAAATGAAGCATATTTTGGCAAGAAGGTTTCTTTACAAAATAAGGAAAAAACTTTTGCGATAAGTACAAATGTGAATGTGCTAGCTCGTGAATCATTAAATAATAGCAGTAACTCGTTTCAGAACTTCAGTTAATTTACTCATCCCCTGTGTGTCTGAGTTAAGACGTTACTTGATATATGTTGTTAATTGAATGTTCTTCTTTTATTTCATTCATCCCTTTTGAAGTATTCCGTTTCAATTGCGCACTCACTTAATTCGAAATAGAAATTTAAAAGTATGATTGAAATTAACATGCTCCCCCACCCCCCTTTGTGCTTTGGAGAGGATTCAAAAGACAGACACTTCAGATTTTTGGAGAATTTTTTTTAATAAGATACACGAAATGATAAAATGAAAAAGCTGCCGATCATTTCAGCTGCCATGAAAAAATAGAAAATTGACAATGATTTTCTTTCAAAGAAAATAACGAACTGAAGAAATCCTTTTTCCTATTCCCTTACAAGTTATTTTCTAGACTAAAAAAAGAACCTGTTAAAGCACATGAAAGAAAATCTACATGTGAAATTGGCGTAAGGCATTCGCAACACGATTGTGCATATAGCTGTGTATATTAACTTTACACAAATACCTCTGACAAAAAAGTCTGAATGACCTTCTTGTACTCTCAAAGGCAGATATCGCGAAAAAATATCTTATCACACCATGATCCTTAGGGTGTAGGCTATCATGGATTTCGATGACTTCCACCTCTTTATTTGTGAAATTCTATGAATACTTTGGAAATATATTTTTTTAATTCAGCGTAGCCCTTCTCGTATATTGACCCTCATCAAATTGTATCGGGTCATTCTATTTTGTGCTATGATATTTTAAAACTTCGCTGAATGAACACATGTTGAAAAGACACTTTCATAGCTATCTTAACAGCCCATTGGTAACAATACACTCGCTATTCTACTAACGTATTCAAAATCCTACTAATTTGACTCAATATGGTTTTGCGTAACTTGTTTGATTTGCTATATAAAAATGAAAAACTTTCTTGATACCTTTGGTTTAGTTTTAATACAAAGCTAATAGATTAAATATAAGACTTCCAATAAACCAAATAATTTGTATTTCAAACCGAACTTAAATTGATTGGAATTTTTTATAAATCTCGAAATCGGCCATATTGACAAGTCTGTCAATATAAAATAATTCTCATTATTAAAAATATTTCAAAAATCAAATATATTTTAATGAAACGTTATTTGACGAATGTTAGCTGATTTAAAGTTGAATTAATCTGAATTAATACACTTAAAATAACACAGGAAAACATCTATTTAACATGAAGTTGGGTGTTTTTTCTTGGGTGTTCCTTATTTTTATGTAAGTAGCACATAACTGTAAAAATTACTTGACAAATACAAAGTATTTTAGAGATAATGTGAGTTGCTGAATTTTAGAAAGCTTGTCCATTTAATGATTAGTAAAATATTGTTTTAATTTAATAACAATATCTTCTTCCAGCCACAATTTAATAGGAATTTTAAGATTTAAATCTTAAATTATTATAATCAAGATTATAAGCAAGATTATAATCAAGATTTAAAATAAATGACAACAATTCTTGTAAAAATTCATTATTCATTGAAAGATTTTTCCTTAAGACAACAGTAATTATAATATATCTTATTCATAAAAGCAAAAAAAGCATTTGTAATTTCATAATGTTTTAGTTTTTAATTCCATTTTTTTTAAATTTATGATTCAGTGCAGACTTTCGGTAAATATAAATATTATGCGCTGCAAAATAGAATTTCTCGAAATTTCATAAAATTATATAACTGAGATTTTTCAGATTATTTTTATGTTTTACCAAGATTTTCTAAAAACGAATTCTTTCCAAAATAATTTAATTCATTTTTAAAGAAGTTCTGAAAGTTTCATTAAAAATAGCTGATTTTTGCAAACATTTACAAATGAAAGTGTTTTTCACTGCAAAAAGACGCTAAAATTTTCCGTATTTTATGGTCACCGGTTAATTTTGGTTAAAGAAAAATGTAATTTAATTTTGGTGAATTAATTTTGGTTAAAGAATTAAAAATGTAAATTAATAATCTTTCCTCTTAATAAATATTTCGACGATAAAATCTGTTTGGGGCATTTCCCCCATGTATAGTTATTTTTTACCGATTCTTTATAAGAATTTATTTAAAGAGAATAAAGCGCATTGGTATGGTCAGCTATATGAGCAAGCAAACTGTTCATTTTATGCTGGGTACAAGGATGCAAGTGTGAGGAAGCGGACATTAAATTATCAATGTTTCGCATGATACACAAGCTAATCATTGTTCTACGGCAGATGATATTGTTCGAGGTAGTCTGATGTAGGGATTTACATCAGTTTCGAAGCTACGTCTATGTTCTGAATGCTTACAATGTAATTTGACGTCCAAAGAGGAGATAGATTGACAAATTTTTGACAAGAAAAAAAACAAAGCCTTAAAAATACAATTAAAGGAAACGAACATTTGAAAGAAGTGTGTAAAACGAAAGAATAAAATGGTCAGTAAAAATGCAATGAAGAACGAAAAGTAAACGTACAGGAGGACTCAGATATTTATCTTATAGGACTATCAAGCATTTAAGTGAATATGATCCACAATTGTGGTTCATTGTGATATTAAAGGTAGAATTGTGCAATGGCTTTCTGGTTCCTTTTGCACCAGGGATATTAAGGTTATCCTGTCCTTCTTCAATGGTAGATTTGTTTTTGAAGTTACCTTCTACTATCCTTCTTTTTTTAAAAAAAAGAGGGACGACCTACAAGGCAGCAGGTGTTTGAATTCAGCATCCTTCTTCTCGACGTTTTGTCACCCACGACTATAAGACCCATTCTATACTATTTTAGTCATAGCTGAGAGAGAGAGAGGGGATGGATTCATACCTTTCCCAAGTTAAGTGAATGTAATAATCTCGACTGTAATTTGAGCTCTACTTTTCCGATTCCTAACTCCGAGCCGCTAACGGTTACTCCACAAAACACGCTAAGTGAATTAAATGAATGAATAAAGAAGGGAAACACTTCATTTTATGATAAATAAAATGAAAATTCACCCTTAAAAAGTACGACTTATTTTCCAATCTGCAACCTCTTTCCCAGAAATAGAACAATGAAAACCACTGTTGTTATTAACATGGCAAATTTTCAGATGACATCCATTTCCTAGTTTTACAAGTTAAGACATTTACTGCTAGGATACGTCATGTATCTTACACGGACTCGAATTGCATTCATTTCCTCTGTGTTACAAGTGTAAGAAGGAAGTTTAATTGAAATATACTTTTCCGAAGAACTGCCACATTGTGCAACCAACACCAGTGTGGGTGCTTCTCTGATACCTTTAATATCTTCCTCTTCAACTCCAGGGTCAATACCCCTTATCCTAATAATCTCCACTTCCGACCATCATTATTCACCATTACGATTCAAACTGTAACTTAACTCAAGCTTTTTAATCGGCGTCTTAAATGATTTTAGTGATGGTCTTAATTACTGTGTCCTCTCGGTAATCAAGGCGATAGAAAGGATTAAGATCATAACTAATTATAGAAGATACAAAGAAGTTTTCTTTTTAAATTCACGTTTTACTTTTATCCTGATTGTTGTTGTTCATCTCACCGTGCAGTTTCTTACATTCGGTGACCGTTTAAGCAGGAAAACTTACAATTTGCGCCATCCAACTACTGAGGGTTTTTACAAAAGTATCAATAAAACCTAAGATTAACTATTTGTTCGGAAACTTAAAGATTAAGTATTTGTTTTAAGTAAAAAATGTTGCTAGGAATAAGATCATTATGTGTGCATAGAAAATGTCATTAAACTTTCAAGTCACATTGTTTCGAACGCAATTTAAAAAAGAATAGTGTGAAGCCTTTGAGTATAAAAGAAATAGCAGATTCCTAGAAATCTAATGCTATGGATAGACTTGAAAGTAGAAATAACAAGAAGAGAAATATAAAATGCAATTATGGCACGCAAACTGTTTTTTTTGATTACTAGCGGCAAAGCCCGGCGTTGCTCGGGGTTTTATGTAGTTAAATTGCTTTGGGGTTTGAATTATTGAACTTACGCACATATCCGTAGTTGTTGAGGTCACTGATAGGCCGGGAATCTCACGGGTAGCAAAATCAATGAGATCAAGGGCAACCGGTGGCAATACGTGGCTGCTGTGTTGCTGCTCCGTGCTTACCCGAAGACTGCCACCCGTTCATAATCGGTCAAGATTTTTAATTCTGGAAATGTTAAACAGTAGTTACATTTTCACTGTAGGACTACCCCCTTCACTATTAAGTCCATAAGTTTTCCCAGTTTTAAGCGGAATACGCGGGTGGTAATGTCTTGCCTGTGAGTGTAATCCTGTCCGGGTAGATGTTCACGCGTTATATCAACACATTTGGGGTTGCAGGTAAACGATATAAATAAGTCTGGCCGCCCATATTGCCTAACGTATGTCATGGTGTCCTGCGTGCGTTCATGCATGTAACGCGGCCCCCAGTGTAGGTAGGGGGCAGAATGCACAGATTCCCTAGGTCGCGGGGATTGACTTCATTTCGAAGGCTGTCGCGTAAGTGTACGTAGGAGTCTGAGTCCAACTGTTTCTGATGATTCCGTATAAAACAAAGCCTCTCCGATTCCATCTTACTGACCATGTCAACTGCAAACTGATGGAAAAGCTCCCTGCATCTATGAAGCAGGTTGAATTCTCCATCCCTAACCATGAAACGGCATGAGTAGAAGGCTTTGGAAAACGTTGTAGGTTGGCCACCCGGAGTATGAAGGGGAATGTCAAAGTGGTAGCCATCGTCACCATAAGGAAAAAGTAAAGGGTACTGCAATGCGTAATATGATCGATGGGTTTCTGAAATTTCTTGATTTGAGGACAATATCGCGAGTGCGGTCTTGCTCCCAATATATAATAGCGGTCAGTTTGTTGCACGCAGGAGCATTGTAGCGGCGTTCGTGTTCATCATAAGGCCGTTTGTCGGCGTCAATTTAAATCTTGAAGGAAGGAAAGGGAGCATTTTCCAAAGCATATTTGAAACTGCGAATGTGGCTGTTAACCTCGTGAAGCATGGGCTGAAGTAGTAGTACGACGTCCCTGCGAGGAACTCTTCCCGACGGCGGCAAAATACCAATCTGGGTTTCGGCTTGTAGGTTGTAGTCTTCAATAAAGTACAGTTGAATGAATTTAGGCGTAGAAGACTCCTCGGGCAGCAGAAACCCAATGCGGTGGTATACCTGCCCCTGTACTTTGAAAGTGGGCATCCAACCCTCTTCTCGAACCACCTGAGCGCTAAATGAGGTAATTTGAAAGGAGTTGTTTTATTGCCTAATTGTTTTAAGGAAGTGGTTGGAGTCGGGATGAGAGACGTCTATTAGTCCCCTCAACGGGGTAGGTGGTTCATGCAGAGCTGGCAGTCGAACTTTGCTGGAGGAGCAGCACAGACCGGCAGACTCCCCGGCCCATTTGCGGACGTTGCAGAATTGGCAAAAGCAGGTCATGGACCCTACATTGATGTCGTCACGCGTAGTTAAGTTAATTCCGAGATCGTGATTGAAAGCCAAGAAAGACCAAAAAGAGCTACTGGGACAGGTAACACTACGGTTGGCCGTAAGGCGCGGTATGTTGCCGTCGAGGCGTCTGCGGCGAGCTTGGGGAGTTTGAAATAAGCGCACAGCGGGTATTTTTGTAGCAAACCTTGAAAGTCTGTTGGCCTTTGTCTGTGGGCCCTCGGAGTTTCTGGCAACAGAAGTCGCTGCAGCGTTGCTGGCATTGCGCGTTGCCCGCTGCAGCTCCGTCTCGGACTCCCTCGACCTAGATGTTGCAGAAACGTCCCGGGATTGACGTGCACACCTGCGGTGAAATTTTTCAGCTGCCATCGACCTGGCAGTGGTGGTAGCATTCCTAGCATTTCGAACAGACCTACCGAGCGGAGTCTCAGCAGATCTAGCGGTCGCCGTTGTAGCAGCGTCACTGGATTGACAGTCGCGCCTGCGGGCAGGTGTCTCTATTGCCCTCGACCTGGCAGTGGTGACAGCATTCGTAACATTTCGCACAGACCTACGGAGCAGTGTCACAGCAGCCCTAGCGGTCGCTGTTGCAGCGGTATCCCTGGATTGACGCGCCCGCTTGCTGTCAAGTGTCTCTATTGCCCTTGATTTCGCAGTGGCAGCAGCGTTTCTTACGTTACGAAGAAGCCTTTGATGATGAGTCTCGGAAGCCCAAGATGCAGAGGCGGTTGCTGCAGCCTGTGCGTTCATTCTCGACCGTTGTACATTCTTGAGACTTGATCGCAATGAGGCCCTGTAGGCAGCTTTCCCAGTCAAGCAGGGGGTGCGCTCCTCTGTGGCTGCGAGGCCTGCGTGAGGGAGCTGCGTTGAGCGACCTGTGATAGTCGCATTGTAGTCTGCTCCTGGGACTCGCGGCCCCTTCTTACCCTCATAGCAGACGCTTTTGCAGACCGAACGCTAAGATTTACCCTCATTTTTGGCGGCATAGGGAAAAGTGGTGCTAGTAGTTGTTGATTAGGATTGCTCAATTGCAGGAGTACAAAGTCTAACTTAGTATCGCAAAGCGTGAGCCAGAAGCAGGAAGGCAGGTATTTAAGTAAAACAGCTGAATAAATTGTTTATGGTAGTTGGAAAAATGTAGTGAAACAGACAAACGGAAAACAAAAACGTAAGAAACAACTTGCGGTAGAAGAAATGATCAGTTGAAGGAGCCTATCGTATCAACCAGATGGCGGCGTAACATGAGCATAACTGAGAACTTCGCCCCACAGCTGTACACAGCAGGTTCAAATGCGAAGTATTACTGGCCAATCAGTTGTGCCGATCAGTGAGCGTCCTATGGTCTCGAACACCAATCAGCGACCGCGTACTGCACTCAGCCAATGAGATACCGCTATGTGAAGCATGTTCACGCGTGTGTGAATAACAATCAGGTGTAGAGTCTGTAGTGTAGACGTCTCAGTTGAACATACGTTTGATTGGTGTATTCGCAAATTCCGATGAAGACATGATTGTATCTACTTCCCTCGGGTATTAGTTGATCACAAAGGAGCTCACAGAGCAAAAGTTTTTTTATTGTCACGACTAAAGCCGATAAAGTTAATCAAAATCCCAAGCAAGTTGCGAAAAAGATCGCCAAATTTAGGTAAACGCGATTTGAATGGGAAGTCAAAAGGGGTATGATTTCATCGATTTTTATCCGATAATTGAAACCGATATTGAAAACGAAAGTCAGCACCTCAATATTGTCGGTAAATACTATGCTCAACGGGAATTTTTCTGAAAATCCTTCGCCATGTGCGAAAAATATATTCAAAAATCAGCGAGAGTGGTCTTGAATCGGATGTCTCTAAGAGATCGATTGTATCGATTGTTTCCAGTAATTGATATCGATATTGAAATTGCATGTCAAAACGGCATAACTGTTGATACAAACAACGCACAACCTAATTTTGGTGGAAATTCTTCGACATTTGCGAAAAATATAGCCAAAAATCAGCTTGACTGGATTTGCATTGGAAGTCAAATGTGACATGATGTTATCGATTTTTTCTGATAATTGATACCGATATTGACGAAAAAGGTCAGTAACTAATAACTGTTGATAAAACTAATGCTCAACATGATTTTCGTGAAAATTCCTTGCAGTTTGCGAAAAGCAGAGCCAAAAATCAGCTACATTGGATTTGAATCGGATGTCCCAAAGTGATCGATTTTATCGATGTTTTCCGATAACTGATATCAATTTTTAAAAACGAAGAACAGCACGTCAAAACTATAAGTAAGGAAATTGCTCAACATGAGTTTGGTGGATATCACTTGTAATTTGTGAAAACTATCACTGAAAAACTGATGAATTTTTTTCGAATTAATATTCGACCCCCTGTCGGTTTTATCGATTTTTTTCCAAAATCGGAAGAACAATCGAAAAGTCCGAAGACGTTAAGTACGAACGCCGTAAATTCCCGATCTGTGAGTGAATTTTCATGCCAATCGGACGAACTGTTTGCCCAGGATGAGGTAACAAGTTGACAAACACACATACTCACAGACACACTAACAGAATGCCATTTATAGATATAGATGTTGAGGACATAAGGGCGCGTAAATTGCTCTTCTCGTCATGTACTTACCAAGAAGACGATGTTCTCATTAGTTCGTTACGTACACAAGTTAATATGCAAATAGGCAGATAAATTTGCAAAATTAAAGGCAAAAATTCCTGGTATCTTACGTTTTAGCTGACGAAAAAAATTGCATCCAGAAAGTAGCAAATGTATAGGCTTGTAGCAGATTTTATGAACATTTTAAAACTTATGTCTTCTCGTTCGCGGGTTGTGGAAAACAAAAGAAACTGCTATTTGAAACCGGCAATTAATACAAAATGTATGTATATATATTCAAAACTTGCGGTGGGCCATTTGGGGATATTGTGGCACATTGTGTACCAGGTCTCTGTATTCGACCCGCAAAAATGTGTGGATGGTTCTGCACAAAACCTTCACCTTACATACATACATACATACATATATATATATATATATATATATATATATATATATATATATATATATATATATATATATATATATATGAAACTAGTGTGTGTTTTGTTATGAGAAAGCCGTCCTCATAAATAAATGAAAAAAATGATATCTAATCTAAAAAAAATTAGTGACTGTTCTAGAGACAAGTACAGGGAGATTTGGGGCAAGGTAGAAATGATATTTTTTGTTGTAAATTACAGATGACGAATGCTATTGTCTCTATAAGAAGATTTCCCTAGAGAGATGCAAATAGAAACTGAAAATGAATGAACATAATTATATACCCTTTCAGGGCCAGTCAATTGCTATCTTATTGGTCCGTTCTACAAAACAGAAAAAAATATTTGTCCACTGTTTCTCAATCTCATTCTGTCTTTCAGTGTTCTCTGTCCTTGTTTGTGTATCTGTCTATCTCTCTCAATCTGTCTCTCTCTCTCTCTCTCTCACACACACACACGTATATATATATATATATATATATATATATATATATATATATATATATATATATATATATATATATATATATATATATATATATAACAGTATATTTATTTATTTACCAGTACCTGCCTGAATATTCGAGAAAATCTTTTGTAAATATATTATGTAATAAATAAATAAAAACAGTGCATCTACGCAAATAAATCTACGCAAATAAATTAAAAATATGTCGGATTTAATAGATTTCCTAAAAAACTTTAATTGTTTACGTTATGATACGAAACAGAACAGATATATATATATTTCAACAATCGAGAAGATATGTGTTTAAAATTACTATTCGGACTTTGCTTGATCAGGAGGTCCTACGTAGCCGAGTGGTCTAAAGCAAGTCAGATCAAATGACGGCTTCCCCTAGGGGATGCAGGTTTCTATCCTGCTGGAGAGCGCATACTTTATATATATATATATATATATATATATATATATATATATATATATATATATATATATATATATATACAAACACTCAAGAGATCAATTTCGATATATTTTGTTTTATTTGAGTCTATTGTAATTATACTGATCTGAAAAGATTAGCTTTTTATTATAATGATTTGATTTTATGGTAAATTTCTTATTCTTAATCTGAGTGCAACTGCTACCATATAACCCGGTAATACCTGCGGTATGTTTGGGTCATCGTCAATTAAATCGTTTCTTCCACAAGGCCTTTCTGGTGAGGAAGATGGATGCACTGGATGCAGCCATTTGGGAAGAGTTCAATATTTTTACAATTAAATCAGAAACATCAACAGGTGATGGTAAAATTTTCACTCAATACTCGTACTGATTCAACGAGAAACAAAAAGCTGGTAAAATATTTCCTTCGGACAAACCCACTGAATGAAAACACATTATTCTATTTAGCAATTCTATTACAATTGAAGTGAATTTATCTAAGCTTAACATAAAATGTGTGACAACTACTATTACAAAATAAAATGGTAATATGTTAGATTGAAGGAACTTGCTTTTTCATCTGTAATGATTCCCACAAGGAATGTATAGAAGAAACTTCGATGAATTTAAATAAAAGAGTAAACGAACATAAAATAGATCTTTTTCAAAACAACACATTCAGTGCATTGTTTGTCTACTGGAATAAGATTAACGATAATTTCTTTTTAAAAGTGCTACTTAAAAGACAAAGCAATTTACTAAGACGAAAGTGTATAGAAAGTGCTTTAATCGCTACATCATCCAAAGTAAATTTCCATCCAGGTTCTTAGAACATTTCGGTTTTTATTGGCAGATCTCCTGTTATCACAATGTGGGATATTTAATAACAAAAATGAAAAAAAAAAAAAAATGAAGAAAAAGAAACTGTATTAAATTGTCTAGAACACATACCAGGAAAAATTAAACGTTTAACATTTTAGCACGACTTCCCTTCGTGTGCATGTGTAGTTACATTGAAGTAAACTTTACTTTAATCCGATGAGGCCTTAAAGGAAACTCACCACATGAAACATTTTTCACTTATATAAAGAATTTACAAAAAACATATATAATGGCATTTTTATTGATATTTATTTTATAATTTCGTATTTGCCTGGCCACGCACATGAAAATAAAAGATTAGTAGTGGAAAGTTTTGCGATGATTTGGAAATAGGATTGATAACTATGATAAATTTAAAGCTAAAGTACCTAAAATTAAATAAGACGTTAACTTAAGTAAATTTTACAGATAAATTCTCGTAAACAATAAACTTCTGCGCCAGTCAAGTCGTCAACTCCATAAATAAACAGCTACCGCTGTTTTAAAAACTGCAACCTTAAGGTATTTTAAACTTAATATTTTATTTAAATCTGATTAATATTCCTCAAAGTTTTACAAAAGTATATTTAATTTTTGAAATAATTCTTAAAGGTATTTACATCTGGATGACTGATGGCTAAAATGGTGCTAAAATCAGACTACCAGACCATGTGTACTAAATAAAACCATCGATACAGTTAACAATGGAGAAATAAAACCGCAACAAACTAGCATACTTGGTTGTACTAATATCTCGTACAGAGCATAGGTTCAAGACATCCTGTATACCGTGTACCAACATTCACTGGAAGATACCTCAACGTCAACTTCCACCACCCGTACAGTGTAAAGAAAAAGAATGTCCGTTGCTTACAACATCGCGCAAAATTCATAAATGGTGACCCAGAGTCATAAACAAGAAATGTTCAGTGTATGCAGTATTCTACAACGTAAAAACAACCCTGGGTAGATGTCAGCATCTCCGACAAACTGGGTCAGAAGGGTACAAGGGGATAACAACACTCAGAGTAGGCAGACCTGTGGTCCATATAACACCTGGACAACCGTTAAAAGTTGTTTAACACTTCACAGACACCTTATCGCGTATGACACCAACCAAAGAGGAGAACATGACTAAGAACTGTGTGTACATAATCCCGTGCAGCTGTAACAAGAAATATAAAGGAGAAATAGGTAGTCTCCTTAAGAACATCATAAAGACGTAACACAAGGGGAAATAGACATATCAGGCGTAGCTGACCACGAATGGAGGCGAAAAGGAGATCACTGGTTTTGTGGGTTGAAGTTGAAATAATAGACAGAGAACATCACTGGAAAATACGAAAACTTAAGGCATGTTCTAGGTAGGCCATAAAAATTTCCTAAGCCGGACAAGCATACAAATGAATACAATATGGGAAAGCAATAATAACAAAAATTGCAATATGATCTCTGGTAAAAACGTTTACTGAGACATTAATTTTGTAAGCCCCCAACATTTCATACATTGATGTCCTCAAAGACACAAGGCCCAATAGATAAAAACTTTAGCTGAATCTAGTGACTTGACCAAAATAATCGTGAGTTGGCTACTAGAATTGGAGAGTTGAGTTAAAGGGAAAAAACTGAGACATCCGGAAGTCATGACACGTGGAACTATAATACAATCTACCCTGGTAGACGAAATAAAGGGGTCAGTTCGACATTCCAATCACTTGAAGAAAGCTGGAGACGAAACGTCATGAATATGACAAAATGAGATGAGGACAACAATCCGAACAATATAAATAGCGTAAATAGTTAAAATAACTCATCTTAGAAACATAGACATATATTGTAGTATTTAATAAATTAGATTAATATATTAAAATTAATATGTTAGCTTGAGATTAAAACGAAAATAAAAGCTTCAATTAAGAAAAAAATCTTATTTTAAACCTTAAGTAAGTGGAGGTACCTATATTCATATCTGTAAAAACAACATAAATGAAAGGAAAGACACGAGGAAAACTGTTTATACTAATGAGCTTCGATCAATAATTTGGTTTACGGAGGAGTTCCACTCTTAGCGGTATTTTATCATGTCTCATTTATTGAGCGTTCCTTTCAGAAATATTTTACATATTGATATTCTAGTAATATATCTACATCACAAATTTTTATGAGACCTTGTAAATTGACTATCCACGGTATATTTCACTTTCGAAACTAAAACTAGTAAACCATTAACTTTCCTAGAAATTATGTTAAACAGAGCCAATAGCAGTCTCCAACTAATGTTTTACAGAAAATCTACCAACAAGAAGGATCTCAAATCTATTATTTTCACCTTTGCAATAGAATA
>OZ038486.1:111224752-111234752 GCA_964036315.1 Acanthosepion esculentum | reverse complement strand
TGTTTTCACATGGACCAACAATACAAGGAAAGATGGTCTCGATCATTTTTCTATAATAAATTGATTTAAAATGAAATATAACCGTGTTACACTGCAGCTCAGAACATACACCAAGTTCTTTGATAGAATGAAGTCTCTTCCATTCAGACGCTTGTACCTTAAATCTTACCCTTCAATTAGATCGTTACCCACGATTGATAAACAAAACTTCTAGCAGTATACCGGATTTTAATCTTGGATTGGAACTTACCTATAAATGAGCAAATTTGAGATGGGGCAGATGTAAGATGGTAGGGGCACAGTCTAACAGTCTTCCTTGTTCGAGGCCCGTTTCGTCTTTATGTATGCCTTTTCTCGGTTTGCTCAGTTTTATAGACAATAATTTTCCATGTCATCATCGTCTAAAAACATAATTTATCTTCATTCCGTGACTTTCTCTCTGTCTGAGTCTCTTGCTCCGAAGTTGACTTCATTTACATCGGTCGAAAGTAAATGTCCGAATCCATTTTTGCGACAGGTCCAGCTGTTTTCATTTTAACAAGACCTCAGCTGATTGATATTGCTAAAACCGCTTACTTTTTGAGTCTCCACCACAATATCCGCTCATAGGCTCAACTACAGTAGTGTTAAGCATTTATCGATTTTGTACGTGTTCTACTTGGATACTATCGAGCATTTTGTGTATTAATAATGGATGGCTTTTCATTTCAGAGTATCTCTGCTATGCCGACGAGCAAACCCCGATGCAGACCAGCTCAGTCATATCATTTATGTTGCATCTGTAATGAAAAAAGCATTGTGCGCTCTCCCCAGGCTGTAACTTTCTGGCGTGATCTTTAGTTGAACAAGGCTATTATGATCAAACCCTCGGTCAGGATGACTTGTGATTTTTTGCTAGCATGACCATTGACTGCTTCCGAACGTTTTTGTCTATCTGCTTTCACACACAAGGTTTTTCAAAGTTGCCATATCATTTTATGCCAATAATACCAAGAAGACAACTTATTGAAAAAATCGTCCATGGTCAGATGTTTTTACAAATTTCATCCTCATGCAAAATAAATAAATTTATATGTGAGTGTGTAAAAAAAAAGAATGCATTTTGGATGTAGACGAGCATAATATTTGGGGTATCGAAATTAATAAAACGGATTCGTATATTGTTTCCTACTGTTTAATTCCATTTCGCTCTAATGAACTACAGAAAGGCCTTGTTCTTTTTCTCTCGTAACATCTCATCCTCATTGGCATGTAATCTTATTCAACGCAGAATTGAGTGGATGGCACACACAGACACTATATATATATATATATATATATATATATATATATATATATATATATATATATATATATATATATATAAATAAAGACAAAAGACATCTTTTCTCTAGCAATGCGTTTGCTCTGATGAACTTTATCAAGGTAAATGTCTAAAGATAAAGTCCACGAGAACAATAAACGCATTGGTAAAGAAATTTTTCATCTCGTGCTCGGATAGCCTTTAGACATTTACCTTGATAATGTTAATCAGAGGAAACGTATTGCTAAGGTTGTCCTTTTGTATTTATTCATATTCTCTCTCTCTATATATATATGCATACATACACACACACATACACACACACATATATATATGTATTGTGTGTGTGTGTACCATCCACTCAATTCTGCGTTAAATTTGATCGCATACAAATGACGTTTTACGAGTGAGAAAGAACCAATAATGTGTGTGTCATATACGTTTATGAGGTGCGTAATTCACGGCACGAATATGAAGCCTTTCCAAATAAGATGTTTGGATATTTGATGAGATGAGAAGTCGATCGGACAAGAGATGTATTTTCTTCGATTTCTCCTACAGATAAAATTCTCTTCGGAAATTAATATTTGAAAAGGAAGGCAGAAACCAAGAATTGAAGAATCTCCTAATGACCCTTGGCCCAATTTTATACACAGAATAATCCTGAGATCAATCTGATTCAGAAATTATACTTGAACTTTCAATATTTTTATTTTAGTACGAGTGTAAATATCGGTTCAATTTTAATGGAGTTTTGACATGAAGATTGAGAGTTATGGGCATGAATAAATACATACAAAACAATTGAGATGAAGAAAGAAATGACGAGACAATATCTCTCTTTTTTATACACACACACACACACACACACACACATATATATATATATATATATATATATATATGTGTGTGTGTGTGTGTGTGTGTGTGTGTGTATTTTCACGCTGTCACATGATAAAAATCTACGCCATGCACGTGATATAACATCATCGCGTCTTTTGAATTTAAAAGGAATTTAACGTTTTTAGTTTGTAAAAAAGTAGCAACATGATTACGCTACAAGATAATTGGCAAATGTTTGTTTAAAAAAAAAAAAAAAAAAAAAAAAAAAAATTTTTGACTAAAATATTGACCCTGAAGATGAACAATGATGTTCGAAAGCGCTAGGTCATCGTATGGAAAATACATATTTCGGAACTATTTTCAAATAAAAAGTCTCATTAGAGAATATGAGAAAATTCAAAAGAAAATATGTAAGACTATGTTGTCTTTAACATTCAACACTACATGTTTGAAAGAAAAGTTGCTGCCAAATTATACATATATATATATATATATATATATATATATATATATATATATATATATATATATACACACACACACAAAAAAGAGAGAAACAACAGATGAAGTAAAATTCCACTGTTCGTAGCATTTACTTTAAAAAGTGCTCAAGACGAAGTAGAGCAATATATTATTATTATTATTAGAGATTAGAACAAAAACATGTTGAAATCGCTACACAATAGATTTTGTGTTTCGTTACTATGTTGTACTTCTTCAGGTGATGGTAATAACTGGTGATTTTTAAGAATATATCAAGAACAAAGTGTTACCGCTTTTTCAAAATATGAAGTGAGGACACAACGTCAGAATTAAAAACAGACTTGTGGGTTTGTGTTGATCAACCAATTAAGTGTCAGATCTACGCTTAATAGAAAATTACGCTCAGAGGGTGGTGGTTGGGGAGTTATTATTTCATGACATGATAAACCGGAACTTAGATCATCAGTGACAATTGCGGAATGCCAATGTATCGTGATTACAGACAAATATGACATGTTAAATTTTTCTAAGGACGCTGATGGGATGTGTAGAATGATAAACATATATAAATTTAATTTCAATAGAAAAAATCGAGATTCAACAAGCTTCTAAAAGAAAATGTACATAAAATTAAAAATGTGGACCATCTACATAAAATATGAATAATACTAACTGGATAGAATGTATGACAATATTAATTCTGAATAAACAAATTACGACAATTACTTGTAGAAGGTGGGCCGTTATTTACTTATAAATTATGGCCATAAGAAATGGTACTATCTAATTTTTTAAATTTAACTTTATTGTAAGGTTAAAATATATACTTTGTCGGCAATTTACAGTTAATTATTTCTTTGGTTTAATAATGATTTTTGTAAGCAAATCTGATAATTCCCAGTTTTTCTTGTAATCATAAGAAGCATGGTTCATTTAAAGATTTCAGGTTCTATCATTTTTTAGGATTTTCCATTTTACCGTTGGGGTTTTGTTAACTTCTTTTAAGTTCCAAAAATATTTTTGGACTCTATCGTGACTGAAAAGTACTGACTGAGCTGCTCCTATCCATATATAGCAGCAGTACTCCATTTTCTTCCTGATCTGGCTTTTGTAAAGGTAGGGGATAACAGGAGGAGTCAGATACAGGGAATCGATCAGTTTCCAAGTATCATCAGTGATCGATCGTATGTATCTGGGTTGAGCTTAAGTCCCAATAGGCGCTCATGGCACGAGACAGCTCTAAGAGAACGACTTTTCATCGAAAATTCAGGGTGATGATGGAAAGCAACTAGTTAATTTTATTCTGACATTGAATGTGACCAGCTAGTCCTTTCCCTGCTCACCTGTTACAGCTGAGTTACCAGGATAGATCAGCTGCCAGGCATTTCGTCATCTAGAATTTCGGTGGCGCATCTATATACCGTTGTATCATCAGTGTAGATATTTACAAATGATCCGAAATTATCTGAATGGAGTGCCAGGCAACGTTAACCATAACCCACCTACTTCATGGTCCGATCTGTTGCGCGTTCAAATTTGCTCTTGTGTAGATCGCAGTTTTAAAATGAGGTTGTTTTTAGCTAATCTTGTAACATTTTGGTCATTCTCTACCGGCGTCATTCATCAACAATGTATTTCAGCCTACAATTGCTTTTCTCTGTGATAATCTCTTTTTCTGACTCTTCTAAAATGTTCTCGGAAAACAATGTAGACATGTGTTTCTAGAGAAGGTTGGGGGAGAAAAACTTAGGTTAGGAGTTTTCGAGATAAACAAAACGTACAGGATACTGCGGTGCTCAAAGTCATATACATTGCCTTTGTTTTTCCTACTAATCCATAAAATAAAATTCGCTAAGCCAATTGATCATATTAAATGCATATATCTATTCAATTACTGCTATGATCTCGACTGATTAGAATTTTGAATAAAAGATCCTTTAGAGTCTGTCTATATTTCTGAGATGAGGTATTATGTACAGTATTTACATTAGTCGGACTATTGTCCTCATTTTTGTCGCCATATTTGTCACAACGTTTCGGCCATTGTACGCTCCGGCCTTCTTCAATGGTAGGAATTTCGAACTGAACCCTTTATTTCAATCACTGGGGTAGACTGTTCTAGTTCCACGTGCCATGTTTGATGGATGTCAGCATAGAAATAAATACAATATGGGAACCAGTAATAAGGAGTGCCAGAGAAAAGCAATGATAACAAAGTTGCAATATGAGCTCTGGTAAAAAAATGAAATGATAACAGCAAAAATTGCAATATGAGCACTGGTAAAAAATGGTTGCTGAAAACATGAGGTTTATAATACCCAGAAATTCATACCTTAAGGACACATGGCACAGTGGATAAAGGCGTTGGTGGAGAACTTTCAGAGGGAAAATTAGCAGGAGATAACTGATAACTGACATCCATCAAACATGGCACGTGGAACTAGAACAGTCTACCCCAGTGATCGAAATAAATGGTTCAGTTCGAAATTCCAACCACCTGAAGAAGGGAAAAGGCCGGAGCGTACAACGGCCGAAACACTGTGACAAATATGGCGACAAAGATGAGGAAAATACCCTTTATTTAACATTTACGTACTTGACCAGTGAATATATCGAAATCACCCCAAGTAATGCCACTATATATATATATATATATATATATATATATATATATATATATATGTATGTATGTATAGATAGATAGATAGATAGATAGATAGATAGATAGATAGATAGATAGATAGATAGATAGATGTAGTGGATAGCGGCATGGATTGAGGTATCGGAGAGTCGAGCTGGAATTCCAGTCGAATCCATTACATTCGCTTACGTGCTAATACCTTGGAAAAGGTGTGAATCTTCTTCTCTCCTATCGCTCCTTCCATGAAAAATGCTCAGACGAACTACATTCCTTAGCTCCACCAGTTCTAACCTTCACGGCTAAGACCTTCTATGTCACGCGCATTGCAACGAATCTCCATTCCATTCACTTCCACTGGCGAGCTTTCCATTCGAACGGTTGCTTCCCCTTTCACTACAATCTTTTTTATTCAAAACAAATCTCCAGTAACCGTGCTTCTTACTCTGTAACCCTCTACTTCGAGTGCCTTGTGGTCTTTGTAAAGGGGAGAATTATTTTTAAAAAAGATCAGACTTGAGGCAAACATTCACAAAATATCCCGACAATTGATAAATAGAAAACTGGGAAAAAAGTCGCAAGGTCACGAATGCATTTACGATGCTCGAAAAATGAGCTAGAATTTAGCGTAAACATCAAAATATGGATTCATCCTTCATTTTATCAAATATTTATATTGATGCTTTTGGTATATTTGTACCAGGAACATTTTGCTGGCATACGTACTGAATTTATGATTATGCTGTACCCATCCTACAATTGACATTAACAGCAGGAGAGCACGCTGTCAGAAATGAAAAGTTGGCTCATGGAACACAGCAATGTGTTTTCTGCAGTCACCACATGTCAGTCCCTTACAGCACTTTTGAAGTTTCGGCATGTGGGGCAAAGGAAGATTTGAATTTTCAATCAGCAGCCAACCATAGGGCATAGACCTTTCGAAAGTTTGCTTCCACATCCATGCCAAAAATAGTGAGGTGCTTCAAATATCAACGCAATACTAAAATATGACTAACAAACTTATCTGTAAGTATATATATATATATATATATATATATATATATATATATATATATATATATATATATATATATATATATATATAACGTAAATCATTCAAACGAAAAACAAATACTGAAGCTAGTTATATGTGCCATATAACTAGCTTCAGTATTTGTTTTTCGTTTGAATGATTTACGTTACATAAATTGAATACGCACTACAAAACCGATATATATATATATATATATATATATATATATATATATATGGCATATCTATCTCTCTCTCTCTCTCTCTCTCTCTCTCTCCATATATATATATATATATATATATATATATATATATATATATATATATGACAAAACTGAATTAGAAAAATTCCGGCGGATCGTTTGGGGACCTTGTGTCACATAGTGCACCGAGTTTGTGTATTCGGCCCCTCAAAATCTGTGACAGGTTCTGCACAAAACCTTCACCACTATAATCAAATCACATGTGCTGGTGTCTGGGCTCTCAGTTCCTAGGAACTGAGCTGCTTGACCCTCATACGTCGACTACGACGGGATAACCCACCATATAGCATATTTAGACAACAGGTATTCATGCAAACAAGTTTGATTGAAAGGAACCGATAAGGTCTCTCTTTAAGCCTTTTATTATATTTTTACAATTTTTGGTTATGGTGGCGAGTATTTTGTTCGAAGGTTTAGATAAACAGTTCGTATTTTGCTATTTTCAAGTACTTTCGACTATCGCAGTTATAATCACGAACCATTGTGATGTCTGTGTCAGTTAGAATTCGTTTGTCTTCATCCTGGTATTCCTTGTGAATCTGACCCGAAAATTGTAAAAATATAAGAAAATAATGACCAGGCAGACTTTGTCGGTTCCTTTTTAATTATATTTGTTTGGAGATTTCGAGAAAATCATCTGGCTTGGCAAGTTTCATCGATTAAAAAGTATTATCAGATAAACGTATTCTATGTCAATTAAATCCACATTTTGCAACATAGAAACGTAATTCAAGTTAATTATATGAACTCCTGATTTTTCATTTCAGCTATATCATTTTTAATATTGGATTTCTTTTTTAATTTCAAATAAGTTTATATATAAATTCATGTTCTTTTTCGTTCGAATATTCTCTTCTTAGATTCTGGTATATTTGGGTGGCATCGTTAATATTTCATTTGATAGATACCTCCTACTGATGTAAAGTTTCCGAAATGACATGTGTATTCCATTCTGTCGTATACTCAACCCTATCTATCTATCTATCTATCTATCTATCTATCATAAGATGGTCGTAACTGCTGCGTCAACGGGCAAACTTTTTTAAACGTCTATCTGATCATTTCCTACTGCATTTGCTAACTTTGCTACATCTGTTATCCTTCATCTTTTCTAAGCATCCGCCCACTTCCAATTTTATCGTTTTCACATTTATGCTATCTCTTATCTTGTTCGGTTCTCTGGAAAATGTTATGCTCTTTCTGAGAGTTGTTCTTTCTAATAGACTTTAATTTTTTTTTAAATTAATTTCTAATCGTTTTAATTTCTTTGTTTCAGTTCTGACACATCATGGCTGTTATTAAGCGCTTTAATTATACACTATACATTTTAAGCATATTGAGAGTGAGTGACAGATATTCTTTCTTAAACTCTGTGGAGCCGCAGACTCTCCATGCCACTGTGATTATGTAGCAAGTATTTTTTTACATATGAACTTCCCTGCCAAACTGTTTTTGTAATCGGAATTATCCTTCTACTAATTTAGCTGCACAATCCAATTTGCTTTGCTATTTAATCCATAGCTGTTTAAGGTAGATTGGCAAGAGGCTTTTCATCACTTAACATCATCAGTTCAATGTCCGGGTGTGGTCGTACGGTTGCTGTCTATCGCTTTCTCTACATATCTGGTTTGAAAACGGAAATGTATTTCTTCATGTGTAGAGGGTCTCGTGAAAGTAAACCTCATCCATCTCCACGTCAAACGATAACGGATGTCCTCCATCTCGAATGATCGCCTTTATTACAGACACGTGTGTAGTGATTCCATCAGTCGGGGAGGAGGACTCCGTACTGGCAGTTGACCAGTTTAGGAATAGGCTGGTTGCATACATAGCTACAGAGTCCAGTCTACCCCATTGTGCTTGACCTCACAAGAGAGTTCATTTTTTTTATTTTTTGCCTTTTAATTCTTTGAGGGTATAACCTATTACACAAAAGCAATTAATGGCAACATGCAGTATAATGAATGCAACGATGACAAACGATAATAATTTACCTTTTTCGTAATTTGTATTTCCACATAGATGGGAAAGATTCTATTCTCTTGTCTTGTGACCCGAGTATGTTTCGGTTTGTTAATTGCACCATCATTAATAAGAAACGCAATAAAACATAATTTCACCCCATATGAGAAACGCGGTTGCGGTTGTACATAGTTATGCAAAATGGACACACAGGTATATATATATAAAATTCGAGTTTCACGATCTTCAAACGACTTGTGCCGTAGAAATTGTCTGAAGAACGTGCGTGTGTGAAAATTCGGTTACAACAAGAGCCATCCTTTCATAGGATTTGACTTTGTTAACCTATTTTTGGCTCGTTCTAGGCAAGCTAGATTTCGAACACTTTATTGAGTTGGTAGTTTTGCCTTTAGGACTTTTTTCTCTTCCTTTTTTCAGTATCGTCGTTTTTATTCGAGAAATTATGTAGATAATAGTTGTAGGTTTTACAAGTTGTCCGTTGTTTCCATCAAGATTTTGTCTTTCTATCTATCTATCTATCTATCTATCTATCTATCTATCTATCTATCCATCTATCTATCTATCTATCTATCTATCTACATAGACACTGAAGTCAACACCCACCAGTGACAGTCTCATTAGCCTGACGATTGCGTTTAAGCATAAAATCCTGTCCCCGGTGTTTGTTGATTTCAATATCTACGTTGATATTTACATACGCTCTATTTCAGTATTTGAGCACTTTAAGCCGAAAATATAGCATAATTTAAAATAAACTATTTACCCTATATATATATATATATATATATATATATATATATATATATATATATATATATATATATATATAATATAAGACACACACACACACATATATGTATATATGTATATATATATATATATATATATATAAATATATATATATATATATATATATATATATATATATATATATGTATGTATATATCAGAATGCGTATTCCACTCTAATTAATACATTACATCTAATTAATACATTAATTCATCCTCGCAGCTGCATTTTGAAATATTGAAACCTGTATTGTTATATTTAGCTAAACGTTGTTAATATTTGGAAAATTCTTACCTTGACATGTCTTGCCAATGGTTTTCATAAAAAAGAAAAGATTTTTTCTGATAATGCCACTCGGCGAGACATCTATAAATATTTTTCCAAATAAGATATGATACCTAACGATTTAAAAAACAAAATCATCGATGCTTCCGTTCACACCATGTCAGATATGCATGACGTTCTTGTAGTGGGCATCTGGATGAAGACACACTTGCCTTTCCGTTGAAAATAACCGATTCCCAGGTGTTCATGTTGACACTTCTGATCGAATTGGCTCTGATCTGTACTGTATACGCTGCTCTGTCTGCCACCGTTGCCTTTAGAATGTGTGGCCTCACTGTTAGTCATATCGGAGGCCAAACGATGCATGACAATCAACATGCA
>OZ038486.1:111152252-111219752 GCA_964036315.1 Acanthosepion esculentum | reverse complement strand
AAACATCAACCTTCCTGTTACTGTAGTTTCTACCAATCAGGTATCATCCGGTAGGAAAATTGGATATTCGATCCCGAAACCCTCTTATATACAATTATGTCGCTGGCAAAGGTGAAAAAGAAAGAAGTAAGTAAAATGCTTTACATAAATACTCCTACCGAAGTTCGTAGCTTGCTAGATGTTATTTCCTTACACGCTGCCATGATATACGATCTTTTGTTAAGCAGCTTATGCTGCTTAACAAAAGATCATGACTTTACGTAAAGAAGGGCATAAAACCAAATTCATATTTAAACCAGCTGCAACATCTACAATCGGTGATCAGAAAAATAAAGAAATAATTGGTTTAAACCCCGCTTTAATTTAATGATAAAAACGAAAATTGCTAAAATGTTCATAGCATTGTTAAGTAAGCATTTCCTTAGAAATTTCGTGTAACAAAGTTTTCAATAAAAGCACGCTAAAAATCAGTTACAGTTATATAAGAAACATGGAAAAAAAGACAAAATAATAAAAAATGGATATGAGTCGAGTGATTCCCAAAGCAGCCGAGAAAAGCTGGAATTGCCAGAATGTAACAAATTGTCCGCTGAATGGTAACTGCCTCGTAAAAGATCTTGTTTTCAAAGCTAAATTAGAGCCTAGAAAGGGCCAAGAAAAATGTAAATTGGTCCCACAGAAGAATCGTTTAAAACGAGATATTATCATCACTTCTTTTAAGCTAGCAACATACAAAAGCAACACAAAACTTCATAGTTATGTATGGGTATTAAAGAGAAACACCATAAAAGTCCCATAGTAAAATGGGATCTGTTGAGAAAAATACGGTCATTTAACATCGGGAATAAAATGTGTAAATTATGCCAAGCGGAGAAACTGTCGATTATGCTATACCCTGTTCATGCTATAAGCTGTATCACGAAAGGTCTGAGATCATAACAGCATGCAAAGAAATTCCTACTAGCAATCTATAAACCTGTATTTATATAAAACACGTTATTTTTTTCTTTCCTCATTTTACTACTACTTTCTCCTCTTACCATCGATTAATTGTGTATGTAAGAGTGTCTTGGGATGAAATGTCCAATTTTACTGCTTAGTGAAATTTGATTGGTATAAACAACGGTAGCAGGAATGTTTCTTTCAAATATTTTGTCTTAAATTGGTCTATATTTTCGTTTTTTTGTAAATGGTATTTAGCGCTAATAATTACATTAATTTAGCCATTTTTTGACATATATTGTTTTTTGTCAAAAGTTGAAAATTTTGAATTAAATTTTATATATATATATATATACACGTACACACACACACATATATATTATATATTATTTCAGACGTTAATTTTGTAGATACCTGTTTTTGAAATAGACGCTGTGTTTTTATTTTAAACAATATGTATTACATCTATCATCCTTGACACTCAAGAAAACGTAAAGAAAAAGTGCTCTTCGGAAGGTTCGATCCTGCGTCCTCGTTTGTTGATAAAAAAACACATTTTGATAGGATGTGCTTAAGACTGCTCAGAGCAGGCGTTAGAGCCCAGCAAGATAAGATTTTCCCTTTTAAAGAATGCACACACCATCACTCAGATTTTTCTCGAAACCCCATATCTACTGAGTTTCACATCCGAAACATAAACAAAGCCATTTCTAAAGAAGCGATGCATTAATTTTTTATCCGACATTTGTATTCACAGGGTATTTTTACTGGATAACCTTGTTTGAAATAGAAGCCTAAAGAATGAATAGATTTATTTTGAAACAATTGAAGTAATAAAAATGTGACATTAATAATAAATCCACGAATTGCTTAAAAATATTACTATAATTCGGTTTTAATGTATGAGAAAAAATGTCGGATAAAAAATCCTTTCAAAATTTACTGTTTAACTTTCAGGTACGAAATTAAAGTTAGCAGATATAAATGTATAGCTAATTCTGACTTTGTCTTACAATCTGGCTCCGTGACCAAATTAGTAGAGACACACTTCGGCTTAAGAAGTAGTTTTCCTGGTTCAAATCATGTCAGGGTTTATATATATATATATATGTATTGTTTGAATCGCCCGGGAAAAGATGAGAGCATTAAATCGGGAGGCTTTGTCACATCCTCTTTACTCATGTGACATTAAAAATAAAACCAAGGTGCTTCTGTTAATTTTTATTGCAATATCTTTATATGCGAAAAGGTGTCTTTTTTGTGACTTAGACTGTGTAGAAATTCTCAGCTAATCTATTAGTGATTTAAAGAACTTGAGTTGTGCCATTGTAAACGGTATATAAGTTATTAAAATCTAGACCAATTCCGATTATACACGCTCTTTTCATTTACTTATTATTTTGTTTCGAATACCGCTGTTCTGATTCTCTTCTCATTGTGATTTAATGTAACATATTCAAAATCTAGTGATTGTCGACTCCTGAGTTCGTCTTCAATGACTAAGTCAACATCTTTAGAACTTTTAAACCATTATGTGTTAACACCGTCTGATATTATTTCATTTCCTTTCCTTTCCACTTCTCGATTATTGCGAGAAGCTTCAGAGGCCTTGAGACTCACTTTAACATATTGCCAGAATCTAAATACTTATGCCTGCCATTATAGCATCTGTAACAAAAAGTACTGCCGAAAACTAGTCATTCCGCGATGATAAATATGTAATGAAAAAATCTGAGACTGTCCGTCACACATGATTTACATACACACTTGTAATAATTATGAGTCAATCACAAATACGTACTTGTGTTATATAATACACACACAAGCACACATATAAACAATGTGATTGAATTTGAAGTAAGGCATCGGAATTATATATTCTTCTCTCAATCAGTCTCGACAACACCTACCCTGGGCTTTTACGATGATGCAATAATGTTTATTGTCTGAATCGCCCCGGAAAAGATGAGAACATTAAATCGGAAGGCTTTGTCGCATCCTCTTTTCTTATCTCCGTCTGACTTTTGTTCTAGTAAATATTTGAAAAAGTTTTAGAAGGAAACCAATTTCATAATCGTGAAGTAGTTGGTTTATATTGAATGATTTCGGGTCGAGGGATACACATTTTGGCATATAGATGGGTTTCTGTTATGTATAAGGAGAGAAAATATTAACTTTCTCAAATATACTAAAGAAGAATTTTCTCTTTCCTATGTTTACATGCGAAAAGATTTCCTTCCAACTCTTGTATTTGTCTAGATTTAATACGACAGTAAAACGAATAAACTTCACACATGTTTACCGCCGTATGTTTTGTTTAATTTACTTGGCCAAATTATGAGCATCTTCAACAATCTTTTAGTTAACTTAAAATAAAATTCCATTTTTATCTTCTATACGGTGTGTTTTTCCTATTTCTTGTAGAAATTGTCGAAAATGTAGGTGAATCAGTTTCACTTTATGACGCTGGTATGACTGTATGGAGCGAAGACGAAAAAAAAAAACAGCAAGGCAGTCAAACACCAAATGACAAAAGTTGGTTTCCGAGTCGGAGGATTCGCGCATCCTTGACGTTAATAAATTACTCCTTTGAAAATATATATTTCACTTTTTTTTTATAATAAAAAAAACAAGCTTCATGGTCCTTTTGAAGACCACCTTGTCGTTTGGAGCCGTAAAATACGCCGACTGCATATCTGCAAGGGGTAAAAGTCCCCACCTGTTTGCCGTGGTCTGCGACCCGTGGTCTGCGACCCGTGATGTCTGCGAAATATGTCTGATATCTCTGGAACTAAAAGGCCATTAGCGGCAACACACCAGAGATGGAGATCGATAAGAAAAAAATATGCGAACATTTTATTACGAATAGAAAATTCCAAGAAATTAATATTAACACTTCCCCCAACAAAAACATAAATTTTGCAAAGGGAATAATAAGAAATAGTGAACTCTCCCTGCGCACCACGGTGAAAATTAAATCAGAATTAAAAAACAAAACAAAACAAGGTGTCACTGATACTAGAATGATTATAATAGTAAAATACAAAAAATAAATACAAACATCTACATCCTAACATTAAATACTCATCAAATACCAGAAACAATAAAGATCAGATACGAAATAACAAAGGTCGAACAATATATTCTGAACTCAGATGCCAGAAGTTTGGACACCAGAAGGACAACTGTATGAAAAAACTAATATATAGAAAATGCGGTACAAGGGACCCAAACCATATAGAGGCGGACTGCCTTGACGAAACCATGTGCTCAAACTGCTCTGAAAACCATCACGCCCGCTCAAAAAACTGCAACATTCTTAAACGAGAAAAAGAAATAATCAAAATTAAATAGCAAAAACAAATTCCCTTTCCAGAAGCACGGAAAGAGGTGATAACCTAGACAAAAATAATATTTATGCCAATATAGCCCCAAAGAATAAAAAAAAAAACTCTCAATGAAAAGAAGCCGAATCCCTTAATTGAAGCACCAAACTAGGTCAATGAGTTGAAAACACTACTAGAATAACAAAAATGCCTCTTAATTGATCTCAAAACAGTATTCACTAGGCGAAATGATAACAAATCACAGCAACCTCAGCCAAATGGAAAAAAATCCAGAAGAAATAACTAAAAAACCCTCCAAGGATAACCCAACATCAAACTCTACAGAACCCACACACACTCAATACCAAACCCAAAGCTGGAAAAAAACCAACAAGCCAAACGACATAAGAGAAACGCCAGTCAGGCAAAAGACCACCTGATCGAGATCTTAATCAAGATCAAAATCTAAAATCCTAACTAAGAACAAATTTGAAACATTGGAAAATATGGAAACCGAGGAAAAAAACGAAAGCAATAACAGATCAGAACAGAAATCTTGAAGTTCTCCTCACCGTCCTCTATCAGTCTCGGGAAAACACCCAGTCCCAACAGCTTCTAAAGCGATATCACTCATTAAAAATGCAAAAAAAAAAATCATCAAACTCCCACAAGACAGAAAGCGTCACCAAAAAACCTTCTAAACAAAAGGTTCTGATAGAAACCAAAGATAAATTCATATTGCTTGAAGGAATGGAAATGAAAGACAACTAAAACACTACAAGAAACAAACCAGAGAAAATAATCCAATGGAATATCCGTGGAATAAAGCCAAACTTTAATGAGCTGTTACTGTCACTGACTTACCTAAACCCTAACATTGTATGCTTACAAGAAACATTCCTAAAGGATAATAAACTAAAAATTAAAAAGTATGAAGTTTATAACCAAATACACAATACTGGGAATCTGAAGGCGTATCAAGTCTGCTCAGAAATATTAATCCTCAGAAACAAATTCGGCCTGACACCCCAATATACAAGCAATTACTGTTAAAGTAATTGTACAGAGAGAGATCAACACATGTTCCCTCTATATTCCACCGAATGATCCCGACAATAAAACCGAATTAAAGAAACTTATTGTACAGCTACGCAAACACATAATATATTCAGTGGGGATTTAAATAACCATAACATCGTGTGGGGAAGCAAACAGATCGAAAATGTAGAATGCTTCAAGAAACAATAAACAGCAGCACATCTATCTTCATTTAATACTGGATCTGAAACATACTTAAACCCAACATCTAGCTTTAGCCCTAACCATATGCGGCCCCTTCGATCTATATAGACTACGATTGGAGGTTGTATCAAGATACTTGCGGTAGCGACCGTTTCCCAGTTGTGTTTGAAATCTCTGTATCAAACGAGGAAGGCCCTACACATTGGAAGCTAAAAAGAGCGGATTGGGAAAAATATGAAAGTGAATGTAAAAAACGGCTAATTAAGGACACAAATGATGATGGGGATCCCTTTACGGAATCACTTAACACCGGAGCGGCAAAATGCATACCGAAAGGACAAACGAGGAAGAAACAAGATAAGTCATGAATTGATGAAGATTTCCAAGAGGCAATCGCACTTCTGCGAGCGACCCTGCGAAAATTCAGCAAAATGCCCACCACAAAATTTAACTGAGTTCAAACACCTCAGAGCATGGGGCCGCAGAACAATTAATGAAGCAGAGAGAGTGTTGGAAAAATAAGTAAACAACCTCAACACTTACTCTAAAAATAATGCTTGGGAAATGATAAGAAAAATATCAGCTAATACAATAACAAATCTATTACTTGAAACCTACTCGGAAAGCTCCAAGGCGGTTGGAAACCAGAGATTCCAAAATGTCAAAGAGACAGAGGAAAAGGTTAAACTCCACTTGCCATCAAATAACCGCGAACATTACAACAAACGTCTTACTATGATAGAACTCAGGGAGTCCATAGAATTGTCACATAACACAGAAGCGGGCCTTGACGAGATACGCTACGAATTCATCAAGTACCTCTCACAAGAATCCCTAGACTACCTATTACATATATTCAATAACATCTGGATAAATGGAGAAATTACAAAAACCAGGATGCAAACAACAATTATCCCGATTCCAAAACTGGGAAAAGATCATACAGACCCACAAACTATAGATTAATATTGCAACCTAGCTGCTTCTACAAGACAATGAAACAGTTGATTAATAGGAGACTGACCTTCTTCCTGGAAAAAAATAAAATGATAACAAAATTCCACTGTGGTTTTAGGAAAAATAAGAACAATAGACAAGATTGATAACCTTCATAAGAGAAACTAACTGCTGTCATTTTTATCTAGAGAATGTGTATGACTCTATCTGGAAGCACGGAATTATGAAGAAAATTTGTCTGAGCGCCAGATTGCCAGTCATTATTTAAAAGTTCGTTACAGAAAGGACTTTTAAAGTACGCGTAGGATCCACCTTTTCCAATCTTAAGAAGTAAGAAGAATGAATCCTACAGGGATGTATCCTGTCGGTAACGTTGTTCAGATATAAAAATAAGCGACATAACAAACTGCCTCAATGCCGGGGTGCTCACTATTTGTAGATGATCTTATGAGATGCTATCCCTCAAAGTATATGCACACTATGGAGAGACAGTTTCGACAATGCGTAAACAAAATAGGCAAATGGGCAACATCATACGATTTTAAAATTTCAAAAAAGGAAACAAAATGCGTCCACTTTTGCCAAAAACGTAAGCGGCACAATGACCCGGTGCTAACACTAGAATATACGGAGATACAAGTCGTTGATGAATATACATTTCTAGGACTAATTTATGAAAAATCTATCTTTTATTCCCCACATGAAAAACCTAAGAATAAAATGTGAGAAGTCACTGCAGCTTCTGCGTGTGGTGGCCCATACGGAATGGGGAGCTAGTAAAAAATCATTACTAAAACTCTACAGAACATTACTACGCTTCAAGTTGGATTATGGCTGCATGGTATACGGATCAGCCAGACAATTTTATTTGAAAACACTGGATACAATACACCATGTGGGACGGAGACTTGCACTTGGGGCCTTCACTAATTCTCCAGTGTAGAGCCTGTATATGGAGGTTAAAGAAGCACCACTGAAATTGAGGAGAGACAAGCTAGCCACTCAATATTATCTCCAACTGAAATCTTGCCATCTCAACAATGCACGCGATTATGCAATGGATCCAAAATCCAAACCACTATTCAACCAGAATGAAAATAAAGACCTGATTTCGGATGCACCCGATCATCGAGGAATCACAGATCACATTGGAAAAAGTGCATGAAATAACACGAATAGAGATTCCTCCATGTACTATTAAAATACCAAATATAATAACGGAACTAAGTGAACTTCTCAAAACTCATCTCATTAACTATCACGAGAAATTTTCCAGGATTAGAGAAAAATTGCCAAATCATTTAAATATTTTTACTGACAGCTCTAAAAAAATACAGAAATAACGGGTAGTGCAGCTGTATTCGGCAAAACTGTCACCGAAAAACGATTACCAAACGAGGCATCTACTTTCAGTACGGTGCCTGGTGCCATAGACATATCACTCATATCCCAGAGCGATCATGGACAATTTATCATATTTTCGGTTTCCTTATCGGTATTAATCTCCTTAAAAGACAGAAAAAAAACTAGAAAATTCATTGGTGATAAAACTGCTAAACAGGATCATCACCTTGGACAAAAAACAAAACACGTAATATTCTGGTGGATACCCAGTCACATTTGAATTAAAGGAGGCGACAAAGCTGACTCACCAGCTAAGTCATCCTTAGAAATGACCATCGATAAGAAATTCAAAATACCCTATACAGACATGAAACCCAAAATAAACAAATGCATAAGAACGAAATGGCAGCAATTATGGGAAATACATAAAGAAACTAAACTATTCAAAATAAAACCCACTTTGAAAAGTGGACAATAAGCAATAAAATAAACGGAAGGAAGGAAGTTATCTTGAGTCGGCTGCACATAAGACAGACACGACAAACACTGGCCTACATACTTAAACGAGAACACTCAAAGTGTACATGCGGATCTAACCTGACAGTAAAACATATCCTGGAAGAGTGTAAAAGCACAGCTTATATCAGGAAAAGATACTTGAATGCCATGAACATAATGAGCATGTTTGAAAAAGTAAAAACCAGACACATCATGAACATGGGAAGAGGGAAGGTCTATACAATAAATTATAAAATTATAAAGCATCAAACTATCTGTACAAACTATTTAAATAGAGCAGAACTTCGAAATACAACACTACTTTGAAATACAATAAAACCTTGAAACACAATTCAACTTCAATAAAATTAAATAAATAAACAATATAAATAATAATTAAATAAATGAATCCGACATGAAATGACCCATCAGAGGCTGACATGCCGTAAAACCTAACAGCCAACCCTTTGAAGAGTATATAAGCAAAGATTCTCGTCCAGACAAGACAGTAAGGAAATACATGCGACAACATTTTCTCCTCATTTTCTCCTTGCTTCTTTTTTCTCACGCATACATGCGAAAGAATCACGTTTCTGTTCATCTTAAACATCTACAAACAAGGAACTTTAGTACTCAGAGACGCCAAGGAAAATTTATTTGTAAAAAAGCAAACATCAAAATAAAAATATTTTTGTATCTAATAACTTTTCTCGCCCTTTTCTTTTTTTGTGAGTTGATTCAAATCCACAACAACCGTGACAATTTTAAAATTATTACAATTCAGAGACGATAAAACTGCAACATTTTCTGAAGAAAACACTAAAACAAATGCATTAAGTATGTACGTGAATGAATGATAGATCTTCAAGAGGAAACAGTTGTATAATGTTTTAATACCTTTTATCTGAAAATTTTATTTATTTCTTGACTTCTAAAATTTCTTCATAGCTTCAGTGATATTAAATTTTAACTAGCTTTCATTTGTGGAAAATGATTTAAAAAATAAGGGAACAAGGAAAAACTGAAGAAGAGGAAAAAATTTGGGACAGTAATAAATGATAACGAAAATAAAATATTTCATGATTAAGAAAAAATTGATTTAATTACATTTAGTCTTTTCATCACTCTCTTTCCGTCTGACAAAAAACACTAACACGGCCACATGTGTATATAAATTTATTCACAGTAGTTTGTTCATATCTATTCAGTGCGAAAATACGTGTACATGAGCGTTTGTAGAATAATAATATTTAATAAAAACAGTATTCGTAATAAAAATGTTTAAAAAAGAACATGGCTGACCAGGTAATGTCTTAATGCAAACTGCCTTCGTAATTATACCGCTCGATATCCTAAGATAAAATTAAAATCAAGTCTCCTAACGATATTGTGCATATAGTAACTTCTAAACTAGGTGCCTCGAAAAAATTTGCTAAAAAGTGTATAGAATGATGATAAAGACGCCAAATATGACAACAACAAAAGTTTATCGTCAAAATGTTTGTTATTGTTAAGAGAAAAGAACAAAGTATTTTTTAATTTAAAAAAATTCCTTCTTTTTCAAACATTCTAAATTTTGATTAAAATAATTGTTTCTCTTTGTATCAGCGAAAATAATAAATAACATAAAGTTTTAGCGCGTTTTTTTTTTTGTATGACGGATATTAATTTGAAACATTTTGCAAAAATAAAAATAATTGTTGGATTTTAATGACACTTTCCGAAACTATTCATCACAAATGATGGAAATTAATTTAAATATGTTTTCCTTTTTTAAAGTCGTCCCTAACTAATTTCATGAAAACTCCAGAAATTCACTACCGTACAATTTAGTGATTATATTAATTAAAAGCACAAGGCTTTGAGGAAAGAAATCATGTATTTTTCTTTTTAATCGGGCCACCTCTACCTGAAAATCAGCTCTGAATTGTAACATACAAAACTCAATAAAACAAAGTTATTATTTAATTTCAAATGTCTTAGTTGCTTTTTGTTGCTTTTCGAATATGGAAAATATTGTCTTAAAGCAAAAAACAAACATTTTTCGATGAAAAATGAATTTTAAAAACAATTATTTGTTATTTCTTAAATTATTTTATTATTTTTACATTAAAGTTGTTAAATATTCTAAAATTAGTGAAAATGGTATACAGTTTAGTCAATGGTGTTATTAGGTAGATATATCTTTACCGATTATAAATTGTAAAACTTATTACAATCAATGGACCACGAGTGTATTAAAAATCCAATTTTGTATGGATTTTGTGCCCATAAAATGGCTGTAATTCAAATGTACTTGAGACCGTACATGAAAGCAATAAAATGTCACGTTATTTGAGTTACAATAAGCGTTGTTCACTTCAGTTACGGCCTTTATTTTAGAGAATTGTTAAGTTGATTTTTCAATTTCAACTGGAAATATTAGTATTACGTAACTATCTTATGAAATTTGTATGACCTTATTTTTATATTTATCAAAATTAATAATAAAATGAATGGAAATACAAATAACAGTAAAATGTAATAAATGTACATAAAAGTATAGTATTTTATGTACACTTCTGATAAAATTTCATAAGAAAGGTACCTATAAATTAATTAGATATATTTCTTATGAAATTTAAACAATCTTATTTTAATATTTTTATAATATATTTTCCATAAAGCATCGTAAATGTAAAGGTGAAAGCTAATTACACTTTCCTAAAAAATAACGAGGTAAATAATTGGTTCGCTTAAATCTAAAGAATTATAGCACTTCTCTCCTTCCGTATGATACATTTCCCTGACGTAAGCTGTCAATACGTGATGAAGTCATTACTCGTCACCTGTCACGTGAAAATGTTAAGACCTGCTTTGTCTTATTTTAAACTACATTTTTCAGCGAAGAAAGTAAATAATGTTTGTTTAAAAATATTTTAAATAAACTTTATAATTTCTAATATTCTTAAAATAAATTTTGAAAAAAATATAATTGATTTTCAAAAGAATTTTAAACCGAGATTTTCATTTTTGTTTACAAAATGGAGAAAAATGGTTGACATGATTGATTTTCTGTCAATTTTGCTGACTAAAAACAAAAACAAGATTTTTACCGAAAGTTTCGGACGTGCTAGGAATGATTAAAAATGTAAAAAAATACCCTCAAAATACTTTGATCTTTCCTTTTCATAACATAAACATTTAGACAGTAAGAAATTATTTTCGTCAGGTTTAAGGCCCTCTTTCATCATGCTATGCTCTTTTTTAGCAGATCTCTTGTAGGTACCTATGCTAAAAACATAGTTGGAATAAAATAAGTGAATATTTAACTTAATTTTATTACTTTTAAGTATTGTTATATAAATAGGTTGATCTCTCTGAATAATAACCCTTGCACACCAATCTGTATGTTCAATGTATCCAAATCTCACTTGCTGTTCCCCAAATTTTTGGCTTTTGTCATTCTAAGCAAATCTTAATAAATGAACAGTATAAAATCAGGCTTGTATACGATCAGCGTCTGTTCTCTGTATGGATTTTATTTTAATTTTATATTCAGATCCACTGAGTGTGAGTTTGTTTCAATAAGAATAGACCATAATTCGACCAGTTACGGCAATAACAAGAGGAATAGATGACTTTTATAAACGTTCTTATAGAATAGTAATCAATTTAATTCACACATCTAATGTTATAATGAAAAACATTGAAAAGAGAAGTTTTTACACGACACAAAATACCAAGTTGTGCAGATTCATTCGCTTTTGGAAAATTAAAATGCGTTGATAAATTTTACTATAAATTTGAATTTTTTCCCGAATATTATTCTCTTTCTATTTGAACGACTAAAGACTTTTTCTTCAATGCAGATTCTCTTTCTGCCCTGTAAGTGTAAACATATGTGCATTATTGCGAAAGGCACAGAAATTACCATTCATTAAGTTCAATTTATTCTTACTTCTTTCATCCACATATAAAATCATCGATTAATTCAAAAGCTATCGATGTACTTACCAAAATCAATTCAGTTCTGTCAGCCTATCTATATCAGTGTTTTCATATCTACCTATGAATCAGACTTAAATAAACGCCCCGTTTTTTAAATTATTCTTAAGTCTTTTCGTGGAGGCAGGCAGATCTACAGAATATACAAGGTTTGAAATAAAAACAAAACGTTGTATCTTTTTAAAACATGGGTGTCCACTGAAAATAACGGTTGATGTAATAAACATGTCAGATTAAAATAAATCCATTAAAAATTGCTTTGTTTACAGTTGAGATACGAAACTGAGCAGATATGGGCTTTCGGGAAAATCTGAACGAATGAGTTTGCATTTCTTAAAAGAGGTAAAAATAACCTTGTTGGGTTGTGAAGCTCTCCGTGACCGACCAGACTAAAGCATGCAGGATCAAACGGTGGTTTATCTTACAAAAGGGACACATTTTATCCCCTGTCGGAGAGAACATTTTTTAAAAGTTTTCTCGTGTCCTAAGGACGATAGTCATAGTAGAAAAATATATATACACTAAAAATAACGTTTGAAGCAGACACAGACACTCATATATACGAAATCCTTTTCCTTTTTATTTGATAAAGTATTATAATTGTTATTATTATATTAGTAAAACTAGTAACTATAGTGATTTTTAAGTGAAACTTAGATGTGACACGAGGCCGAATATATGGAGAACCTAGTGAGGTTCGAACTCCCAACTCAGTAGTAATGGATATAGTGAGACAAGTTTGCTAACAATATACACCATGTCGAAGTGATCCCTCACCAAAATAAAATAAAATAAAATAAAATAAAAATAAAAACTAGTAAGTATATATTTCTAGCGAAATTTAAAAAAAAAACAAAAAAACAACAACACCTAAACGGTTACTCGATATTAAAAGAAATGTGAAGATTCAAAGTTAATTCAGACTACAGATTGTGTCCCGCTTAACAATCGAAGTTCCGGTTCCGGAAATGGTTAAGGCGTGGCTGCGAGTTAAAATCTTATCGGAATCTACATTTCCGATTTTTCACTCTTTGTCCTGTCGATCGAAGATGTCACTCCACCAAGGTCTCGTGATAAAAGGAATAATATTATGATACTGTTAAATAAGTAAAAAAAAAAAATGATAATATTGAGAAAAGACTGGGTTGTTTTTGCAAGTTTAAAAATTCAACTTTATTTGACAGATGTTTTTATATACTACTATGAAGAGTGTGAAAAACAATATATCCAAGATATTTCATCAACTGGGTCGAAATGGTTAAGTTCAATCCATACTAAATGATCTCAGAAATCCTTCGATACAATTAACAGCTGTGTCTCAGTGAAAAGACCCATCCTTCAAGTTGGGCTGTGGTTTGAGCCGGAGAGAGATCGGTTCTACCAGACTTACTTGTTTAAGTCGTTACACATGAAGAAATACCTCTGCGATAGTCCTAGGCATGACGATAAACTACACCCAGTAGTGAGCAGAGATTGGAGGTTTTGAGGAGCGTGAAACCAATTCTTAATTGCTGTTGTTTCTAGGTCCACCCCGAACCCGTGGTAGTAGCACAAGTTAGGGTCGCGGCTATGGGCAAATAGTGAGCACCAAACAAAAAAAGCTCTACGAAAAAATAAAAATGCATTTTTATAGGAAAAAAAAAAACAGTTATACATTTTTTATATAAATAATGACCAATAATACATATTTACAAAAAATAACCCAAAATACATATTTAAAGCAAAATGAGTAACAATACATTTTATTCAAATATTTAGATGGCATTAAATAACCTTTAGAGATTGATATGCCACTAAACAAAATGAACTAACAAAAATAACTCTCCGCCTTTCAACGCAGATATGTGGAGGGAAATGGTCATGTGCTCAGCTGTGCCATGACACTATAACAATACTCAGTCATAAGACTGATGAAAAATTGACGTGACTACAGCAACGAAGATCAAGACAAATTAAAATAAATTAATGCGTAATAACAGTAATTCTTCAGAATAGTAAAATCAAAACAAAAACAAAACAAATTAGAAGCAAAAAAATCTGTTATTATCCTTGTGCCACACTAATCGATTATCGGTAAATATTTATAGAATTTCTTATTTAAAAGAAAATTAGACGGGAAGGAAAGCAAACCGAATCAAAGACAATGAATAATAATTTGTATTCATTAATATTTCAAAACATAGTGACGCTTGAAAGCTATGTCGCCCGTTAACATTTCTTACAAATATCGACCAACTGAATATCTCTGTCATTTCCAGCAAGAAATGCTCAGAGTCCTTCCCGTTGAGACATTTAAGAAGGAAATTCGGAAAAGTTCGTACAACATTGGCACCCTATAAGCCCCACGGGAATACATCTTTTTTCACTTTTCTCTGCCACATACCACTTCTCTCATTCTCCACCGACTGTATTTCTCCCTATTTCTCCAGTTTCAGTCTGGCTTGTGTAAGTAGCATTTATTCCTGCCGACTTTTCTTGATTCTGCAGTCCTCAATATCGAACAGAAAGAAACAAAAGATTATTACCCTTCTTCTAAGTGAGTTTAAATTTTATCATTTAAATGTCGCGCATAGACACAAATAATATCCATATCAGAAAAATATCCGATTTAATATTTTTCACTGAAATAAAAATCTACGTTTATGCGCCGTGTCCTTTCAAAACGGGGTTGATCATAGCTCTCCACCATTTCCTATCACTTGTAGCTCTGTTTGTCTCCATTGCTATCACTCCTAATCTTTTATGTCATCCATTTACGCAAGCTTTAATTAGTTTACTTGTTTTGCTATGTTTCTTTTACCTTCAATGTCCTGCAAGTGTTAGATTCTCTAAGCCCTCTTTCTTCATTATGTGTTACAGAAGCTAAAATGTTGATTCTTGTTTTTTTTCTATTTCCTTTAAAACTTTCTCTTTGCTCACATGTTTCAACCACGATATTAAAATTAATAATAATTTGAGGATTAAAATTAATTTATGGCTTAAGTTACCAAGGTGTTACAAGAGTAGGGCACACATTGTGGATTATCCTTAAAAAAAGTGAATGTTTATTTAGCCTGCTTGTCATTACACAACAGCAGGTATAAAGTTAATATTTGTACAGAATTGAAAGCTTGATTCAACAATTTTGCACAGATCTGTGGGAATAACTTATAAAACATTTCTCTTCATGCGGGCGATGTTTCTTAAACTGAACTCTATAGATGATAGGTTAAACACATCTATATATTAGACTGACCGTAGGTGTTGCAGAGGAAGAAATGGGTAACCTAGAAGAAAGTTGTTGTGGTTGTTACTCTTGTGGGGGGTAATACTTTCTCCGCCTCGGTAAACGTACATCCAAGCATCAAACAAAAGGATGTTGAGTAGGAGTAAATAAATGTATAATTTATTTACATATATACAAAGTCTAGTAACTTCTATTTATTGCTAAGGCAGCAAAGAGAGAGAGAGAGAGAGTGGGGAAATTAGAAGCGAAATTGACACTTGGTGGTGGCCGTCGTCGTCAGTGACTCTCTCTCTCTCTCTCTCTCTCTCTCTCTCATATGTATCGGGTCTGTTTGAATTTGGGTATACATAGTTTTTAGTTGGCTTGAAATTAAAGTCTTGGTTTTTGAGACGGAGTGGCTCTGGCTGGTCATAATATATTATTAATTTTGTTTTGGTTAAAGCGGATGTATACGTTGAGCCGATGTCCAGAGAAAGTATTTAAGGAATATGATTTGGGTCGTCGAATGGTCAACATCCGGTTTGTTGAGAAAATGTAAGACGAACGATATAAGAATTTTTTCCAGTTTTGTCATGGAATTAACTATGTTACGCGTTTTTCCATAAAATAATCTATTAAGGCGAAAATATATTGAAAGTGTACAAATTTCGGTATCTTTCATAGTACATTTGTGTCCATTATCATACAACATAGCTAACAAAACAAGCGCCATTAAAATGTAGGAAATTCAAAAAGTGAATTTTAAAAAGAAAGCGATAAAAAGAAAAATGAATGAATTTGCGGATCTTCGTCCATTTAGAGAAAAAAATGCCAACAATCAATTGAATAAATAAGTATGGTAATTGAACGCTAGAATGTAAATCAAAGATAACATTTTACGAAGAAATAACTTTTACATAATGTGGAATATGTAATAACAAAAGTGATGGAAACATAAAAAGAAAGAAACTCAATGATATCGCATTGACTATGTAACCAAAACACATATTTTTAAAAAAAATTAAATTTCAAATTCTTGGTTTCCCCGTTTCTTTCGTGCAAATGTGTAGTGCCATTAACTTAAACATAATTTTAGTCCGATGAAGTTCTAAAGGACGAAATACGTTACACAAAAGCCTTTTCAACTTGTCAGTTTCTTTTTCCTTAAAATTCTTCTTGTTATATAAAGAATTATATATCGTTTTTCCCCGAACAAATGTTTTTAATGAACGAAAGTTCTTGTAAGACAGAATATCCGTGGCGGATATTACAGAAAAGACACGAGGTTGTGTTCTTATAAGTTGACTTACTGCGGTGGATAACACCAAGGGAAGATCAAAGCGTTCTTTACGTGAAAAGTTTGACTGTCTTCGCCAGAGTTCTTCAGTTGGTGCGCCCGGGCGCACTGATGCGCTCTGAAAGATATCCAGGTGCACTCCAAGTTAACAGAAAAGTTAATATACATTAATTATTTTTATGTTTAAAAAAATCATTATTTTTAAAAGTTAGACATAGAAGCCTGGTCTTGTTAAGTCAGGTCTTTGTCATTTGATATTTGAAACTGGGTGCTAAATTCCTTAATCTTTGAGTGAATAATACTTTCCCTTTTTTAGTTTTTTTTTTTAATAAATCACTTTAAATAAAAACTGTACCGCTTAAATATATAATGTTATTTATTAAAAAAAATGCTTATTTCAGGAGACTTCGTTGTTTTCTTGTTTTCTTCAGGTTTCACAATTAATTTTTTCTTATTAATATTTAAAGTGAGCCACAGACTTCTGGTTATTCTACAAGTGCGTCTTCATGTAAAAATGTTGATCAATACAAGTTTAGCTATTTGGCCGTTGTAACTGTCTCTGTAGATATGGGCATTTGATTTCTGCGATTTTCTTCATTCATTGTTCATTTCAGTTCAAGTGGGATTCTGTTGTCTAAACTGTGTGCTAACTGTTGTCTTGTGTTCGACTGCGATTGCTTGAGGTCGCCAATTATCTCGTTTTCATACCCCGTCGCAGAATAAATTATTTTTTGTGTGCTATGATATGTCTAAAATTACACAAGATACAGAACAAAATCTATTTGAACTGCCAGGAAACACGATCTGTTTGGAAAAGATGTCAGATTAATCTAGTACTTAAACTATGAAAAAACATCCTGCATGAGGATAGAAAATGAATTAAGTAACTACATTCAAATAGAAAGGAGCGTGAAACGAGCATGTGTCTTCTCCCCAGATTTATTCAAGTTCTACCGTCCTAATAGAACTGAAGACCCTACCAGGATTTATTATCGGCGGGTGCAATCTTAAAATGAGATAAGTAGATGCAACTTTGTTGATGAGGGACACGGAAGGAAAACTACAGGACATCCTAAACAGGGTTGTCGAAGAAAAGGAGAAAAAATAAGGCTGATCATAAACTGCAAGAAGAAAATCTGTGATCATCAGCAAGAGAAAAAGGCTAAGATGCGAGTTACAAATTGGAGATAAAAACGTCAAGCAGCTGCAGAAGTTTAAATATCTGGAAAGTGTGTTAACAGAAGTTGGAAAATGTGACACCGCGATCCGAAGTCGCATTGGTCTAGCGAAAGAAGCATTTCAAAAGTTAAGCAAGGTGCTGAAAAGCTGAAAGATTTTGTTAGAAACAAAGAAAATAGATGGATTGCTACGTAATAGTCACCCTCTTATATGTCAGTGAATACTGAACAATCACTTCTCCACAGATGGGTGGGGGGGGAACCTAGAGGCATCAAAAATATGGAAATTATACAGAAGGATAAAAGGAACATTTCATGGACGGGAGTCAATAAGCAACGAGGAAGTCTTAAACAAAATTTCATAAGAAAGAATAAATCTACTCAGAATCAGGAAAATACAGATGAAATTGTTTGGATACATGATAAGGAAGGAGAATTTGGAAAACTTAATCCTCACGGAGCATAATAAGAGCAAGAGAGATAGAGAAAGGCAGTGAGCTACTCAACTGACCAGCTTGTATAATGAATTGCACAGTGGGGATACCACTGTAGCCTTAGTAAATGGAAAAAGAGAGAAAAAGTAAGGCTCTCAAAGGGTCATCTATATCCTGAAGGGACACAGCACATAGAAGATGCGACAAAAATTAGTAGGATTGTGTTTGTCTCATGTGATTTTATTAGTGTATTAATATTTTATGGGTGTAAACTATTATTTGTATGTGACTTCTCTCCGGTATATATAATTCCGAAAAAAATGGGGATAATGATTCTAGGCACTTTTTAGACGACTATAAGGGAATTTAACTGCTAAGACCCGAGGAAGAATAATAATACAATACTGAGTTATTTATTAAACCTGGGAAAGAAAGTTGACATATTATTAATGGAGAGGCATGAATGTCATTACATCAAGCCAAATCTGCTCGAATAAGTCCGTGTGTCTATATTGCCGTCTCCACGTAGCTGTCGATAACTGAACTCGTTCCACCAAGTTGACTTTTGTTGCAGAACTTTGTTTGACGCCAAGTATTTATCAACCCTAGGAAGATTGTAGCTCTTCACATAGAATAATTATAAACTTAACATTAATATTTATTAGTAAAACCAATATAATCTATGTAACTGCATTATATGTAGTCGTATAACTGAAAAGTGCCTGTTTCTACAACATCGGACCAAGAAAAGTTTAATTTTAACCTAACCGTCTCTTTATTTTAAGCGTTTCTTAATTAAAAAAAAAAATGTCTGTTGGATTTCATTTCCTTCTGATCGGTTCGATAAGGTCAAATTGGCAACTGACCTCAAAAATGACATGCAGTCTGCTGTTAAATGGGACAAGGGATAACTTGTTAATTTTAAGGCTTCCAAAACAATGCTCTCTCTTCTCTCTGGGAGAATCCGTTTGACGCTCCATCAGCATAACTGATGCTAACCTCCAGCAGAAGCACTATTTTCGCCTACTCGGATTAATGTTTTTTTGATGGCATGAAGTGGAACAATTATATTAGAACAACTGTTAAATCCACTGCTAGGAACATTGGTCGTGCTAGACAATTTTTATCGACAGAATCTATCTTACATCTTTGTAAGTCTAACATTCGTCATTTTTGTAATATTTCTGTCACATCTGGTCTTGTGTTCCTGCTCCTCTCTCTCTCTCTCTCTCTCTCTCTCTCTGAGGGAATATTGATAAAATACAAAGAATCTACACTGTTAATGGCCTGACCTGGCATCTCGGTTTCAGTAACTTTCCCACAGTTGTAACGTAGATTCCTTGTGCCATTTCTATAAATATTTTCAGGGAAATTGTTTTGATGAACTTTCCTCTATGGTACCAAGTCTCTATGAATTTAAGCAGCAAAGTCTCACCATTTGAAGTTAGAACTTACGGTTACAGCTAGCAATTTCAATGTTAACAGTTTCTTCAATCAAACATCTCGCTTGTGGTACTCTCTATCGGCTTCTTCCTTCTCAATCAACATTGATGTTCAAAAATTTAAATGCAATATAAATCTTTATATTTTGTCTTCGTTCTTGTTCTGTTATTGTTCTCTTCAATTAATATTGTTTTTTTTATTAATATTCTCTAACTTTTTCGTTACACTTTAAAGGCTGAATTGCCTTGTTTGTGGTGTTATGATGAAAGAAACTCCATCGATAAAGCTATTATTATCCTAATATTATCCGTTCGAAAGAGGAAATATGTAACATAGGTGTTTCCATTTTATCTTGAAATTGCTCACTATGTCAGCTTGCATATTCTAACATTTCGATAATCATAACTACGAATAATTATTTGTATTATTTTCCCCCTTTATATCTATACTGATTTTCTCACGAGGCAGATTAAATTCAACATTATAAATTCTTCTATTTACATTTTGAAGATGTCTTTTTCACCTTTTCAATTTAATTTAGTTTGTTCATCTTTTCAATTTAAACATGGACAAGTATGGAGAGTAAGGGGACAAATATTTCTTAATGATACAAAGTATAAGCAGTTGTGGAGAACTGTGATCATCCGGGTCTTCATAAAAGAATTCGTATAATTCCCGACAAAATTCTAGAAGTATTACCTTTCACTTTTAAGTTCCCTTATTTCTGTCTAAGACAAACAGAAGCAAAACATTGAATTACTAATTATTTTTCTAGATTGTTAAATTCAACAAAACAATCAAATTTCTTTCAAGTAACAAAAATATTTGAAAATTTCGACTTGGCAGCCTCTGGAAAATCAGGCCTCGTCTTCAGATCTTTTTTTTCTAATTTAAAATGTTAATTCGGAATTAGAAAAAAAAATCTTGAGCTAAAATTCGTTTAGAATCGAATTACCAAAATTCGATTTGACCAATTTAGTTTTCTAACCAATTTTCAAAAGAGACTGCGAAAGCAATCCTCCTAAAAACGATGATTATAAGGAGTGGGTGATAATTAAGAAAAACGAGGAATGAAGGACGGTTTGTTGTGGTTAGCATCAAGGAAAATAGTAAACATTTCACTCGATATCGGAGTAGTATTGGTAGCATGTAAAACGAAGAGCTTACGTTCTGTTTCTAGTGTCATCCTTATGGTTGTATTTCTCTGAATATAGGGCAAATATTCCGGAAGCCGAATTAGAAAACACTTCCAAAATTATATATGTCCATATTTAATTAGAAACGCCATATATCATTTTTATATGAATGTCTTGGATAAGGGGCAATCATTACTTACATTGTTTTCAGTTGGTATATCTTCATCTTTTCTTATCACGATGTTCCGGACATTTTGCTCTCCCAGTTTCTTCAAGTGTCCGGGTAACCTCCACGGAATTTCAAACTGAATCCGTTAATCTATGTCGAGAGATATTTCGTCTTGTTCTTTTTTTATTAGACTGTCTTAGTCACAGCACGCTTTGATTCTATTGTGCCAGTTTGTATTACTACGTTCGTGAATGTAAATGCCACCAAATACAGGAAAGACAGCATTAATCCACTAATTTACTGACCTGAATTTTACGGATACAGATAAAATGGTTATCATTTCTAAGGATAAAATAATAAAATCAAAATTATTTTAGTACAAGTATTTATTTTCTCTTTCTTAACTGCAACAAAAAGAGATTATTATTTGAAAGTCTCTTTAGGAGATTAATTTATGAAAAATGTTTGATCAGATATTTTGACTTGAACTACTGGAATGAAAATTAAATATATCTCTGCCTTATTTAGAAAAAAAAATGTAATGAAAATCTTCCAAACTTTTCAGGATTTAGTTGCCAGCATTGTGGAACCCACTCACAAGAGGATACATTGCCGCTAGCTACAATTTTGACTTGTGTAAGTCTAGTCAAACATTTTCTTCGCCACATATCCCATAAACTAATTATATTTCTCTGTAACCCTCTAATTCGTGAGGCTTTTGGGTCTTGTACCGGATACACATCATTGTTAAAAGGCGTTAATATTAAAATGCATTTCTACTATTTATTCAGTCACTGAAGGTAAACTGATCTTTTGCTAATATGTAAACATTTACATCATTCGGACTGTAGTCCTCATCTTTATTGTTATATTCACGACGTTTCAGCTGTTATACACTCCGTCCTTCTTCTGGTGATATACATTGGAATTTCGATCCGTACACGTTCAAAAGCGTTGGTTGCAGTAATCCAAAAGTGACTTGGCCCAAAGAGTTGTGAGTCCAATACATGGCCACAGCAGAGGTAAACAAAAACTTGAAGATTTGTGTTACTGAATGGAGTTAACTGAAACTGATATATCTAGAAAAGACATGACACGTGGAACTAGAACAATCTACCCCGGTGGACCCTTTATAGTTCGGTTCGAAATTCCATCTTATATCACATGAAGAAGTCCGGAGTGTACAACTGCCGAATCGCCGTGGAAATGACAATAACGATGAGGACAAGAGTCCGGACTATGTAAATAGTGTAAATAGTTACAATATCACATCTCAGAAATATCGACAGACCTAGAGAGCGATATGTGCTGATGGTGGTGCGAATAAATATCGACTTATCTAATATAATTCATCCTTTTTTTCCAATTAAATATTACTTTAATTCTTTCCACCCTTTATTTGTGACAAACGTATAAACTCTCAACGAATATAAAATATTTTCGATAAAATGATCTGTAGGTGTAGAAAACATTTTAAATAGGAAGGTATTAGAAGCTCGTCAAGAAATAGAAACTGGTGAACAATGAAGAATTACTGTACATTATTTCAATGATATTTGTCGCTCGGGAAATTATACGTTTGATAGAGAATTTAGAGCATTTACTGAAAATAAATATTCTTTTTGTTGCTGTTGGATATCATGAGGATATTGTACTTATCTTTATTTGCTCGAACAAAACGTTTTGGTCTTCGCTCGTCTCGGCTTTCTCATCATTCGGCGAGGTCATCATATTTTCATATTACCTTATATGCATTATCTTCTAAACATAGCATATCATTCGATTAATGATTCGGAATCCATTAAATGTATGGTGCAGCAATTCGGCTTCAGAAATTACATCAGACATTTTCTTTATTCTATTCATCTTAACATTTTAAAGATATTACTTGAAACGAATAAAGAAAGGAGTATTGAACAGTTATGTAATATTAATACCGCTATATTTCAGTGAATGCTGGACAATTTCCTCGAAAAGAAAGAGGTGAGTTGAGGCAACGGGGATGTTGTTCTAGGGAAGCATGCTGAGAATACCAAAAATATATCAAACGCAAAGAAGGAAAATGACAAATAATGACCTTCCTACTTAGAATCCGAAAGATGGTTGAAATTTATGGGATAGCTAATGAGGAAAGATGACTTGGAGAAGTTGATACTTATATGATATAATGAAGACAGGAAGAGGTAAACGTGAGCAACATGTCTAACATATCAAGTGTAAATTAATGAGACATATAGACTGGATGTAATCGTAAAGTGACAAATTTTACTTAGAATTGTAAAGGATAGCCTAAGTTGTAAAGGACAGGGGAGATAAAAAAAGAACCATTTTAAATATCCCATATTAGAATAAAAATATACAGTATGTTACAAAACAACATTTTTGTATCGTTTAGAAACAGTATTGTATACTCATTTGGCCAACTGGAAATGCAGATCAAATGAATCTACAATAGCGTTTCTAAATTCTTCTCGTTACTAACGACATATTGTTTTTATTTATAGATAATTTCTTTCAATAAATTCATTTTTGCATTGAAAAAGGACTACAGTTTTCCTATTGTCTTTTATACTTTATATATATAAATAGATGCAGTAGTGGGCAACGGCTCGGACTGAGGGCTCGGAGAACCGAATTCTATTCGAATCCATTACATTCACTTATGTGCTAATACCATTGGGTAAGGTATGAATCCTCTTCTTCTCACTCAAGCTATGGGTAATTGGCAGGGCAGACTGGGTTCTATAGTCTTGGATGGCAACTGATTTAGGAGAAGGACAACTCTGAATTCAAAACCTGTGGAGGGTTGTTGTTTGGGGATCTTCTGTCACGTAGTGCATCAGGTCTCTGTATTCGGCCCTTCAAATAGTATGGTTGGTTCTGCAGAAAGCGTTCACCACGATAATCAAATCATATGTGCTTTTGAATGGCTGTCGGTTCCTAGGAACTGAGTTGATGATCCTCATACGTCGAATACGACGGGAGAGTCCACCATATATATATATATATATAGTTTAATTAAACATTACTGGTAAGGTACTGCGGTTAAGCTTCTTCTTTTCTATAAAAAATTATGTAGAAATTGTCCGAATGTTCTGTGTGTCCAAGCGTTTTTGTCTATACTTTTAGCCATTATGAAGGATGATTTTATTTTCACTTTTTAACTGAATGCATGGATTCTTTTATATATGTATCTAGAGTTATAGTAAGGTTTTATTTTTCCAACATGGTTAGCACATTCATAATGGCGAAAAGTGTAGCTGAAAGCGCTTAGACATACAGAACATTCGGACAATTTTTTCATAAATTATGTCCAGAAAAAAATAAAATTATAACACAACAAAAATTAAATAAAAACTTAACCGCATATCTATCTAGACTGATATTTTTATCTGTTAAACTTATATAAGCATTCATGTTTTTGGTCATAAAAATCTTAGATTTTTGAGAATACTTTGAGAATTTCTGATGCGTAGTTTTAACACAAAGGGGCGCAAATCTTAGGCGCCAAATGATGAAAAGCTCGATTGAATAAAATCTTGCTGGGGTCCATGATTCGTCCTTGTTCCTATTCGATAAACAAAGATGAACGATATCTTTTCCTGACGCATGAAATTTTTCATAATTTTATTCTATACTTTTTACTCGATCATCGTGCGTGCATTTCGATTAATGTGAAAATGATATATATCAGCCTCGAGAGGAAGCATTCGTTAAAAATTATGGGATACTTTTGCTCAATATGATGTTAACTTGTTTAGTTTTTACCTATGTACACATCTTTTTCAGAGAGTCTCTTCACATCATTTATAATAATAATAATAATAATAATAATAATAATAATATATATATATATATATATATATATATATATATATATATATATATATATATATTTGTTATATAATTTGTTTGATAATCTCTGATAGCCTTTGAATTCCGTTTATTGTATTCTGTTCACAATCAGCTTCCTATCTATCCCATTGAAAATTAATTGCTCTTCTATAAATTTCAGGTTATTTATTTTTTGATCTCTTTATACAGATCTATTGAACTTTTATACTTTATGTTCTTTGTTTCTTTCTATTTATTGATGCTATATTCAAAGTTCAGAGCTTACGGCCATATCACGTTGAAACACAGGTTCTCGTACGATCATAGAAGTTAAGAAACGTCGTGCTCGGTTATTACCTAAATGGGTGACTACTTGAGAATAACATCCGATGCTCTAAGATGCTCTGGATGTGTTGGTGGTGTAATGGATAACTGCTAGAAATTGGAGATCGGAGAACCGACGACTAATTGCTGTCGTGTTTGTTATATTCACTTATAGACAAGTAGCATTGGGAAAGGTATGAATCTACTTAATCTCGCCAAGCTATTGGTTAATTAGTAGAATTTGTATCAGTAAAATCTTCTACTCTGAAGAATATCTGAAAGGATATTTTCCGGCTTTAAATAACATGCAATATGTTGATAATCCGTAAAATTATGAATCAATAAAAATTCTTTCAATTGACTTGACAAATTTAGGCTTAGAATTTAACCTCTCAACAGAAAACCCTCTCGACTGACAAACACGCGCTAGCACAAGTGTATTTTCATTCACAGACATGAGTTGAACATATGTATTAAATGCTACAGAATGGTTAACAAGGTTTCAAGAAGGCGATCTTTGTAAATTTCTTCATAAATGTTATTTCCAATGAAATTAATACATTCTCTATTCGTTCCATTATATATATATGTATGTATGTGGGTGTATATATATATATATATATATATATATATATATATATATATATATATATATATATATATATATATATATTAGCAAGTAAAATGAGTACATTATTTCTTAGCTATGTCCATTCTTACGACGTTCACGCTCAATTTTCAATCATTATTGACGAGGATTTCATATCGGCAAACTCAGGTATTTTGATCTAAACAATCATTGATAAACTGAAATAAATTCTTAAACATATAAACCAAAAAACTTCATACGTAATATATGTATTGTATGATTAATTTTCGTTTAAAAAAAAAGCGCCTTTAACATTTTATGATGAAAGTGCAGAAATTCTATAAAGGGTACCTGCAGTGCGTTTCCTTTTGCTAGAGAATGTGTCGACAAGAAACATTATTTCATAAGGCGAAATTCTTTGTTGTCTCTTACCGAATGAAGTCGTGTCGTGCGTGATTTTTCAATTGACAAAGTGACTTCTGAATCTGTATTCAAAGCGTTGCTATGGCGATATTTTCGATTTGCAAATCTGTCTCGCTTGCGTCAATGTCTGTAATCATGTGCCAAATGTTGGCGTTGCCATATTTTCATCCAAACATGAAATCGTTGTAATCTTTATCGATTTGGCTTTTCTAGCGAGATGGGGTAAAATTCTTGTTCTTCCGTTTTGACACGAAAAAAATAATTAAAAGAAAACCAACTCTTTTTGATGAGAATTATGACAAAATGAAATTATTTGTCTGGACGAAGAATTCGATAAGAAAAAAACTAGGAATAATAATAAATGCATCTCAAACATTCAGAAAACACAAACGAAGTTAAAGAATACGTCGAATACAACCTTTTGCAAACAGTAAATATGACACTATGGTGGGGACTCCCATGTAAAAGGAATAATGTGATTTTATCGCGATCTCATGTGTTTTGGTTTTAAAGCCAGCGTTTTATATTTTTAAGCCTCTTCTTTTAAGCAACCTTCGCTTTGTCATTTGGAAACCAAGTGACATCAAATCTCTACACAGAAAGTATCTAATAGCTGGTCTATATCAAGTAACAGCTGGGTTCATTTGTGGACAAACTGTTATTCGCTTAGTTTCTATGTCGCCTCTTGTCATAGATGAGCTGGGCTTAGTAGAATGGGAACAGTTGAGCTGTTAGACCGGTGTTTCTCAAATTTTTTAAGCAACGGCACACCTAGAAGCAAATGAAAATATCACAGCACACTTAGCAACTTTTCAAAGAGTATACATTTAAATGTTAAGAAAGAAAATCATAGATTTAAATAAAATACTCGCACAAATAGGAAGTTACTTTATTTCAATGTCTATATTCAACCATTTGCGTAGCTTATTTAGTGTGAAACCTGTGCCTGTTTTATTTTTGTCTCAATGTCTTCAATGTTTGATCAAATGTGCGATAAGCAGACACTCATTTATTTTCATTTAATACTTATTCATTTATTCAAATACTAACGCTACAACATTGCTACTTCCACACACATACATACATATATGTATGCCGTACCAATATTTCGAGGTACGCTAGTGTGCCGCGACGCGGTGGTTGAGGAGCACTGTGTTTACCTGATATGACTGAAATTGTCCATAAAATCTAACCACCCAAAACGAACAAGCAAAAGTAAAATATAAAATCACATTTTTACATTGGAAACTGAGTTTGTGTTACCATTTTTAGGTTTGGTGTTTATTTTTCACCTATTGTTTTTTGTGAACATGCACTGGGATTTCCCAGTTTTTTGTGCTCACCGACGTGAATAAAGACGGACAAGCAACATGGGTATATCATTGGTCGGTCAGTGGAAAGTTGGCTGGGGGTCGCGTTGTATGTTCATAAAAACAAGAAGGTAGTAGTCCGAAAAACTTAGATAATTATTAAAACACTTAGTCTTAGAGACTCGGAGAAATACGAAAATAAACAGCTATATATATAATAATACTCCGAGTATGTAATTTTGTTTAAAAGTTTGGATCAAGAAGTATATAATCTGACTTACGATTATAAGCAATATTCTGATCTGAAGTATTAAATAAAGTGTCCGATAATTAGAGACAGCTATGTAATGATGCGTAGTTCCTCCCTTTTGCACGAATAAATGCAGCTACTCGAAATAGCTTGAAGTTGTTACGAGGGAAGGAGCGCATAAATCTACAGGCACGTTCTTGCACTACTCTAAACTGAGTAGTGTTCTTATTGGCTGCAGTGAATTTGAGGTCTGCAACATGTGCTATACACGGTAAATTTAACGAGCGGAGACCAATGCCTACCAAAACCGTTTTACTATTTAACCTATTGCGCCATACACCGCACGAAACTCACACACCCCATCAGTTGCTAGCTCTGCTGCTAAGAAAGGTGGTTTACAGTGTCGGGCTAAACAACTTACTCGACAAAATCTATCTTACATATTTGTAAATCTACAATATATCCATGCATTGAATATTCATATCACATCTGGGCTGTTCCTTATTTTATGTATTTAGAGATTCTTGATGAAATCCAAAGAGGAATCTGAAATATTGACTTGGCACCACAGCTTCAGTCACTTTCTCACCTCCGTAATCTAGCTTCTATGTGCTTTTTCTATAAATATTTTGATGTTAATTTTCTGATAAGCTTTCCTCTTTACTACCTCGACTTGACGAATTTAAATGCAGTACTAGATTGCCAGCAAGGTCTCATCATTATAAACTTGAAATGTCTAGATGAAACGATAAATTCTGTGTTAAGTTTCTTCTCTCAAACCTCTTGCTTGTGGGCGTTTTCCGGGCCTCTTACTTCCAGTCAACTTTGAGTTTAAATTTGTTTTAAATATCAATCTTAACCTTTTTAATTACAGTTCTTTAACAATGTTTTCTTTTTCTCATATTCTTTCACACTCAGTAAAGTAGTGGCTTTATTGCATTGCATGAGATGATATGATTTAAAAAAGATATATATTTCTAATTAATTTATTAACAAAAATTAATATCTAAAACACAAAAACTATTTTAAAGTATTTCAAGTTTTCCTACAGCGAAAATTTGCCTTTTATTTATTAACATATATACGTTCATGTACAATTATGCACTTACCGATATATGTTTAAATGTATATAGACGTCTTTAAATCAAGCATGGCATTGTTTTCAATATTGCTTGATTTCTATATATTCAACATTACTTAATTTAACTGTATAAATGTTAGTGGGAGGTATAAAACATAACTTTTATGCAGTGAAGCTCTATATAAATTCAGTTTTTCTCTCACTACATGTATAGTTATATATATAGTGAGAAATTATACATATACATACACACATACATATATATATATACACATACATATATATAAATATATATATATATATATATATATATATATATATATATATATATATATATATATATATATATGTGTGTGTGTGTGTGTGTGTGTGTGTGTGTGTAGGTATGTATATGTATGATTGAATAAGTCTACAAATATTATGTCTGGTTATTCTCATCATAATTCTGTCATATTCACGAATATTTTCTGTATATTATAATTAAATGAGGCAAGAAATGTAAACATAAAAGAAAAATTCCATAATGGATAACTGTTCACGTTTTAATGAATGCTAAGGCATTTAAACGGAAAAGAAAAATTCAGCAATGGATAGCTCCGCATTGTTCTTGCCTTACCATCTGCACCCCTGATTATGATCTTAGTAAGAGATGTAAAGTACGTGGGTAATAAGAGTGATTCTCACTGTTACAGTGCATTTCTTGCCTCATTTAATTGTAATGTACAGAAAAAAAATATACCTGAATATGGAAGGATTATGATAAAAATAAGCAAGCATAACATTTGAAACTTATTAAATCAGACATGCCTGGAACGGAATTTGGTGCCTAAACACACACGCAACTACACAAACACACACACACACGCACACACATACACACACACATATATATATATATATATATATATATATATATATATATATATATATATATATATACACTACAGTTGAATTTTTTTAAAATTAGCCCCCAAAATATTTGTTTTGTAATTTAAATAAGAGAACCTTATTTACATGGTTAAATTATCCTCTTTTAGCCTTTTGGTATTCGTTTCAAAGATTTCCTAAAGTATATATATATATATATATATATATATATATATATATAATAGCCGAGGAGGGTTTATTTTCCGCTTAATCTTACTATATGACAATTACTTGTGTTTAAGAAAAAGGTTTACAATTTGCGTATTAAAGTGTTAAATGCTCCACAACGGAAAGGGAGAACTGAACACCGCCGACTGAGCGTCGGGACAAGTCAGAGCTGAGGCAACTCAGCAGCAGAAAAAACAACTTTTTTTTCTATAACCGAATAAAATAATTCATTAAAAGTAATTCGTTAAAGATTAAAACATTAATTAGCTAATATTTTTAATAAGGTAAATCGTAAAGAAATTTACTTTTTAATATATTCACTATTCTTTTTAATATTCACTTGGTTATAAAAAGTTAGGTTTTTATGGTGCTGAGTTGTCTCGGTCTTGAGTTGTCCTGTCGTTCAGTCAGTGGTGTTCAGTTGTCCTGCACCCATCGACAATGAAGTGTCTCATTAGGAAACATCTTCGTGGCGTCAAATATCTTAATGTCAGCAAACACCAATGAGAGCGTTTATAACCTTTTCAAGTAAAATCACACACATCGTAGAATCTTGTCGACAAGATTCTACGATGTGTGTGATTTTACATGAAAGGTCAAAATTAGCATTGCTACATGTCTAATCGAATTTCCGCCTTCCGTACCAATTGCGGATGCCTACAATTCTAATTAAATGGGGAGACTTGCATGATGTATGTTACAATAAAACTTAACATTGCTGTTCAAATTTCTGGTATAGAAAATTGTAGATCTTATTTTATATATTACCCAAATCATGCACTTTATGTAGAATAACGACTTTATCTAATGTTATCTATACGCTATGACTGACATAGGCGTTGTGTAACGTGATAGGTAAAGAGATAATATGACTATCTAACTGGCTTTTTTCTTTTCTCAACAGGTGGAGGTAAAATTAAATTCTAGTAAATTCTTAGTACGTCGAGTAGTTAGAACGTTTGCCTTTCGACAATAAGACCCAGTTTCGAATCTCATCATAGTCGATTTGTCACGTCTGGTTCTCAGTCTGAAATAAGGGTATCGGTGTGGGGGAGTTATAACACGATTTCCTCATGTCCATTGACTGATATTTGTAGGGGGTGTCAGAAAGATGTCGAGGGTTGCATAAGCATGAAATCAATTCATCCAACCTATACAGCGAAGCAATTCTGAGAGAATTAGAAGTCCTACTAGGATTTATTATTGGCGACCACAATTTTAACAATATAAGATATGCAGATGTTATAGTGCTGATAGCAGACACGGACGGTAACGAAGAAAAGCGAGAAGAGACGACTAAATTTAAACTAAAAGAAGACAGACTGCATGTTTATCATCAAAAGGATGACCCCATAATGCAAATTACAAATATGGGATACTAGAATCAAACAAGTACAGAAATTTAAATATCTGGGATGTGTTCTAACAGAGGAAGGAAAGTGCGACACTGAGATCCGAAGACGTAATGGGATGGCCAAAGATGCATTCCAAATGCTAAGCAATTAAAAGACAAACCTTTTCATTAGAAACAAAGACAAAACTACTGAACTGTGACGTGATATCTATCATCCTGTATCGCAGCAAATATTGGACAATTTCTTCAAAGATGAAGAATACACTTGAAGCAATAGAAATGTGGTTATACAGAAAGGTGCTAAGGATAGCATGGACCAAACATGTAAGCAACGAGGAGATTTTTGAGAAAATGGAAACGAAAAGGGAAATTTAGACCAGGAAGAGACAGTTGAAAGTTTTGGGGCACGTAACGAGGAAGAAAAGCTTGGAAAACCTGATGCAAAACAGATTGAGTGAAAGAGGGAAAAAGGAAAGCAGTGCGTAACATGATGGACTTGAGCAAATGGATGGCGGAACAGGGTTTGGAAATATAACCCAAAGATAAAACTTATTAAGAGGTACAAGGCGCAGCAAAGTCGCATACGTCCTGAAGAGACACGGTACATAAAAGAAGGCTACATCGAATCTGGTCACGTCAAATAACTCACGAATTCCTTGAGTCTTAAAAATCGGCTCAGTTTAGTTGCAGTATAAACAACAGTTAAACTCTGTGGATGTTGAGGAAGCATATATGCGTGCCGTTGGAAGACCAGTAATCAGCTACTATATATAGGCAGATGTAACGATCAGAATCAATATGAGCACAAAATATACGCAACAAAAACATATTTTCTTAAAGAACACTTTTATCTTTCTGCTTCAAATATGGTGCCGGAAATGGATAAAACAAGGTTTGGCATCAATAAATCTTTGTGAAATGGAAAAGTCGGAAACGATTGGAGATTTTGATTGGCAGAATCAATTTATTCCAAGAAATGGTGGATGGGACAGTACTATATTAATTCAGATTGGGTTTCAACTCAAACGATACAATATGTGACAAGTCTATTTAAGTTTGCATATATGCAAAAGTGTATCAAGTACGAAAACTGAATCATACTAAATGGTTAAATTTCAAACCAAAAACTTCCCCTTTATAACGTCCAACCTATGCCATTAATATTCACTATGGCATTAAGCCAAGGAAGAAGGAAACTTTAAAAAATCAATTTGTAGTTTAAAATAAATGTTTTTATCACAAATCTATTTCTTCACGTATTTAGTATTAATATTATTAAGCTATGGACCTCTTGACGTACATACTACTAATATATATATATATATATATATATATATATATATATATATATATATATATATATATATATATATATATATATATATATATATCACATAGGGAAACCGACCAAAATCGATCAACATACTTGTAGACAATACAAATATAATAGTCTGGTCCACATGTAAGAAAAGGCTAAAAATAATGGACACATTATTAATTAAAAAAAACACTCAGTAATATCAACTAGTAACACGGCCACAATGTGCTGACCGTTTTGGGGAGAAGAATACATTCTTATAACGCGAGATAAATATATAATAAATCCTTACATTCAGTTAAATGCTAAAATAAAATCATTCTTGATAACAGCTAATAGAATAGCCGACATACATACGATATGGACGATATCAACATTTATAAATATATATATATATATATATATATATATAGATATATATATATATATATATATATATATATATATATATATATATATATATATATATATATATATATATATATATATCACTTAGTTTTTTTTTAACTCATTGAATATAAATCTATTGCTTAACGCATGAAGGGATACGGCGCATAAAATAATATATTTGCTTTTAGTGAAAAGGATTATATTGCACACTTTTCTGATACTGGATATTATTTGTATCTATGCATGACACATTAAATTGGTAAATGTTAAATATAAACAAATTTGGAAGAAGATTCGACATCTTGTTTTATCTTTCTGTATAATACCAAGGAGTACAACATCAATTAACGTAGGCAGGAGTAAATGTTAATTACACAAGCCAATAGGATAGTAGCTTGTGCAGAGCTACCCATGTTTCAAGGGACAATACATATCATAGTAAATTAGTTAATTATTATTGTTATTGCCATTTAATGTCTTTTATTGGATTTCAAATGATTTCATTTTCTTTTATGTGCCGTGCCTCTTCAACATGTTAGCGACCATGGCTCTCCACAATTTCTTGTTCTTTGTAGCTCTTAATATACGTTGTCTTTTCATTATGTATTCTAAACTTTGCTTTGCTACCTATTTACAAAACTCGTAGGTTATGCGTCATTTTCTTCTGTTTCATTTATCTTTAATCTGTGTGTATCAACATTTCCAAACCGTCTTCCCTCATTATATGCCCGAGATATTTTAACTTTCTTTTTCTAATTTTAAGTTTAAGGTCCCTTTTTGCTTCTATTTTCTCAAAATCCTTCGGTAGACTCACATTTCTGTTGCTTCAAGTCTCTTCTTCATATATGATGCGATTGTCCAGCATTCACTGCCATATAGGATGACTGATATTACTTACATTGCAGTACTCTTTTCTTTGTTTTTAACGAAATCTTTGTTTCTTAACATTTTACTTAGCTTTTGCAACGTAACCTTTCGTTAGCCCAAAGCGCCTTCGTATTTCAGTGCCCATTTCTGTCCTCTGTCAAAACGCTTCCCAGATATTTAAATCGTTGTCTTTGTTTGAGATGGTATCTCCGATTTGCAATTTGCATGTTGGATTGTTCTTTCGCTGTTCATTCCTTCTTCTTACAAATGATCTTTAGTCCTTTCTTCTCGCGCTTCTCCTCTATGCTTTCTTGTGGTTTCTTTTCTGTGTCTGCTGACAACACTAATCCATTTTATGCTCCAGAAGTCCTCAGTATTCTAACTCATTTTATTAACACTGTCTTTTGCGCGATTCCAATTCTTTTGTGTTACCCAAGTAAAATCATATTTCGTTTTTCTGGCCTGCAAAACTTTCTTAGCAAACCTTATTTTTCTGGTTCCTTTGACTTTAACTGCAGCTAAAACAATGTCAGATGATGTCTTTTAGCTAAAAGAAAAATATGTATATATAAAGAGATGGTAATTTTTCTTCATATATTTATAAGATGTTTGTTCAGTATGTTTCGTGGCAGGTGGGAAATATTCTGTATATTTTTGTTATTTTAATGAAGCCATGTTGTCAAACTTTTCTTTTGGTTGGAAAATGAATTTTCTTCATAGGCCCCTGGCGGTTTTATGAACTTTTTTTTCTTCTTCCATTGCATAAATGTGATTGGAAGGTTGGATCTTTCTAAGGATACTCATTTTACACGGATATTAACTCTGCATTGCTGAAACAGAAACTGACAAAAATGGAAAAACAGAAAGATCGCTATCTTATCTCAAGGCGCCTGAGCCTCTAGTTATTTCTTTAAATATAATTTTTATTGAATAAATCCAAATCTGACACGAGGACAAATGAATGGAGCACTCATACAAAATTTAACACAAGTTGCAAAATTTGCTCGTTAGCCGTAACTTTACAATTTGATTTATATCGGTGAAAATTAAATCCAAAATCAAGAATAAAAATGCTGTATCTAACTCCTTACCGTTTTAGGGACGAATACATCAACAAAAACGAAATCTATTAGATTGCTTATATAAAACATTGTGTCATGTGATATCGTTACTGCCAATGAAACAAATACATTCAAATACTTTTTGCATTTCAAGACATCAGTTAGTCTGTAGCTTAATGATGAAGTAAGCGTTAATTTTGCGCACCAAATATTTATGATAGAGTGTGAATATCAACTCAGAATTCAGTTAATAACTGTGTTTAAATCTCATTTTGAAAAGAATTGTTCCCAAATACAACTCCAATAAATATTGCTTTTGTTTTTATGCATCTATATACTTGGCAGTAACTGGAAAATATGTATGTGTGTGTTGTATGTGTCCCTATCGAATAATACAATATTCATTATATACGTCTGCGCATGCGCACGAATGTAGTTTACATTCATTACACTGAACAACAAAGAAATCTGTTTTATGTTTTATCTAGATATATGAAATGGTACTATAGTGAACCGGATAGGCTGATTAAGAATCTATGCTTGAATTGGATCTAACCCCTGTCTTCTGAAAATATATGTTCATACCATATTTACAGCTGTAAGGAATGTTTTTTGTAACTTGTATCATCATCTGATAGACTGATTTCTGTATGGCTGGTGCTAGCCTCCAGGAAAGAGACTCATTGCGCCTTCTCAGGTTGACGTTCTCAACTAACATTAAGTGGAAAGACTATATTGAATCCATGGCTAGGTCAGTCTCGTGTTAGCTTCTTGAAAGAAAAATTGTGTATCTTACATATCTATAAGTCTCCTATTCGTCCTTGCTTAGAATATTGCTGCCACATCTGGTCCGATACGCATTCTATATGTGTTGAGCTCTTTGATAAAATCCAAAGAAGAATCGGCAATATTATCGGTCCTGATCTGGCTTCAGTTATTTTCTCAACCGCCGTAAGTTTGCCTCTCTCTGTCGTTTCTATAAATGCTTTCATTGCAATTGTTCGGATGAGGTCTTCGCTATGGTAACTAAATATTTTGAATTTATGTACTAGACTGTCGTCAATATCTCATCAATTTACAGTTGAGCTAGTTAGATGTAACCGTAAAATCCCAGTTAACAGTTACATTTCTTGCACTTCTCGCCAATGGAATTCCTTTCCGGCTCCGTGTCAATCGCTATCTACTGTCCTGATTACCCTTTCCGCTTCCAGAAGATTATAAATGTTTCTGTTCCGAATTTTTCCACGCTCTGTAACCCCTTGTGTCTTAGTGGCTTTACTACCTTGCATGGGGTGATACGATAATAAAAAATACCAAAATAATCTCAAAGCTAAAAAATACGCTTATGTAATAAACAACTTAGAAAAAGAATAATGAAGAATATTATGCAAAATGTTTCTTCCAATGAATTTAAATTATTATGACCCACAGATCTCTGTACCAGTTATCAATGAACATTGTGAGTTATTCTACAAGTATATATCTAAGACTATCAGCATGGCCCGGCGTTGCCCTTGCTTGATTCAAAAATCGTATGACTCATACAGCAATCGCTATCAATTGACTTAAAATATTTTTGCCCTTCCTTGCATTTAAAGGAGTGCTACATGCCTTACTTCTTGCTTATCGCACGCTGCCAATTTTTTCTAAGCTCTGTACTAAACATTAAATCTGTTACGAAAAAAGAACTAAACAAAATGAACACAAAACGATCAGCTTTAAAAAAGGACTCGTAACTGGAAAAACCGAATGAAAAAAGAATGTTAACAACAAATGCTTTTTCACGCCCAACCCAGTTCTGCGGAATCAGAATCAACGTTGACTTTAAGCAAGCGAATGAGCCAATTGGAGTAAAGTGCCATGCAGATTTAAATTTTTCCCACTTGTGACGAATGCAGCTATCGATTTTTTTTGCATGCTAGCATGCTAGTTAACATTCGTGTCAGTCAGCTGTTGGCTCTCACACTGGCCAATAGAATCTTCCTGCCTATTCGTGGCAGCCAGCTATAGGCTCTCTCTCTGGCCAGTAGAAAATGGCCGCAAACTACATGAAAACTGCCGTAGAAGCATGAAGAAATCGATTATTTCCACTATCGATGGGAGTTGGGAAATGCAAAGTCGGTCTTAGCCTTTTCACTGATTTGTATCATGTGCATGTAAATGTTGGTGCAAATCCGTCTAAAATTGCGGCTGTGCATTCGTTACACACACACACATACACACGCACACACACACACACACACACACACACACACACACACACACACTCACTCACACACACACACTCACACACACATCCTGCCTTTTATAGATAGAGATGGAGTAGATGTGTCAAGGCCATTTCAATCTGAAAACAATGGTTCATACGATAGCAGAGCGGTTCAATGCATAAGCGCACAAACATGTCTCTGAAATATTTATGAAAATATCAGAAATAAAATATTTTTCTTCCGTAGGTTATCTAAATTTTCTTTCAGAACAAATATACCTTTCTCTAATAAACTATTTGCGTTGAATCTTACTATACGTTGCGAATATCTCAAGAAATTGACGTGTTATGTTAATTCGGAATACAGATTTGAAATCAGTAGACAAGATATACTCAAGAGCGACAGAACTTATGACGTTTGTTCATTTAATCGATCGTATATTCTTATGCTCATCCAATGACATTACTCCTACTCGGCGACTTTTCTTCCTTAATTTTAATCTTCCTCTAGCTTTTCTAAATATCTCTGTCAGTAGAGAGTCACTATTAAGCATTGACTTTTGCTCTGTTTACCATAAAGTTCCTCATAACAAGTTTCGCTACTTAAGCTGTATGTCGAAATCTAAGAGGAAAGGGATTGTCAAAGTTCATATATTCAAGTAATCACTTTGTGACATTCGGGCTATAATCTTCATATTCTTATGCCATGTCAGGTGGTAGCCGATTCAAATTTCTTTTTATTTGCGAATTGGCATGACTTCTTGGGAAAAGACTGTATCGTTGTTTCTTCACTGTTTTGTATTCAGAATATTCCTGTTAGACTGGCTGTCATCAAAGAGAATCTATTATACTATTTAATCCATGGCTTGCAGTGGGATAAGATTGACCGATGGCCTTCCCATCAACATTAATAGAAAAGTGAACACAGCAGACTACATCAGGATTTGAACCCAGTTAACGTAATTCAGTTTCTATCGATATCCGTCCTTTTTGCTGCACATTCATAGTTTGTATATATTTGTGTATCATGGTTTTACATAAAAAACGTAGAAAACAGGCATGTTAGGTTAAATAAGTTGTCAGCTTGTTCATAATAAAAACTACTTTGTAAAAGGACGTAAACAGGATATATAAATCGTTCAGAATTAAATTGTTACTGTTAAAAAGAAGTAAATTTAGTTAATTTAAAAGAAAACCAGTATTCGTTATAAATGAGCAATGGCTGCCAAGATAACGAAACTCCTTTCCATTTTCCGAAAGTTTTTATTTACATATTGATATAAAGCGTCGAGTTAAAAATGACCTTGCTAACACTGGCTTACCAGATATGCAATCAATTTAGGAATAAATTTGGCTGAAGCGTGCAGCAAATAAAAGAAAAGACAACGAAAAATCTAGCTTTACCCAATGAATATATAATAGTATAATTTCCTCACAGAAATATAGACAAAACATACATCTACCCCCACCCCGAACAGAACAACTTCATGAAATAAAACGTGAGAGATTTTCTGGATAAGACAATTTATTATGCTATTGAATTTAATTTCAGAAGCAAAAAAGAAAATCTATTGAATATTGAAGAGATATTAAAAATAAAAACATGTATTAATTTTTTTATATAATTTTTTTAATTTTTTTTCTAATTGTTAGTTTTTGTTCGGCATTGCTCTTGTTTACGTATTTGTTATGTTTGAAAAAACTGAAAACCATGTGCTGTTGGTGCCAGATTGGACGGGGTTAGCCTTTTGCAGAAATTGGCATTCCATGCGCATTTCACGCTACAGTGATTAATGAAAACCTTGACTTTAGTTCACTTCGCTTCTGGTCTGATTCTTTCACAACAATGTCAGGGAGATTCGTAACCATTCATTATGGCACCAGGGGCGTTCCTTCGCCTCTCACTTATTTTCTTTTTTGTTTTGTATTTTTCTTTTCTTTCTTTTTTTTTTAATCATGTTTCGTTCTTATTTGCTTTTCCTTCAGTTTCTTACTCTTGTTTTTTTTTTTCTGAATTGATATTTTCTTTACTTATTATTGATATTCACTAAACTTGATGTAGAAGGCGCATGTCCATACCCAAGGATTAAACAGTAAAAAAATGAGTTTTACAAAATTTTGCTGCTCTACCAAGTGGCGATGATTTGTTTGTTTATTTTAAAACAGCATTCTTCATTGGTTTGATTTGTGAATTTTAATGTCAGCCTGAAATAGATAATTATTTTAACCATGTAGTAGACCGATACAGGTTTTCGATGTTTAATTAATTGTCACACCAGTAGTATCTGTGCGCATTGCTGGAGGTCAAGTCAGAATAAACCTCGTTACATTTCAAACAGTCTCTACAAAACCAACTTACCGCAGCTCTGCTATTATTATTATTATTATTATTATTATTATTATTATTATTATTATTGTTGTTGTTGTTATTGTTTTTGTTGTAGTTGTTAATTAATTTTCTCCCCAGTGGTAATGAAGGATACCCGCTGGTGATCTTGTGAGAGAAAGTTCACTCAAGATTCACAATATATAATATATGTATGTTTCAAATTCTTATCAGCTCGACTTCGTCCACAAAAGGTCAAATTGTGTTAAATGCCTGATAGGCTGATTGTGTTGCGCCAATAGTCCAATTAAGGATGGGAACCTGTTTTTTGACACTATGCTTTCTAAATTCATTTTAACTTGAACTCGAATACTAGCTTTCATTTTTTTGTTAACTTCTTATTTTTCTCTTTGAATTTTTCTTTTCGTTCATTGATCGTAATTCCTCTTTATTTTCAACTTCCTTTTCTTCCTATTTTGCATACAGCTTGTCTCATCACTATTTCTCTTTTACTGTTAAATTATTAAAGTCTATTTTTCTAGTTTTAAGGGTTATACGAAAGGGAACAAAGATTATATGAAAACGACGTTTTAGAACAAGGGATTTGTGTGTAAAGCAGCATTTCCATAGCATTGTCTAAATCCCATTTTTCATGAAAATATTTCGCCAAATCTGCTCTAATCTGTATGGCATATATTTATGCATCTCTCTATTCTTTTTTAGTACACCAGTTTACTGAAATAGATATTTATCTCATGTATCCCAATCGACTAATATAATATTGGTTGAGGTTGAAATGGGCATGATATTACAATTCTGGAAGGCGAGTAGCTTAACGGTTATCAGCGTGGAATTGAGAATTCTCGCCAAGACACTTCCGTTCACGTTTGCACAAGTACTTTTGGCAAAGGTATGAATTCTTCTCTACTCCCTGTTATAGATGAAATATCATTGTTGAATAGGCGGTCTTACACATGAGTACCATCCAGTCTAGGAGAATGATTACTCTGAGTTTAAACCGTGGATTAGGGATCAGAAATCACTCCGCTAGCTTTCCAAAGAAGCCATAGCAATTCACAGATAATAAATGAAAGGAATCTGCGGAGAGCCATGTTTCTTAGCTACCATTGCATCGTTCTTAATACACACTTTTCGGTGCTTTTATTGATGAATATCTTTAAGGTGTGGTGTTAGGTATTTTTTTTAAATCGGTTTCACTCTATGCAAAGCTGTAAATCCACTAAGACACAAGGGTGTGGAAGAATTAGGAACATAAATATTGATAATGAGCGGGAAGAGAAAATAGAAATCGGGAAGGCAGAACATAACGATTGACATTGCATTTAAATATTTGAAGATTAAAGGTGGCTGGAGCCGGAAGGGATTTCCACAAGCGAGAGAAAAGAAATTGTAGCATCGAGCAAGCTCAACTGTAAACTGATGAGATGTAGACGCCAGAACTGTTTCCCATGTGCGAAGTTAAAACCAGAAAATCGAAAGCTGATTTTCACGATAGACCCGACTATAAGATTAGCTTAACATAATTTCTCTACTTCCATTACTATTAGTCAATCTTGTGTCATATTTAGCGAGTGTTTGTAAAAAATGTACATATTTTCATAACCGATTCTTAAAAGGGGGATATTCTTAGTATACAGTGTCTAATATTATATAATACGTTATATGGGAAATTACATTTCTAATTCAAATTAAGGAACTCATATTTTTACAGAAGGTGCCTTTTGTATGAGAGTAGATAGCAATTTAGTTTCGTCGTGCCATTTTTGCTCATTTATTTTCGCTGACGATTTTGATTCTATCAAATTTGAAATTTTCTCGTTTTTTCTATTTCTTTTATTCAAATACATATGGATGATTTTCTCCTTATTTCAATAATTTCAGCTTTTTCTCTGGCCTTTGATGAGGTGACCAATTCTTTTTCCAATTGGTAAATACACATTAGAAAAACAAATCGAAATATAGATAGAACAATAAGGGCAAGAGCCGGACTCCTATGATGTCTTTTCCTTGTTACACATATAAACACGAGTTACGTTTAAGTGAGGAAAAGATGAACATATCGCACATTTAACGAAATAAAACTCCAGTTACAAACTTGGCTAACTACACTGACACACAGAAAATACATACATATACATTATGCGTGTGTTTGTTTGTGTAGTGCAGGGATAAAAGAATCTGGACACTTGTAAACTATATATACGACCGATGAAATGTAACACACATACACACACACGCACACACACACGTTTACACTTCGTTGTTGATTATGACCATCAAAATATATCTTTGTAAGATCTAGTTGTGCTTTGAAGGAATATGGTTCTTTAAACCGAACAAACTTTTAAAATTTATAGCACAAAGATAGCAGACATGAGCAAAATGCATATTGTTGTCATATGTCTATTTTTGTGACTGCTTGACCTTTCTGCCCAAGAACTGACTTGCACCCTTTCCAAAAAAAGTGACGAATTCTCACTATGTGATACCATTTTGAGTTGGTCGTGTCTCTGGCACGATAACTTTGTGTATGACTTAATTTTACTGCTTTGCTCAAGCAAAACATCGCAGGTGAGGTCATGTCTATCACCTCTATGGATTGAAAGTTCTACACCAAAACATATTTGGATATTTCTTTTCAGTTTCCGGTTTACAATCTGAGAAATTTGATAAGCAATCTTTCGATCATGAACCTTCTGTGTTGGTACTAACATTTGCATGTAACTCTCAATCAGGGATTGATGTTTGAAAGATTCCCTGATGCTTCCAGGTCATCTTCATAACGCCACATTGGCTTATGAGCGGGTTGCTTTCCGTTCACGAGTCTCGCGATACAAAAGGTGATTATTTGGAATTATATTATAGCGTATGCAAAAAGTAAAACATAAATAGGAGAAACAATGGAAAAATATTCTCATAATGTAGAAAATGTATCATTAAAATAATATTTAAAAACAATAAAGCTACATCATTATATACAGAACCTTTTCGTATCTTTTAATATTACTTTATTATCCTTTACTGAGTTAAGTGTACATTGATCTAATCACTCACATTGTCAGTTTCATGTTTTCCTCTTCCAGAATACGCTAGCTTTTGGTTTGAAAAAATGGTCAAAGAGCTTTTTAAAGGCCTCCAGAGAACCGAAGATCTTGCCATTAAGAGGAATTCGGTGGATGGAGTAGGAAATACGAGCCAAGCTGTCCCAATTTCTGTCATCTTCCATATAAAAATGTCCACTTCTGCATCAAGCGAACCACATACAAACAACACTCACAGCTATGGTACTATCACCATAAGTGGCACATCTCTTTTTTTGCTCTTTCTACAGTGTGTGATTTTTTCATCAAATAACTAAAATAAATCTTTTCACTTTCAACTTACAAACGTTTAAATTTCACACTACACACACGAATCGTATGGAAAGATTAGTTGAAATATCATATTGTAGAACATGTAAACGGAAATCATGTGTTCAAATGCCGCCTATTGAAAAAAGGCTACAGATTTTTGTTGCAAACTTGTACGATTGCCAAACGAAAGGGAAAAAAATCAATTTTGACCGAAATGCGGTTGATGTGCAATGGAGGAACGATTGTTGCGCCTTTTAATATAAATCATTCTTCTTCAAGGTACAGAGTTGAAAGTTTGACATATTTCCCTTTCAGTGGCACGGAAGCATTTCATATGATCGAAAGAACCATCAACGTAGCAGAATATTCTGGAAGCCAAATTGTTCACCTCGATCAAACAGCAGATGCTTGAAATGAGATGTATTTTTCAACAAAATGATACTTCTTTATGTGCCGTGTACTTTAAAGAAGTAGGTGATCATGGGTCTTCACAAATTCCTGTCCTATATAGCTCTTAATAAATTGTCCTTTTCTTATTTCTCATAAACCTTGTTCTGCCATCCATTTAGAAAAGCTCCCTAAGTATGTCATTGCATTGTTTCCCTCTTGTCCTTCTTGCCTTTATTCTGTCCTGTGAGGATTATATTTTCCAAGCTCACCTTACTCATTATGCGCCCTAGTTCAACGCTCTCTTCATGATGTTAGGTGTAACTTTCAACAAGTTAAGGACCGAAACACATATTTAAAGTATCTCACGAATGACTTGTCCCGAACAATGTAGATTGGCTTGGTTGATTCTGTCACGCTCACGTTTTGAATTCACTTGGAAATTTAGGAAGAAGATTACAGTGAACATTTCTTCGGAGTGACCGAAGAGACATTACGTATATGAAAGTCGTTTGCAATGAAGGATTGACCGACATTTGAAAAATAAAAAGTTTTTGCAAAATAACGTTATCATGGTCCCTATATCATATATTGCATGTGTCAAAGCATACAGAAATGATAAATTATATATATATATATATATATATATATATATATATATATATATGAATATATGTATATATATATATCACCTCTAAAAAATTTAAATATATGTAAATATGTGAGGTATATTAAGTAAATATTATGCATATATTGTATATAGCATTATTCACTCTCTTCTCTCTCTCTCACACACACAAACACACACATACATACATACATACATACATACATATATATATATATATATATATATATGCACATTTCATTGGAAACTACAGACAAGGTGCTTTTATTTAGTATTTTATACAATTTCTCATGCAATCTAATAATTGTTTTCTATTCAGATGATATTCCTGATCAATCACCATTCGTAAGTAATTATATAGGCCACACTACAACATGTTTAACACGCAGACTAACTCTATACGTTTCTGACAGTAGCTCAATTAGATCTCATTTAAATATTCATAGAGACCTACCGGACACTATTTCGGAACATACTTGTCGACAACACTAATATAATAGCATCATCTACATGCAAAAGAAGGTTAAAATAATGGCAGCCTTATTAATAAAAACAAACACACCAACACTTAATAGCCGTGTTTTGAAACAAATAAAATTAAAACATTTTATAAAACATAATATACAACAAACTATTTATTATTTTAACAATTAAAATATTATCCTTGAAAATGGCTAAATGCATAGCCGAAAGCGCTCGGATAAAAAAGAAAGAACATTCGGACAGTTTTTATATAATTTATCATCCGAGACGAAAAACAATTATTAGATCGCATGAGAAATTGTATAAAAAACTAAATAAAAGCACCTTGTCTGCCGTTTTCAATGAAATGTGCATGAAGGAAGGATTGCTGCCTAAATGCACACACACACACACACACACACACACACACACACACACACACACACACACGTGTGGGTGTTGGGGGAGCAAGATAGATTAGGGGACTGGATATATTTATTTTGTTTATGAAACTCTGGTTGAATACCAACGGACTTTTAAAATATTTTTAGTTCATTTTCACCGACTTCGAACTATTTTTCTAGTATCCGAAAAATATATGCAATTAAATTCAGTATTTTCTAACCGCTTTTACATAATGAATAATGTTATCAATTTTAATAAAGAATTATGTGTGTGTGTGTGTGTGTGTGTGTGTGTGTGTGTGTGTGTGTGTGTGTGTGTGTGTGTGTGTGTGTGTGTGAGGAGGCACGTTAGAATTGTGCGTAGCGGCTCGGAGAGCCGACTTCGAATTCCAGTCGAATCCATTACATTCACTTACGTGCTAAATCCCTTGGTAAAGGTATGAATCCTCTCTTTCTCCCTCCAGCCATGCGTAATTAGCAGGGCAGTCTGGGTTCTATCGCTTGGATGGCAACTGGTGTGAATTCAAAAAACTGTTTGGGGACCTTGCGGCACTTAGTATTCAGCCCTTGAAAAGTGCGGTTGGTTCTTCACAAAGCCTTCACCACTATAATCATATCGTATGTGCTGGTGTCTGGCTCCCGGTTCCTAGAAACTGAGTCTTCTGACCATCATACGTCGAATACGACGAGAAAATCCACTATATATATATATATATATATATATATATATATATATATATATATATATATATATATATATATAATTACCCTGTGACATAGCGATTTTATTTTCAACAATTTCTTACAACAATAGTTTTAACCTGTTCCTCCATACTGATTTCCGTTTCATCTGTCGCCTAAGAAAGAAAACTGGAAATATATGGAATAAGAGGCAGCAGCGCTAGGTAATATGCGCCTCTTACCGGAAACACTGGCCAGCAGCCAGTGTGCATTCTGAACTATACGCTGGTAGAAAAGTGGTAGTTTTGCGAGCAGAGACCGCGAGCGAATATGCGATAAAAGGGACGAGCCACATGAAAGCGAGAACAGACAGAGATATAGGAGGAGGTTGGAAGACCGGAATGACAAGTCCAGTACAAAAGAATCATATCCATTTTCCAGTTAAAGAGGAGTGGACGTGGAGAAGCAGAAAAGTTTAATGCAAGCCAACCACATTTGCCCCCACAATTAAGTGAGTGGTTTGTGAACAAAGGAAAATACCGCCAATAAACTGACATTTGAAACTGTTACCATGAGTACAGAAGCAGTAGCAGTGACTAGTTTAGATCATCCAGCGATGCTGTACTTATTACCATCACGTTCCAAAACAATGATCAAGAGGAAGATGAAAACACGACACTGATCCCTTAATTCCCATCTACACCCTCCGTATAGTTGGCGACTCCTTCCTGCACAACACGGCTTCTGTGTGAGTTGAAAACTGCTATGTCCCAAACTGCAAACCCTTAAGGTACTAAACGCTACAGCGCTGTATTTTCCCCTCGCTTCTTTAGTTTTACAAGTTCAGACTTTTACAACAAGGATCTGCAATGCTGCGCCCACAGGGTAGGATTACTCTCATTCTCTTCATATTTGTAAGAAGGATGTTCCACTTTGATAGAATATTCTCATGAAGCGTTACTTTCGGAAACAGACTCTCGTGTGGATGCTTGTCAGAACACCCTAATCTCTTCATCTTCGGGCTCAATCGTCATCTATGCCCCATACGTTTATATTTTACACCTCTTGCTCTTATGTCTGTACCATAAATCCAGTTTAGTTACCCTCTACTTTGGGTGGCTCCATGGTCTTTTACTTGGTGAACATTATAAAAAAATGGAACACAATAATTAGTGACAAATTTCTTCTTTATATACAGATCCATAATTAATCTACTGATAAAAACATGGAAATGACAATAATCTTAGAAGGCTACAAACATTAGTTCAAGCAACACCACTCTAAAAGATAGTATTGGCTTTATATGGAATAATAACAGATTAACATGAGAGATATCAGATATGATTGACAAAATGCAGCTGAACAGGACTTTCATCAAATAGAAAGGATAAAAAATGTGGTGCAAATTTTGGTTTTGGTTGATATGCCAAGAACACAACAGATACCGGCGTTTTTCTTGTTATTTGGTTTTAAATTTAACTTGAATGACAATATGGCATTCTGGATACACATTCAGTCATGATATTAGCAATGGAATATCAAGAAACGTTAAAAAGAAGAACGCTCAATAAAAATATAAATAAATAAAAATCGCTGCAAGAGAATAATATTTAGGTTTTACTCGTAAGATATGACAGAATTGTGAAATAACTCTTGTTGGTAATTATCTTTTTAAAACTCAATATATACGCACTGCGTATATAAAAATAATTAGAAAAATTAGTCCATGACTGAGTAAATAGACTGATTACTCCCTGAATCTTTTGGTAATATGTTAATTGGTAATGCCTTTAAATTCACCAAGTCATGCGTGACAGTCTGTGGTGAGTTAAATATTACCAGAAGCCTTGCCTTAGGTGATTCCTGTATTTCCCAGTGGCGTTCATACAAATTACCTGAGCTGAAATGGGAAGTCACTTCGTCTATTCCGTTTTTCGTACTGGTGGGCTAATTCCGCGCCTATCGCATACACTGCGTCAAATTTTCGTTCGCAACTCATTCCACTACAAATATAAGATGTAGTGGTAAAAAGATTTAGATCATACGCAGTTCTAATTGTTGGACGAAATAACTAAACATCAGAATTTATTTTTGAATTCCTTCTTATATCTATCTATCTAGCTAGCTAGCTAGCTAGCTAACTAGGTAGCTAGCTATGAAGAGATTAAAGGTTAACAAGAGACTGTATTCACTTTTTTCACATACCTCACTGTCAGAGATCTAATCAAAAAGTAATTTGCAAAATCTTTAGGGGGCAAATAAATACACATGATATAGGTGTTCCCAGAGGAAATAGCCTACGCGTGCATATTAATGATACTTTCTCATATTGGTTGCTTTCAATAAAATCTTCAAATATAGGCAGCAGCTGCCTCCAATCTACTATCATTTGGAATATGTACGCATGCGTGACTTCTTTAGAGAAGCCTAATGTAACCTAATAATTCATAGCAGAAGTATTTTAACTGTCATTTTTAATGATGCAAAAATCAATATAAATCAATTGTGGTTCAGAAAATTTTATATATTTTCTCCGAAAGCAAAATCCCCATGAACATATTTCATCCAATTTTATTTACTGATTATTCTCGAAAATATACATTCGTGTTATTTATCCGCACGAATATTTAAGTTAGTGAACCGAGTTTGAATCATTATGTACGGTTCACATTGATAGATTTACGAACATGTCTAATTCTCTATTTGGCAATGGAAATCGTTAAATCGAAAGGGAAACATGCAGCAGGATCTCTGCAATAAGAGCCTTTACGTACATAAGTGCATTTCAGGAAGCAGTAACTAGAACTTACCAAATTCACGGCTTATAAAATGCCGAAAATAGACAGGTGCAAAAATACAATCCATATCTGAATCCAACTATCATAGCTATCTTGATAAAAAAATAATGTCATTAATAGGCTACAATCGTTTGCAGAAAAGAATGCAATATTTTCGGTTAATTCACCCCTAAATAAAAGGGACTTATAATCACTAAAATTCGCACCAAATTCTTCATAGATCTAGGCACTTCCATTGCACTCCAATTGGGTTGACATTTGAGATCGCCTCAAATGTGGGCCACTCAGGTGCGCTATTTTTTAAGTGTCTCCGATATACAAGCCAAAAACATTTTTTTTTCTTTTTCCTATTAAGTGCCTCGAATATCATCCGCACTTATGAAATGTGAATAAATCCACGATTTGGGAGATTTTTTCATTCTGTGGGTTGGAGTTTTTGCGAGGCCAGCTAAAAAAAATTGATTTGAAATTTGTAATTTCAAAAGAGTGGCAAAAATTTAATGTTAACACAAATTTCTTGGAGTGAAATAATATTGGCGATGAGTAATTTTACATTATTTGGAGAATTAACATAAAAGCCTCGAAGAATGCACCCAGTTTTAGGATTATGATATATAACGGATTAACACTACTATTATTTAAGTGGGGAGTAATTGCCACTTTCAAGTAATTCCCTTCCCCCCCAAAACTCCAATGTAAAAGAAAAAGTGCCATTTAGACCATGCTATTTGAATTTAAGGTGGCCGTGATTGATGTGGCAATAAAACACAACAGATACCGACGTTTTTCTTGTTCTTTGGCTGTAAATATAATTGAATAATACAGTATGGCATTCCCGAAATATATTCCATCATTCTATTCTTAATGAAATATCAAGAAGAACGTTCTATAAAAGACCATGACGTCAAATTGATATTCATTCAAAATTTGCTTAGGTAAGAAGTGTACATCTCTTGCTCTCTTAAAAGTTAAAAAGAAACTTCTGAATTGTATGTTGTACAGGATTTGAATTGACCAAAGACTAATTTACAATGTGTGGATAATAAATAATAGCAGCAAACACAAATTTTGATGAAAGGTCTACGGCGAATAAAAACATTTATACATATCTACGATGGAGAGTCTCTGTAAGCAAAAGTAATAAAATTACAGTGTTTATCTAACCTTTTTATGTGCCGTTTCCCTTCGGAACGTAAGCGATCATGATCTTCCACAACTTCCAGTTTTTTGTCGTTCTTAATAAGTTTTGTCTTTTTGTTATTTCTTCCAAATCCTGTTCTATCATCCATTTTCTCAAGCTCATCAAGTATGTTAAGCGTTGCTTTTCTCTATCTTTCAATCTTTTATGCGAGTATCAGATTTTCCAAGCTCTCCTTCCTCATTATGTGCCCTAGAAATTTCAACTTCCTCTTCCTGATATTAAGTATAAGTTTCCTTTTTGTTTCCATTTTTTCCAAAGCCTCGTTGTTGCTCACTTGTTCGGTCCATGGTATCTTCAGCATCTTTCTGTAGAAGCTCATTTCTGTTGTTTCAAGCCTCTTCTTCATCTTTGAGTATCAGTTTTCGCTGCTATACAGGAGGACATATATCAGTACTATTTTCTTTGTTTCTAATTAAATTTTTCTGTCTTTTAATACTCTGCTTAGCTTTTGGAATGCGACTTTGGTCCCAATACGACTTTGGATCTCAGTGTCGCGCTTTCCCCCCTCAGATATTTAATTTTCTGTAGATGTTTGGTTTTCGAAACCCTGATTTGTAATTTGAAATTGGGCGCATCCTTTTGCTGATAACACTGCATTTTGTTTCTTGTAGCTTATACTTAGTCCTTTCTTCACACTTTCCTTCGCTACCTTTTGTAGGAGATTTTGTAATTTCCTTTCCGTATGCAATAAGAAGTGATTGTTAATTTTCAGGAGGCAAAACTGCATGCGTATTTATATTTGACTTAATGTTGGAAGTCTTCCTTTAGTATATATGAGCAAGTACTTTAAGTAACTACAGGAGAGTAACTGTTAAAATCATTTGCTTTTCTAAATTTAGTAGTTGTGATTCGACTTATTTTGTTTAAAATATTTCATTATGTGAAGAAAAGCTAACGGTCATTGGAGACCAAGTCACAAAGGCCAACAGTATCAAAATAGTGTTTTGTAAAAGCCGGAAATAGTAATTCAACAGTCAAAGAGTATATTTGAAAACGATACAGGTGTAAAAAAAAGAATAGTTAATATAGGAAACAAAGAAAATATATGAACTCATACCTTTTGAGACTAATATTAAAATATAAAATGTATAAACAGAAATGTATTAAGAAAAAAGTAATGAAAATATATATACATTATGATACCAAGCGTTGAGAAAATGTTAGGGAAAAGAACAGATGCTATTTGATAACAATGTAATTGATTCGTTAAACTTAGTATTAAGGTAAGGCTTTAAAATAACAAAACACACACAGACACACAGACACACACACACATATACATATATATATATATATATATATATATATATATATATATATATATATATATATACTATTTACACTGTTGTCCTCATTTTTATTGTCATAATCAGGACGTTTCGTACATCTTCAGATGGTATACGTTTGAATTTCGACAAGAACCCTCTACGTAGTCCACCTGGGTAGATTGTTCTAGTTCCATGTGACATGCTTTTTCTGGATATTTCAGTTTTTAGTTACTACCCTTTTTCAGCAGCTATACAAAACTAGAAAAGGGCGTAAGGCAAGGATGTGTCTTCCCATCGGACTTATTCAACCTATACAGCGAGGCAATTATGAGAGAACTGGAAATTCCACCAAGAGTCATCATTGGGGACTCTAAAATCAAGCAGTTCCGGAAATATCTGGGAATCATTCTGACAGAGGACGGTAAGTGTGACACTAAGATCCGAAGACGTATTGGGATAGCCAAAAACGCATTCCAAAAGCTAGGCAGAGTATTACGAGACAGGAGGATTCCGTTGGTAAAAAAAAAAATGTACTGAACTGCTACGTGATATCTGTCTTCCTTTACGGCAGCGAATGTTGGACGGTTTCGTCAAAGATGAAGAAGAGACTCAAGGAAACAGAGGTATGTTTCTACAGAAGGATGCTACGGATACCATGGACCGAACATGTGAGTAACGATAAGGTTTTGGAGAGGATGTAATCAAAGAGGAAACTTATAATTAACATTAAAAAAAGACGGCTGAAATTTCTGTTACTGGTAATGAGAAAGGGGGGCTTGGAAAATCTTATACCCACAGGGCAGATAGATGGAAAGAGGGATAAGTGAAAGCAATGTTTAACTTAGCGGGCTTATGCAAGTGGATAGCACAAGAGGGTTAAAGAGAAATGACAAAAAGTAAAAAACTTATTGAGAGCTACAAGGCACAAGAAGAAGTAGAGGGCCTACGTCCTGAAGGGACATGGCAAATAAAAGAAGAACACCATTCTCCAAGTTATTTTTGTTTCCCTCTGCTGTGGCCTGGTATTGAACTCATAACTCTTAGAGTCATTTTTGGATTGCTTCAACCAACGCTTTTATATCTTAATAAATATACATTTTGCGCAGTCGTGCTACTGGTGAGGAAAAATGTATATTTATTAATATATAAATTACATCGAACACATTTTATTAACACCAGCTTTCAATGTCCGATTATATATATATATATATATATATATATATATATATATATATATATATATATATATATATATATATATATATATATATATATATATAAAATAAATGCGAAAATATGTATGTCACACTTTTTCAATTAAATGGACGCAACTCTCTGAAAAATTCTTACATCTGGAGCCATGTGCAAAAGCTCAGCCTGAAAACAAATAGGAAAATTAGACACGAAAGGGAGACATGCAGCAGCCTCTCTGAAATACCTTGAAGCAGGAAGATTTGATGTTTTGCTGTTGCCGCTTGGCAATAAAAACATCAAAACTGACCAAAATGGACATATTTCGCTCCTAAATGGCTGTGAAGATTCAAGTATCCAAGATATGGTTAACCATGTTTATCCAAACATAAACACTATTTCCTGGATTTAAACTGACTTTGTGAGATCGCCATATTAGCTCCCAAGAATCAAACTGGGGCTATCCTCAACTGGACACTTCTATAAATTTCAAAAGAAATCATGAAGTACTTTTCCATTGACACAGGGGTTGAACAAGAACAGTCAGTGAATAATCCAACAGAGTTACTGAATTCATTGAATCATCCTGGAATTCCATCAGACAAGCTGGAACTAAAAGAAAATGTGCCAGTTATGCTATTGAGGAATCTATATCCTCCATAGCTTTGTAATAGAACAAGGATAATTGTCAAGAAGATGATTGGAAGGAGAAAATTTTACGTTGAAAAGACTTTACTTTCCAGTGTGAGTGAGCTATGAAATGTCAATCAAATGGTCCCAAGGATAATCATTGAAAGTAAGTGGACTTCATCTGATGGGACACTGCTTTTCTCACGGCCATTTTTATGTTGGTTGTTTAAGGGTTTGGAACGGAAGCAAGCTTTTTGTACTGACCCAGAATTAGAAAACTACAAATGTCGGTCATCATGCAGCTTTGCAATAAGTTCCAAACAGACAAATTACATAATGTTTTTGATGAAAACTGTTGTTTGAAAAATATTGTTCAATTTTAATGAAATTTAATATGTACTCAATGCATGAAGTGTCATTGTTTGGCCTAAGGCTCAATCAAGAGCCCTCAGCATGAGCTAGCCTAAATACCACCCGATGGGGCGTCTTTTAAGGTAGTATATATATATATATGTATATATATATATATATATATATATATATATATATATATATATATATACATATATATATATATATATATAATGAGAACGAAAATAATATATAAATTCTAATGTTCACTACATTGATTCAAAAGAGAGCTCAATAACAATAGTAGACCAATAATTATATATTTTTTCATATAGACAGAAACAATTTACTCACTACAAAGATGCAACATCGTTTCGGTGCATTTACTTGCACGTCGACTGGTGAGGACCAAAATGGTAACCATTTTGATTCACAAAAATTATAATATATATATATATATATATATATATATATATATATATATATATATATATATATATATATATATATATGTATGTATGTATGTGTGTGTGTATGTCTTTGTGTGTGTGTGTGTGTGTGTGTGTCTGATGTCAGATTTTATTTTTCAAGTCAAATTTAATTCAATATATATATATATATATATATATATATATATATATATATATATATATATATATTAATTTACCCTCAATAAAAAACGCAAGAACCACTCATGGTAGACTGTTACTGTGTTTCATAGGCGTAAGAAAGAGTCTCAAGTGAAGTTAATGGGGCTATTCAGGAAAGAAACAGTAAGCACTAGACTTTAAGGGTTCAAGATTGTATTGATTGGGCAAACATCATATCGGGTGTCTTTTCGACAAAGTAACAGTTCTTGGGAATAAGCAGTTCGAATGGATCTTGTTCTTAGTACAGGAATACGAAGCGAATGGGGATGATTCATCCTTGTGCATGTCATATGGCGGGCCGCAGCTGTGAAAGTCAGGGCTGGTGGGACTAAGAAATGTAGGTCAATAGCGATAGAGTAGCGAGAGATTTGTAACATTTTGTCTGTTGTAAAAATGGTTGTAGAGTGGAAAATAAATCATTTCACACGTAAACGCTTTTGAACTGTATCAAAACAGGCAGGAGAGAACTGCGCAGATCCAGCACAACCTTTGAAACTATATTTATATAATAAATATGCTAACTTAATTTCACTTTATATTAGATATAATTTCAATAATCAATTTGGGGATGTAATACAATTTAAATGAAATATTTTCCCACATATCAAAATAATAAATCGACGCAGTAGACGATTAGCAGCAAGAACAATTTAGGCTCCTTGGGAACTCCATGTTTTTGCGATGGCTGCGAGGTATGTTCTAGGCTGGAGATAAATAGAATTTGGTTACTTGGTTTTGCTTACCGGCATATTAATATCTATGGATTATTTACTGCAGAAATCTAAATATATTTTGCACACAACTTTATTTTTGGAGATAATAATGGTTTAGTGATACAAGTCTTACTAATTAACCCATATATGAGGGAGAATAGATGCTTTCATAACTTTCCTAATGGCATTTGCACGTAAGTAAATATAACGAACTCGAGTGGAATTGCAACCCGGTTATAAATTCCGAGTCATTCAATTACACCAGCCACACATCAAAGCCTACTGCACTTATTATTCTCAGACGGTTAACCATCTAATTACTGTTCAGTCTCGACGTTGCTTAAATTTGGTGATCGTACGGAACCCGCTGTTTTAACCTGATGTGGCCCGTATGCCCTCGATAAGTAGGTTAGACATCAGTTTTATAAAGAAAGAACTAATCGTATAGATACTGGTCGTTATATTTTCTTTACCATTTATCAAGTTTTTAATGGGTAAACAAAATGATATGAAGCTAAAAGAGATAGAAGATGTTGAGATAAAAGATGAAAAATAGAAAGAAAATTGGTTAAGATATGAAAGTAACCAACATACCAAATAAACATTACAAAGATATATGATGCGAAGAGGTATATGAAAACTGATTTTTCATATATATACTTTCGTGTTGAATGTAAAGCAAAGATTGATGAACCTAATGACTTGGCTATATATTCGATCTTTTGGGAAAATAATCGACCAGCATTAATTAAAAGATTAGAATGTTAAGGTGAACGTCATCTGTTGTTTTTACAAAACAGAGGAAGTCAGACACATATTTCATAGATATTTTATGTTGGCGTTATGTTGCCAGACTGCTATTAAAATATGTTATTGGCGAAAGTTCTATTTTGTCTTCTGACGTCATGGAACAAAAAATATTAGGAAACAATACTTTATGATAAATTCTCTGTAACACACACACACATACACACACGCGCGTTGGGCGCACACACACACTCACACACACACACGCACACACATATATGAGAGACAGAAATCAACACAGCATGGGAGTATCAATTTGATTATAGTTCAAGCCGTGAAACTAACAACCACATTGCAATGTTGATTTCTGTGTCTATATTGTTTATTTCTGGAAACGCTTTATCCTCGTTATTCAGCATTCTTCTCCCATAAATCTAGCAATATATATATATATATATATATATATATATATATATATATATATGTGTGTGTGTGTGTGTGTGTGTGTGTGTGTGTGTGTGTGTGTGTGTGTGTGTGTGTGTGCAGAAAAATAGGAAAGAATACGTTAGGTAAATAATCCGGAGTTCTTTAGTATTTTTGTTTTTATTTTAAAAATGACACTGCTCTATACAGAAATAGAGCTTATATTATGATATTGTTTTTAAATATGATTCCTTCGCTACATAAGAGTTCTCATGTTTCAAAAACGAGAGCCGAAACCCTCAATATAATTATTGAAATTAAGTTGAATTAAGTTCTCGAGTCCCGTTTCATCCTCAGCGAAAAATTAGGAATAAGCTATCTTGTGGTTTGCGCGTGTTTATAAGTATGGTCTCTTGCAACAATAATTACTATGTATACGGCTGGGGGCAGCCATATTGGTTAGGTGGTCGAAGAGTTAAGAGTTAATTCTTATCTACAGACCAGTTACCTTCGGAAAGTTTATGTCAGGTTATGGTGGGGTCTCTATTTCAAATAGGATGGTGGAGGTCACCGTCTAGTTAGTTTAAAGCGAAAGATATTTTATGGCGTTGCGGCATGTCGTTAAGTGTCGAGAAGATTCTGTTTTATTATTATCTATCTATTAATCTCTTTATTTATTTGTTTATTCAAATGGCTATTTCTTATTCAAACGCGTTGGACTGGACTGCAATTTGTTTTTTGACGACTTCACAAAGGGTTTTTTCTATTTAATGATTGGGCTAAGCTTTTAAGACTTTCATTAAACTATGGAATTTATTTGTTTACCTATTTTTTTATGTTAATTATTTAATGCGAAAATTTGTTGATGTCGGCAAAAAACCGTTAACTCCTGCCTATGGTTTAATAATTTTTCATTATTTAGAAACTTAATGATGTGTAGTTTTTCATGTAGACATAAAGGGCTTGGGGCATCCCAGGTTTTACAAGTTCTTGTTCTATTTATTATTTTCCATTTTACTTTTGGTGTTTTATTCGTTTCTTTTAAATGCCAATATTGGGATAGAGATGTCTGATTTCTATTTTGAATATTGTTGAAGAAGCGCTTGTGTTGTCTCCATCTAATTTTAAATTTATTCTTCGTTGACCCAATGTATATCCAGTCAGTGTTAGGACTCTCAATGGATGAGATGGTGTATTGGTATACCACGGATTTTATGAGGCATTTATTTTCTAACGGGCAGTCTTTAGGGTTTCTACAATCACATAATTTTTCATTATTTTTGTCTAATTGCAGTTTAGGAGTCTTATTGATAATGTTTTGGCATGCTTGCTTTTCCAGGATTTTATTATTATGTTTTATGATTCTTTCTAGATTTTCAGTGCAGCTGTAACTTAATTTAAAGGTGTTTTTATTAAAGATCTCGCTAAGTTTGCTAATAGTGGGAAAGAGTTTTTCAATTAAAGCTAGGAACTTATGCCCTAGTTTAGTACTGACCATTTGGTTGAACGGAGGGGTATACCCTATGATCTTTCTTTTCCTGTTTTTCTTACTATTGGTACTATTGTTTCTATAGCTTATGTCAGCGCTTTTGTATCCCCTATTTTTCAGGGTTGTGTTATAAACATTACTGTGTTGTCGGAACATTTCCTCATTTGCGGAGTATATGCTTATTCTTTTCTCTATTGATGTGGCTATGTGCCTAATTATAGATGGAGGGTGGTTTGACTTAGGGTGTACATACAAGGGATTAGTGTTAGGTTTTCTGTAGGGTGTGTAAATGTTGTTTATTAAGTCTATAGTTACGTCAAGGAAGTTTACCCTTTTTAATTTAGTGTTGGCTATAGTTTTTAGATTTAGTTTTCCGAATTCACTATAAATTATCTTTCTAATTTTATCTGTTTTAAAATTTGTGGAGCTCCTCCCTACCATGAGCCCGTCATCTCTGTATAGTCCGATGTCCTTAATGTCTAATTCACGGTGCGCAGTTAGATTGTACAGTATAAATAGACCAACAAGGTCCGAAGATTCTACAGAGTTCAGAGATCCCATGGTGATGTAAAAAATGCATCAGTGTTTTTAATCCACTGGTCTTCATTATATCCCGGATATTCTATCTAATGCTTTCCTGTAGTAAGAGGAATTTAACATTACTGAAATCATTAGAACCTTTTAGATTATACATATCAAATATTTTAGGTAGGGGTATTTGTATGAACTAACTGAAAAAATCCATTTTCTTCAATTTAATACACAGAATATAGATTAAATGCCAAAAAGGTAAACAAAAAGGAAACAAATTATATTAACAGAATGAAATTCCATTGTTAAATCTTACTATTACAATGATGATATTCAGATCATCTGAATGACTTTCACATTTTTACATTGTCAATACTTATTAGAAAATTCTTCTATTGAAGATAATACATGTATTTCGTGATTTAAAACATGGCAAACACAATTATATTCACTCAGAACTATATATTTTAAAATAAACCTCTCCCATGTCAGTACAGAAACTCCATTTACATTGATCACATACATTAAAACAAAATTTTACTATAAAGATTTTATATCAAATTCAGCTAATAACTAGTTACAAAACTACACACTTATTGGTCCATCCGCGTAGCCAGTCTAACCTTTCGACACGGATCAGACGTTAATATTTTGCGCACGTTTTCAAGGAGAGGTTAGATTAGTTTTAAATGGGCAACATCATCAATTATTATAAGTCTAGTAATATGACTCTCTTCATAGACTTAATGCAATGGTACTCGTTTATTATTATTATTATTATTATTATTATTATTATTATTATTATTATTATTATTATTATCATCATCATATACATTTTTATCTGTTGCTGTTAATATGTACATAGTAAGAAGAGTTGGGGTATTTGAAAGTAAAAATAAAGGGAATGTACAGCGAATGTGGAAGACATCACAAAAACTTGGTTTAAAGTGCACAAAAGACACAAAATGTTTTTAGATTTAGAAGATTCCAGGACGTGACATGACAAATTGAAGCAAGTGGAGTAACTGATAGAAGAAGGAATTGGCTAGCCGTGTTCAAATTTCTTGATAGGCTGATGCGTTTACTTTCTCACGGCATCTTTTCAATCCACTACAGTTATGGATTAAATAGCCGTATATCTTTCTAAATTTGGATTTCATCCAGTTTAAGTGAATGAAAACTCTAAGTTCCAAAGCGTGGAAAAGGCAACGAGAAAACACTTCACTATCTGTTCCAAGAAGGCATTGCTGTTCACAGATAAAGAAAAGAAAATTACGGATTGTCAAATCGTCTGCATCATGACGTACACTGGATTGAAAGCAAAACATAGAAACTAACCACCAAGAACCCATTTCGAAATGCAATTTCCTCGATAAACTACTCACGCGCTGACTGCGGGATTGAACATCTCGCTGTCATGAAAAGTAAGGAGAAAAAGCAGCCCAAATCATTCACTTAACGGTTATATGAAACTTTGGAAGAGACCAGTGGTTCAAAGTAGGGCACCTTAAGAAAGCACCATTGACAACGGCTGAAGTTATCCCGAGGATAGGCAATAGAAATGAGAATTGGATGACTAGAGAAATGCTCGACATAATGAGAGAGACGAACGATAACACCAAAAAATACCGTCAAAAATCTGTATAAATGAAAGCAGTAAGCAAGAGAGAAATTGGCACGATCACAAATGAGCAGAGATAGAAAATGCTAGAACGCATATACAGCAGAAATGTATAAGAATATAAAGAAATATGAATATAAAACATTCTTTTCGGCAACATAGCCTAAAGGGCCCTTTAGACTATCTTTTTCGGGCTTTAGACAAGACAGACTAAAGGGCGAAAGAATCATAATAGAAAATGCAAGGTAATATGGAAATAAAATCAAAATATGTGGTGGGTCTATGTAATCAGACGTGAAATTGCTTCAGTATATACAACGTGGAATTACGCATATTATTACAATCTAAATTTAAAGACTGGTCAATCTGATGAACAAACAGTAGACCCAAACTGGTTATAATAGAGATGCTGACAGCTTTGTATGATTTTGATAAGTTTATTGAAATGATAATCAAGATATGGGACAGAGATGAAATACTGGATAACCTTAGCTGATCAATCTGCATAGCGCTCCCGAAAGAAATAGGTGCGAACAAATGCAAACTCCATATGACAATCAGTCTGATGAACCACATAAATAAACTAATATTTAGAATTTTAATCAATACAGACCGTAAATGAATTAGAATGCAATATAACATTAAGTATATGGTTTTGTTCAAGACACTGTAACAAGAAATGCAATTTTAATTATCTCAATAACAGCAGAACCAGCAGCGTAAATGAAGAAGTTTATATATCGTTATTTCAAAGACAAGGCAAAAGCATTCGATAAATTACGAATGACTAGCTTCTTGAGATGTTCAGAATGCTATACTACACCGAAAAATATATTCAAATAATCCGTAACCTCTATTGGGAATAGCTTACAAGCGGATAGGTTTAAAACAATGCATAAAAATAGAAAGAGGATGAGTTTTCTCAACGGATTTACTCAGACTGAACAGCAACATCGTTCTAATAGTACTAGAATACATATAAGCATTTATTATCAGCGGATATAATATTAACATCAAACATAACCCAGACGACACGGTACGAGTTCGGATTTCAGAAAGTAAAGTGAAAGTATTAGACAAGGTAGAAACAATTAACCATGAATTGTAGAAGACTGAATCAGTGGCTGGCGGTGAAAGAGGCAACGGAATGTGCGTGCTACATATTGAGAATAACAAAATAGAGCAAGAACAATTAAACCGTGTTGGTAGCATAGTAACAGACCATAGATAGTGTGACACAGAGATATCCGAATAGGCATAAAAATAGAGAATGATGCCTTTCTGAATTTGAGCAAGATATTAATATATTGATATATTTCCTTATGAACAAAGAAAAGAGTACTGACCTTCTATGTATTATCAAATGTCTTATATGACAGTGAATGCTGGACAATAGAAGCGACAAAAATAATTCATACGACATAGAGTTGATTATACCAATTGAATATAATGTGAAAAGACATTTTTAGGAACCGAAGTTTTTTTAAAGTGAACAAGAACGAGAAATAGAATATTGAGTACAATGCGAAAGACAAATGACGTCTGTGGCGAACGGGAAAATCCCATATCTCAAAAAAGTGTGTGTGTCCTGTGCACGGTTTGACGAAGTAAAGGAAAACATAAATCCTCGATAAGTTCTGCCTTACGTAGGTCTCTCATATTGTATTTTTTATCCTCCCCGAGTATCGCGAGCAATCGGAAGGTACTCCTCAATAAAAGCCGTTGATTTTCCTGGCGAGAACTAATGTATTTGGATTTGTAAGTTGGATTTTTTCTACGTTGCCTGTTGAAGTTTGGATTTTCAATTTGGGATTCTGATTTTTTACTATAGTATTTCTTGCCTTGTGCATTTGTGAGACTAGATTTGTTATGCGGACTTTTTTTTACCACCCTTGTTATTTTGGACATTTGCTAACTGATTCAGAATACTTTTGACATGTATTTAGCGAAGAAGTCTTGGCGACGTGAATACATACATAGCACATGGAAGGGAGAGATTTTTGAAGTAGGTGAAAACAGCGAATAACCGATTTGATTAATTAGAATAGATGGCGGAAAAGATTACAAAATGATAAACAGTATAATAAAATGAGCAAGAACAAGTTAAGCATATAGAATGTATGAAGAAATGTAAAAATGGCTATAATTTTAATAATTCTAATAATCACAGGTATATATATATATATATATATGAAGAAAAATACTCTTAAGGTGTTCCATATCAGACACAGAGCGTGTGTAAATATAAAACTGAACATTGAAGACAACACTTAGAGGCGGCAGGCTGTTTCATGATAGACGCAATCGTCAGGCCACAAGTTTTGTTTTTTTCTCGGCTATTTATGTACAGGTCAGTGGTTCATTGAGGTTAGTCTATTTTGGCAGTTATTTTGTCAGAAGTCGTTTATTTGTTTATTTATTTATTTGGGTTAAATTATTTTTCTTGCTTATATTTATTTTTATATTTTATATTTTATTTTTACTTGTATTTATTATTTTTATTTCTAATCTTATATATTTATTTATGTATTTTTATTTTAATCGGTGTTTTATTAACGTTGTAAAAATGTTTATATCGCTTACTTAGTTTTGTTTTGGTTTGGGAAGATAAAGCTATTTATTCAATTTCGGGGTTGATTGCTGTAGTTTATTCTAATTATTAATTTGGCGAGAGCAGTTTTTAATGTGTTTATTACTTCATTTATTTATTTGGATGGGTTATCTTTACTTGTTTTTTTTTCTACCGGTTAATTAATCGGGGTCGGTTTGTTAGTTTGTTTGTTTATATATTTATTTGGATTAATTTAGTTTAATTTATTTTTCTTGATTTTTTATTATTTATTTATTATACTCTATATTTTTATTTACTCTATTCGGTTTTCGATTTTTAAGTAACGTAGTATTTTTTATCGCTATATAACAGTTGTAGCTATGTTTTTCTTTCGATTTTTGGTTTGATTTTTATAGTCTAACTAATATTTTGGTCATAATGGTTTGTGAATTTGTTTATTATTTACTTTATTTATTTGGGTTCATTGATTTTGTTTTTTATTTTTTATTTATTTATTCTATTTCGTCTATTCTAACGGGTGTGATTTGGTAATTTGTTTGGGTTAATTTATTTTAATTATGTTATTGTCATTTTGTTTATTTATTTTATGTTTTTTATTTATTTTTTGTTTCAGTTTTCGATTTTTAATTAACGTAGTAAAAAATTGTTTTCATGTCTGCATTTTTAGATGAGCTCGGATCGTTTATTTAATAATTTATTTTGATCTGGGAAGGTAATGATAGCTATTTTTACTCCAAGCAAAGTTTGCATGTTTTGGATTGGTTGTTGTAGGCTGATAATCTTTTTCTTATTTTCAAGGATATTTTTGGTGTGATGTACGTTTTGTTTTTAATTTCCCAGATATACTTAAAAGGCGTTGTGCTGTTCGCGTATTTACTATTTGTGAAAGATATTTTGTGTGCATAATTTCTTTGTTTCCAGGGTACTTCAGTAACTCCTATGTATACTTTTTCTTCATTATCTGGTGATTTTATAGTGGCTTGGTATATTACGTTGTTTTGTAAGCCATTATAGTTTAAAGGACATTCGTTCTTTATTCTGCAGTTGGGTTAAATTTGTTCGTGTGGTTTGTTGATAGTTTTCCTGTTGTGCTTTTTCATTATTTGTGCCATGTTCTCGGTGCAACTGTGGCTGATTTTTACTGCGTTTTTGTTGAATATTTTGTGTAGGGTGCTTGATTCCGGGGAGTGTTTGTGTAAGAGTTTGAAGCATATTTTTTCCTACGTTTGATTTTACGTTTTTGCTGTACGGTGGGTTGAACCATATGATATTTCTTTTCCTGTTGAGTATGTGAGTGTTGCTGGGAATCCACTATCTTTTAGGGCTGTTTCGTAGTCTTTCTTAGCTTTGTTAAATATGGATTCATTGGAGGAATTGTCGGTTAATCGATTTTGGTATCTGTTTGATTATAGAAGGCGGGTGGTTGGAAGATGTGTGTATATGGAGTGGTTTATCTATGGGTTTTCTGTACGGTTCATATGTGGTTTTCTTAGGTTGAAGGTAGCATCCAGATAATCTAATTCGTTTAGGTTAGTTTTTATATCTATGTTGAATCCGTTATTTTTTAATATCTTTAATATTCTAGTTTTGTCTGTGTTTTGTTTGTTACAGTTTCTTAAGATTATGAGACAGTCGTCCCTGTAGACTCCTCTGTCATTTCTATCTATTATTTTGCTCAGTTCGTGTAGTAAGTATATACCTATGATTTCGCAGGTCCATGCACTGTCAAAGCTTCCTATTGTAGTGTCAAAGATCCTATTTTCTTTATCCATGCTTCTTTATTGTGAAATCGTAATACTTTACGGGAGTGCTTAATAATGTCGATTTCGTTTAGTTTTATTATTATTTGTTCCCGAGCTAAGTTGATGGCCCTATCTAGCATGGGTTCTTTTATGGATGGGTAAAATTCTTTTATGTCTAATTGTTGGAATTGGAAATTTTGTTTGTTATTTATGCTGTGGAACCAGTCAATAGTTCCTTTTGTGTTTTTCCACTGGTTTACTCCCAAATTCTTCCTAAGTTCAGAATTAATTCTTTCTAGTATCATTTTACTTATTTTACCTAGTTCGCTTTTGGCTGGGTTTATGAGCCTGGATGCAGAGTTGGCTTTGAAATTTTCTTTGTGGTCTTTTAGCGTGATAAAGGCTTGCGCCTTGCTGCTGAAACTTATTCAGTAATCTAGGTCTAAATTTTTTTGGCGATTGCTTTAGGTTCTTTATTGATATCGTGTTCTATTGTTTTGGTGCCTTTTTGTATGCTTTGGTTATGTTGTTCCTGAGTAATTTATTGTGCGTAGGAGGGCTTAGTTTGTATAAATTTCTTGTTTTGTCAGTTGGGGTAAATACATTTGCTGAATTTTTTATTTCAGTTTATCTTGTAGTTTTTTTCTTCAATGCACGCTGTTTTTTATGGAATTTAATGTTTCTAACTAGGTCAGTTAAGTGTTTCTCGAAGTCGTCTAATTCTTTTTGTTACGGGGGCATTTTTTGGTTTTGAAGCCGCATTTTGCCTTGAGTGTATTGTTAATGTGAATGTACTGGTTTTAAAAAAAGTGGGCTTTCCATCTCATTCTTTTTAGGAAACTTTAGAGCATTTACTGTGCGCTATTTCACGCACGCACGCACGCACGCACGCACGCGCACGCACACACACACACACACACACACACACACACTAATATTTATATTAGTCGTGGCCGAGCGGTTAGAACGTTCGCATTCTGACCATGAGACACAGGTTCGAATCTTATCAGGTTCTATTTGAAAGAGACTTCCTGATGTTATCAGACTGGAGGGGTCGATCCCAGTGTGCGGAAACTTTGGAAAATGCCTGAAAACCATACCACGGGTTGACCCACGCCTTGTGAGTGAAACTGGGTAGACGAAAACCTTGGGGAGCATCGATAGCTGTGCTCGTACGATGTCACGTGGCCGAGCACTTGAGTGTGCTGGCTTTGTTTAAATTGTTGATCACGCTAGATAACACGCTGTCTTCCAGAGACTATAACTAAGGTCTGCTCCGCATAGTTGCAGTATAAATCACAGGTGGGCTCTGTGATTATTGAATAAACATAAATGCGCCTGAACAAGCGTCTGCAATAGGGATTGGCTATCCGCTCTAGTAGACGAGTTTCCTCGAATACGAGTGGCCAGCTATACATATACATACATATATATATATTATGTAAGCTTGTTTGAAGATCAGTGAAAGTTTTTAATTTTAGATTATAATACAGTTCGGTAAGAATTTCAACATATTTCATTATCTTCTGTGCGGTTTTACTTTCATAATTATTTATGAAATAACTTTTGTGGGTTGTTCTGGTCGTGTTGTTCGTATTTCTATGCTGTTTTCACACACCTAAGCGGGCAATATCCGATTTATTCACATCTTCATGTGTCAGCATTTGGTATACCCTTGTGTTTTTCACTTGTGAATAGCACAAAATGTTGTATCGTATAAACTGCAAACATACTAGGAGCCTCAACAATAAAAAAAATAACAAGCAATACAATGCTCATAAAATTTCATTAAAGTTAAGAACAAGCATACTAAAAATCTTTCACACAAAAAAATGACACCACAAACTGACGCTTGGATACGCCATTGCGAAAAAAATCAACATCATAGCAACTACTGAGGCGTGTAGACGAGTCAGACTAGCACCTGATCGATAGACTATCAAAGATCTAAAAAAAAATTTGATAATGTTTTAATTGTAAAAGCGGTTAGAAAATACTGAATTTAATTGCATATATTTTTCGGATACTAGAAAAATAGTTCGAAGTCGGTGAAAATGAACTAAAAATATTTTAAAAGTCCGTTGGTATTCAACCAGAGTTTCATAAACAAAATAAATATATCCAGTCCCCTAATCTATCTTGCTCCCCCAACACCCACACGTGTGTGTGTGTGTGTGTGTGTGTGTGTGTGTGTGTGTGTGTGTGTGTGTGTGTGTGTGTGTGTGTGTGTGTGTGTGTGTGTGTGTGTGTGTGTGACTAAGTAGGTATATGAATCAACACTGCATTTCTATGTCCACACAGTTTTCTATTGAGCAATATTCTCTTATAAATACTATACATGTTGATATCTAAAGTTATCTGCATACCAGGCTGAAAAAGACTCCAAACATGATTTATCGTCAAAATGTTTATTATTAAGAGGAAAGACCAAATAATTTTTTTTATTTATTCAATTTTAATCTTTTCTAGCATGTTAAAAAATAATGGTTAAAAAATCTTGTTTTTCCTGCAGGGGCAGGGTCAAATATTACTATGGGAAATTTAGCGTCTTTATTGTTGTAAAAAAATACTTTTGGCGGGAAATTCTTGCAAAAATCAAATAATTCTCAGATTTTAATGAAATTTTCAGGACTTATGCACAAATGAATTAAATTATTTTTTTTGGAATATCTTCGTAAAAATAATTTTACATATGTTAGCTCCACATAATTATATGAAATTTCGAGAAATTAAAATTTCAGTCTGTTCATATCTTTATTAGTTAATAGCCGGACTCTTTGGAGAATTTTAATTATAAAATTGTTTTTTATCAAACGGAAACACCATTTGTTGAAAATCTGCTCGGAATCGTAAAATAAAAAAAATGCAGAATTATTACATTAATTAGAAAAAAAACTTTTAATATCTTTTTTTTTTTAAATAAGATATATTTTATTAGAAAAATACTCAGTTTTAAATATTTTTCAATTCTGTATTAATTTAAGCCTTTTAGATGATATTATGTGAAAAACTATGATTATTACTCATAAATGAAATGTTAATACAAATCACCCAATATTTTTTAAAAAGAATTTAATTTATGCGTATAAGGGTGCCCACATTTTAAGTAAGGGCGACCATACACGACGTTATCAGAAAATAAGAGCGATGACTATAATAAAATTAAAGTCAATATTTCTAACATTTAAAAAATAGAGAATATTTTTTAAAAAATGGCGTTATTGCCAATTTCTTAAATTATATTGTATAGTTTTCTCCGTAGGAAAAATATTAAACCGGTCATCAGAATCTCAACACATCTAAACAGCCACTGCCGGGTTAAAAAATGCATTTCTGCGATATTTTAAACTCAAAGTAAATAATATTTGTTACAAATCAGATTAATTATAGTTTAAATCGGCTAATATTCCTTAAATAATGAAAAGTATACTTTATTTTTGGAAGATATTTTTATTAAAGACAATTACACTGCGATGAAAAACGATTAAAAAAGGGCGCTAGTCGGCTATTTTAGCAAAATAATAAAATCATTCCAGGCGTTTTACATTAGTTTTTGAAATACAACAAAGTATTTTTCTTATTGGAAATATTAAATTTAATCTATTACCTTGAAATTAAAAATAAAAGATTCAAGAAATATTTTTCATTTTTAAAAATTCATTTTAAACCTTAGGTATCCTTTTTTTTCTGAACGGATTAAATATATATATATATATATATATATATATATATATATATATATATATATATATATATATATCAGGTCATCCCATAAGTTCTGTCCGAATTTTGAATAAAGAAAACAAGTGACCAAATGTTACAGATTCAATCAACAATGCATTTTCCCTGATTATCTATGATTCCTTCCATCTATTAACAAGCTTACTAATTCCATTACAGTAAAATTCTTTTGGCTTTGATTCGAAGAACTCACAAATGTCAGTTTTAACCTCTTCCTGTGTTACAAAAGCTGTTTCTTCCAAATGATTCTGTAAGCTACGAAACAAATGGTAGTCTGAAGGAGCAAGGTCGGGAGAATAAGGTGGAT
>OZ038486.1:111099752-111142252 GCA_964036315.1 Acanthosepion esculentum | reverse complement strand
CACTAATAATCAATATATATATATATATATATATATATATATATATATATACTGCGTCGGAAATATAAACCCAAATACGTGTTAAAGATGTTGTTAAAAACCATCTTAAAACTGTTGGTATTGATGATGAGGTTTAGAAATCGTTGACAGAAAATCGATCTGCGTCGAGGAATATGATAATCCGTTTTTGGAAATCGTTCGAAGAAAAGCTGGTTGTTCATGCAATCTTGAAACGGGTTCTCAGAAAGCAGTATCTGACCTCTATCCAGGAAAATCTTCAGTCTTACCAAACATGCAACATGTGAGGTAGTCTTTTTATCCAGTGCCGGACTTACTAAGTCATTTAAGATCACATAGCAATAATCAGACTACGTTAACTACCGCCCACAACGTTTTACAAGAAATCTATGCCAGTTTTATAAATTGGTAAATTTAAAGATTGTATAAAACAACTAATTCGGAAATTTGAAAAGTTAATTAAAAATTGGTTAGAGAAAACGTGGTAATATTATTAAACCAAACAAGGTTAAAAGAATTCTTTCTGCCGAAATACATCAAATTTATGGTTTATTTTGTTCCTGTGTTTCACGAGAGAGTTTGGATGGTTGTCTAAACCTAAATCTGTTTTGTGTTTTCTATTACATTTGGTGGTGTTTCTCCGACATAAATAGTTGTACATTGTAAGTGATTTATATAATAAGTACCGGCATTTGAATTGGTGTTGGAATTATTTTCCTTCCTAATTATATATCCGATTGTCTTGGACGAGGTAGTAAATATCCTGGTATTAGGGGTAACTAATTTATTTACAAGTTTGGTAGAACGAGCGTTATAGATTTGTATTTTGTGTTGCTGTTAGAAGGGTTATTGGTGGTATCTAGTTTTGGGGTTCTGTAAGCTCACTTTCTATCGTTGAGGGTGAAATGATGTGGGTAGTGATGAATATATTTTTCTCAATAATGTATTTCTATTCTTCATTTAGGTATTCTGGTTCAAATATCCGACGGGCTCTGAGATTGAGTCCTTTGACTAATCTTGATTTTTTTTATTGTCATAGGAATGAAAATTAATTAGATCCTTTGTGTTAATCGCTTTATGATCAACTCTAAAATCTAAATTCTTATTGTTACATATTAATAAGAAAACTAGAGATCTGTGTATTTCAAATTCACGTGTGAATCCAATGGTAGGTTCAAGCTTATTAAGTTTCTTGGTTATGTCGAATAGATTTGTATTATGAGGATAAAATAAAGTAACTTTATCTATTATCTTATTTAAATATGTTCTTTTTTTTATAAAGGAGGTTTATGTGAGAGCAATACCTAATTTTTCTATCGATATATTAATAGTGACTTTTATCTTAATTAGCATCCCATATTTGAAAAAAATATTTAAGCTTTCCAAGGGCGGGCAGTTGTTTGGTTTGATTATCTTTTGGATTATTCTTCTACTTTCTGCACCTTTTGGACAGTATATTCTCATTATTGCAAATATTTCGCTTAGAAAATTAACCAGATATTCACATCACAGTGTCATCTCTTTCAGAATTTCTTGTTGTGTCTTATTCCTAACTCTTTTTCTTTATCAAACTTAAAATTAAAAAAATCTGAAATGCGTATCATTTAGAGCGGGACTTTATTTTCAGACATCAGTAAGCAACATCCTATTAATGGGAAATAGTTTTGGATGTAAGGAAATGAGACAAAATGTAGTATTACTATTACTAATAAAAATAATAATATTAATAAGCTGACCATTTAAAAAGCAAACAGGTGAAGTAGTGGGGCGGGGGAATAATTCAGTTGTTTTGTTTAGAAAGCTGAGGATTTTTACTCGCCATTATATTATCCATCATTTTACCCTACTTTCCCAACTTTACATGATTCATTTTCGGCAAAAAGAAGAAACGTTAAAAAAAGACTAACGTCTCAGAAGTTATATGAATGCGACTGGTAATTTAGATAGTGATTACATTTGCTTTGTGCGTTATGTTCATTTGCATAATTGGTATTGCACTCATTTTCATATATTTTGCTTTTTTACATTTGTCTTGCCTTTTTCTTTTTGATTTTACAAGGTAAACAAAAAAGTTCTGTCCGTTATTAAAAGAAGAAAAGAACACGCTTCACAGTATGTGTAACTTATATTTAGTCTTCGAAGTTATCGCCATCGGCATCCAGCTCCTTCTGCCAACGGGTCTCCAGCTGTTCAATGCCACTGCGGTAGAACTTGGGGGGTTTTGACGCAAAAAAGTCCGTGAGGGCTTTGCGCAAGTCTGCTTCATTGGTGAAGGATTTCCCACGAAGATGATTATCCAGGGAGTAGAAGAGGTGGTAATCGGATGGCGCAAGGTCAGGTGAATAAGGTGGATGGCACAAAGTCTCCCTCCCAAGTTGCTGTATGATATCCCTGACCACTCGCGCGACATGCGGCCTGGCGTTGTCATGGAGGAAAAGTACACCTTTGCGATTCACCAGTGCTCCTTCTGGCGCAATGCCAGTTGCACACGTTTCAATTACTGCGAGTATAGTTCTCCAGTGACTGTTTGGCCCGTTGGTAGCAGTTCATAATGAACCACTTGACGACCTGTCCACCAGACACAAAGCATAATCTTGCATGGGTGCATAGGCGGTCTTGCGGTGTGAGGGACAGCATCCTGAGGAGACAACCAATGTCTGGAACGCTTGGGAGTTTCGTACAGAACCCACTTTTCATCACTGGTAAGCACTCGATTGAATAAGGATGCGGTACGGTGGCGAGAAAGCAGCGATACGCAGGTTGCCACTCGTTGTCCCTTGTGGACCTCCAACAGCGTTTGCGGAACCTACTTGCTCAGTTTGTACGTCTTACCTAGGCGGTGCAGGTGAAGTCTAAATGTTTCATCGGAAACGTTGAACTGTCTTGCAAGTTCACCACGCGTTAGTCTACTGTCTTCAGTGGCCGCCTTCAGGACTCCGTCATTCAAGACCTGTGGTCGTCCACTGCGAGGTTCATCATGGAGAGACAAATCTCCCGACTTGAATTTTCGAAACCAACGCCTTACAGTACGTTTATCCACAGCACTATCCCCAAACGCTTGACATATGCGGCGACTTGATGCATCTGCTGATAAGCTCATTTTGAAGTCGTAAAGCAAACAGCCCCGAACGAGATCTCTAGACACTTCCATCCTTCTCACAGCTTTCCAGCTTATAACTAATGGCCGGTCACGGTGCGAATATTTTCTATAACGTCTGATGTTCCTACTTCCGGCTGTCCTAATTTGAAAACAATTGCTACACGCATTTCGTATATATTTCAACTTCATTCAATGGCTAATCAAAAAACGGACAGAACGTTTTTTGTTAACTTGTATTTTATCCATTCTCGCTTTCGTTACTCAACTCTTATGAATTCTGCCTTTTAAGAAATATTCTAGTTTTCATTCGTTTCAAAGCAGCTATTCGTATTTTTTCTGATTTTTTTTGCTCCAACATTTCTAAATATTGTTCGTAATTTTTACGTGTTTTATGCTTTTACTTTTTTATTTGTATTCCATAAATTCATTTTTCTTCTTCCTTTCTATCGGAAATATCTTTCTTTTTCCTTTAATCGTAACTTTTCTTTCTTTCTTTTTCCTTTCCATCGTACCTTTTCTTTCTTTCTTCCCACTTAATCAATAATTAATTGAATGATGTATTATCATTTTCTGTCTTGTTTTCTTACCATATTACTCTGTTAATATCTCTTACAATTTTTATTTTAATTTCATTTTCACTTTACTTTTTCCCTCATTACCTTTCATCATATAATAATAAATGTGTCTCAATATATTACCACACCAGTCTGCATCGAACAGGAAACGCTTTCCAGGATTTTATAAAGAATCTCTAGCCTAGAGAGCCGTCCCTGAAAATCATCTTTCCATTTCACTAAAATGGACAAGGACTTGTCATTCCACATATCATCGTTTACATTTCTTTTTAAAAGATCAAACGAAAAATAAAACATGTTAAAAGTGTTATATTTTGATTGACAATATGAAGAGCATTTGGAAGATGAGCCAACAAAATAAAACAGAACATGTATAATTAAAGAAGATGAATGAACCCTCCAACCATCTTCAGGTGTCTGCCGATAAACTTCAGGAAATTCTGAGCTGAATTCTTTATTTAGACACTAACAGTGGAACAAGAATCAGACTACCCCGTAGATTAATTATTAGTTTGGCCAGAAAATTCTGACTCAATTACGAAAACGAAAGAAAACAACAAATCTTACCTCTGTCTGGTGGAATTTCCAAAGAGAAATGCATTTCGAGCTTGTTCCACATGGTCGTATCATCAATACTAATCTGTAATGCCAGCAACTAGACCATGTGTAAGACAAACTAAAGAAGGAGTATCCTGCTTTGGTCAGTTGATATCGGGCTTTGATTCAGCAAGGCAATGCAAGGTCACAGACTGCCAGGTTGACTAAGGAGAAGTTAAAACAGATGACCGGTGTTAAGATTCTTCCACATCCACCATTTAGCTTCGATGTTGCTGCGAGTGACTATTGCAGCATCAAGGCTAAATGGCACAATTCTTCCGCGACAAGCCATTCGAAACTTTTGATGAAGTGAAGGAAGCTTGTTTGCAGATTATTTTATTCAAAGCCAGTGGGCCGTTATCTAGGACAGATTCGGATGCTAGCTGATCGCTGAGAGAAGATCGTCGAGAATGATGGATTTTATTTTAAAGAATAAATGTTGATGTTGTTCCATAAAATTTCGTTGTTTTCTTTCCGTTTCCTGAGTTGGGAAATAAATAAATGTAAGCTGAACTTTCTCGATGTTTCTGGATAACAAAGCATTTTCACGAACTTTAATACTTTTGTGAGCCAGCAAGCTGATACATAGCTTCTGATAATCACCCGCATTGCAGCTTAGATCATTAAAACAAAGGCCCGCCTTTCTCTAAGAGATGAATCTACAAATTTCGAGTAGCGAGTCTCTTTTATTTGATAGAGGAATAAATAAAGAGCTTATATTGCTCTAGAATGCCATCTTGTATTACTTAAATATTTTCTAAAACTTCACTCTAGGAAATCTTCCGTTATTTAAAAAAAAACGCTCCTTTACCATACATGAAATACTTCGACGATGTGTTGTTTCCTCCAAGTTCGTCAAGGACTCAGTCAAGAACATGGTTTTGACAGCCAATAAATTGCGCTTATTCCACTTTCCTTTGAATAGTCTTTATAACTGAATAACAATCCCATTCCTGTTTCCAGTGTTCACATCCGTAGCGTCTGCAACAATTATCCTTATGCTCTTTCATAAATTGTATTCATCCAGAACAGCTGTTATTCTTTTGACAACAGTGTCCGTTTTTTCGTTTGGTTGATCTAATGCTTCGATCTTAACTTCGCTTCTTTCATTCTTCAAAACAAGCACCATTGAAATGCAATGACCAATTATTTAAGTCTAGTGTTTTAATTATTTATTCTTTAATTTTAAAAGATTATTTAATAGTTGATCTGTAAATAGCAATCCCTTCTTGAGATAACTGACGAAAATACATCGGCTGATTGATACGTTTGAAGATGTTATTAATTTGATTGCAGTTTTAGTTTTGCTATACGTCTTCCTTCTTTTTGTGGATTTCTCTTCAGAACTTTCGGAAGTTGAAGTTTTTGTTACTGTTGTTCGTTCCAATGTCATTTTTCTTATTTTGGATGGATGAGTAGTTTTTCTAGTTGTATATCCAAAATGTACTTTGCTCTCGATCTGAAGATTATATAACTATCTGTCCTCCCTACGCAGCCATTCAACATTTTCTTTTTTGATAGCAAACGTTTCATTCAAAGGATCATATTTTCCTCGTTTCACATTTACATCGTAGATGTTCAGTTGTTTATTCAGTTTTCTTGTATAACTTGAGATGATAAATTTGGAAATTAATTTCTTTTGCCTTATATTTCTTACTTCTTTAGCGATTTATTTTTTACATTCTTTCTTCCTTTGATGAGTATTCGAAGGAACAGCTAGCAATCAACAATTTGGATATTGAGTGTTATCCTTCTTATGTTTTCCAGTAATTTTTCTTCTAGTGGAACAGTTCTTATGCGATTCTTGAAGTGATTCTTCGTCCAGATCTTGTTTCTTTCAGTGGCCGAAAGACTGTTTTATGAGACATTAAGATTAAAAATGAATACTTGGAGATATTTCAGCAAATCACTCAACGTTGCTCAATATATATATATATATATATATATATATATATATATATATATATATATATATATATATATATATATATATATCATAGGAAATGGATTAAGTTCGACATATATTTAATATATTTTCTGTTTATACGTTATTTCTTATTGATACACTTACTTGAGTAAATTTACCGACCTGAATCTACGGGAATTTTCGTAGGAAATATTCGTCCTTCTACAGGAATCGAACCGGTGTCCTATACGGAAGCACCATAAGCCTGCCGTCCTATGACAGGTCAGCCGCAGATAATTTCCAGTTAAGCAAATCTCTAATTATTGCTTTTAAACAAACACGTTCGCCGTTCTTTTTTTTTTTTAATGCATCAACCTCCTTCCGTACAAGATGGGGCAACAGCTCATAGAAAGTCTACAATTCAGCTTCTTGGTCAAATTTTGGGGAAAAGAATAATTGCAGCATAAACTGGCAACCACATTGCCCAGATCTAAAATGCCCCGAGTTATCCTATGCGGCTATTCAAACGAAAAGGTTTATGTTAACAAACCTCAGATTCCAGCAACTTAAGGATAACAATGAGAATGGCATTGACGCCTGAAACAATGAAGGCAGTGATGGAAAATCCCTTAAGCAGGGCACGTTCGGCCGAAGCTGAAAATGAAAGTCACTTAAAACAAGTGCAAATTAATGGACAAAACTCAACTAGCGTGAGTTTATTTCCCGTATCTACTCTATATAATACTATGGTATTATGAATTAGTTAAACAAATAAAAGAGTTGTTAAATTTTGAAATCCATTGGTGACTTTTGGGTCCATTCTCACATATTTTCTTCAATAAAACTTTTAACGACCTCGGCCAGAAAATATTCCGTTTGTAAATAAATATTCGAATTATTTGTAATTACACATTTTCCCCCAGTAACTCTGCTGTTCTTAGAGTTAATCAAATATTTTTACAACTCCCTTCATGACCCAAGACTCAGTAAGAATAAATATTTTGAAGAACAAAGCAGATTTGTTAATTATGAATACAGTAATTATAACTTTGAAAAATTAATTTATTCTTTCTTAAATTTTAAAAAAGTTTTCTTTAGTTTTTTACAGAAAAAAGATCAGGAGATGCTTTAATATTGGTCATGATTATTGATAATCTCCTGACAAACAATCATCAAAAGTTGCAGATTTTGGTTTCGAATTAAATATGACATATTTCGCGTCATATTACGGTCTTGATTAATCTTATTTACTAATTAATTCATGAGCGAAAGATTGTCATCCCTCTAATTCTATTTTGGTTTGCCTTTTTTTTTTGGCACCATACCTTCAAGTGAGCCCTGGACTAGATGTTCTAATTTGCCCACATATCATTAAGGATTGATACAGATGGCATAAATGTGTAGATACAAGTAGGTTACTTGTCTGAAAGGGGTTATTTTTCTGTTGTGTATCACCTAGTGAGCTGAGATGATGCACACCATATAGTTTAGGAGTGTTTCCATTTGACCTGCAAATTTCTGAGACAGTCAAACAAACCATATATAATAAAATAAGTGAAAGAATCTATGCAACGTATATCATCATTTTAGTGTTGATTGGTATCTATTTATTTCAGCGTAGTTTTGTTTTCAAAAGTAGCCCACGCAATGCTTATTCCGTGTTTTACTGCAACTTTTTAGTCAATATACTAAGGCATTTTGTATATCTTGTTTACAATCTGAGTCCATTGACCAATTTTTGTTATAGCTTGACTAGTCTGTTGCCATTGAAACAGTTTTCTTGATGCTTAACCAGAAATCATTTATACACCTGACATATCAAGAAATGATAAATTAAATGTGATAAATTCTCTGAATAAAACTTGGTATAATTATGGGTGACTCATCCTGGAATAATATTCAACATGCTGATTTTTTATTCGTGAGTTTAATCCTCACTCAATACGCTGTCTTTCTAGCACTGTATATAACGTAAGCTACTATTAATAAATAATTCTTGGTATGATTATAAAACCGTCTGCACTGTTATTAGATTAATCATTTTATAACCATTTCTACGTCGAATTCTAATTTTCTTGTATAAAAGACAGTATAAGGTGAAAGAAAATACACTATTTCACAATTAATATTGTGGTTAGCTCAGCTGTATTTGCATTGCCATGAAAGAACCCAGATTGCAATATCCTATCAAATGTGTAGTGTTCCGATTCAGGTCAACTGAAGGAGAATAACTTCTCACTGGTGCATGGTTAATGAAATTATACTTTGAGCATTCAAGAGGAATTACAGTTGAGGATAAGGAATTGGTCCGTAAATATCGCAAGGCTTCATTGGTTTCAATTCTTTGAATTAAAACGTGTTTAAATTAGAATGTTTCATTTTGTTAAAATATTTCAGCGAAAGAAAAGATGTCAAACGTACTGATAAACTTCAAAACTAATCTGTTTTTATATATCTGCACTGAAAATGATTTAAACGACCAATATAATTGTATAAAGAAATTTCGAAATGCAAAGATTATTTTAAAGTTTTCTTAATAACGATAGTTTAATCTCGATCTCTGCTTCATATTAAAATTTATTGAAAATTAAAAAGGATAAAATTCTGACAGAAGATCGACATTCAATAATTGAATTTGTTGAAGATGCAGCACGGCAGAGAGTTCCGATTTCATCTATGACTCTTTCCTTTTTTAATTTTCCAATACATTTCCTTGTCAGTAATCCAAACAAACATTACATTAATAGAAGCATTCACAATTCAGTATTTGAATGTCGTGTTTAAGAAGATAAACCCAAGTGATCCGACAAAAGCTTCATAAAACATTGCTGCAAATGGGTATTTTATATTTCAAATTAAATAACCATAAAAGGTAACATATGCGATGAGAAGAAATGGAAAGAATATTTAGTTCACGACGAGAGGTAAATTTTCTTTAACACGATTTTCGATGTTCTAATCGGGCAGAAGTTAATTTAACTGCAAATAATCAGTATATCTACATGTACTTATTGAAAAAGTTTCTCAAAATATAAGTTTGATAATTGATTCTATTCGTTTTTAATGATTCTAAGAGCTCTTCTAATTTTTGGATGGAAAGGTTTCACTCTTCTGTCAAGTTTATCCCATGCTAATTCCGGGGGTGACTTCAAACCTTTGAACAGTTACATATATATATATATATATATATATATATATATATATATATATATATATATATATATATATATATATATTGTTGAAACTTGACTAATGCATGGAATAATAATGCAACACAAAATGTACGTAGAACAAAATGTATTGAAACAAGAAAGTGTACATAATATTTACATATAGTCTTTTGTATGTTCCTGGGAAGACCGTTCCTGGAGAATGTGTTGACTGAGCCGCAGTCGGGCAGAGTCTCTGGTTGAATCTCTTGATTCGTTCTCCTCTTTTCCCGGTACCAACCATATTTATATGGTCGGTACTCCACTATGCAAATTAGGTGGATCCTACCACAACATATATATATATATATATATATATATATATATATATATATATATATATATATATATATATATATATATATATATTTCATTAAAAACGACAGACAAGGTACAAGGTTAAACTTGTTATTTAATTTTTCTTGTGTTCGAACAAGAGCTTTATTTCTGGACAAAAAGTGTATAAAAACTGTCCAAATGTTTTATATTTCCGAGCGCTTTCGGCTATACCGTTAGCCATTATCAAGGATGATTCGATATTTCAGCTTAATTGAGTGTGTACATTATGTGTATGTCTTAGTGTGTTAGTGTATATAACAGACTTTTAAAGTAAATGCCAAACTTTTTTCTCTGAAAGAGTTAAATTTTTATAGGCTTGACATTCCTAATGCTTTGGAGATGCTGATCAATTACGCCTTGTCCTTAAGCTAACTTAAGTAGTATAAATACAACCTAAGACCCCATAAAGAGGTTTCTAAAATACACACCAATAACACTGAAAAAGAGGAAGACAAATTGAAACGGAGGACAATAGCTAAAGAAATTTAGTCAAGCGAAATGACATATTCAATGATATCCAATGCAAATGATAATTTGAATAAAATTCTGGTCACTGGATTTAGTCGAGTATTAATCAATCGAATCCTTTTCATTCTCTTTCCAAACAGCTGTGTTGTTAATTTTTGTTAGCCTTAACAACAACTGGGATCGATTTGCCTGAATCGAATTGAATAAATCAAAACCTATTCAAGTAATTTCTGGAGGCTTTCCAAACATTGATACATTGTTCCTTCATAAATAGTGAAGCGTTTTAAACTATCGGCTTTCGTTCAAAGAGGAAAAATTCACAAATCAAAATTTTTAGATTGTAAAAACTAGGAATGAAGTAATGAGTAATCCGCTCGTTCATGCAAATATTGTTTTCCTTAGTCTGGCACAAGAAATTCCTATTTTTAAGACTTAACGGAGAATAAACTCACAAAAATCATTAGCCATCTCGTTTTGAGATGGGGTTTAATATATACTGTAAATTTCCGCATATAAGACGACCTCTTAATAGCAAAATTCACCCTTAAACATTGGGGTTCGTTTTATACTACAATTCTAAAAACGAAACTTAAATTCTGAGTGATGCTTTTCGGTAGGCTAACGTCGGACTCGGTGCGATAACCAATAACCTACTTGAAAAGTTTCACATTATCAAATAAACTGATAATAAAAGTAATAAAACCATTTCTACCTCATATATTACTGGCATAACTTCATAACAAATTGCCTATTCGAAGAATAGTTTCATATCAATGAAATGAGCTTGTGTCCATGCAAGCTCAGATGAGAAAATGTAAACATTGATTTAAGATTGTGTTCACAGCACTGGAATATACTATTATCATACTGTCCTTAGAGGTGTTTTGCGATTCTTAATTAAGTATAAGTGAATGGCCATTAGTACACTAAGCTATTTGTGACTGTTTATATAAAGGAAAAGAAAAGTCTGTATTCGCACCAGATCGCGTAATGAGATGTAAGTACAACAATGTTTCTACATTTAGGTGGGGGGTGTAGTAAAAACATCATCCAGAACTACAGTATTTACATTAGTCGGACTATTGTTCTCATCTTTGTCGCCATTTTTGTCACAACGTTTCGTCCGTTGTACGTTCCGGCCTTCTTCAGTTGGTTGGAATTTCAAACCGAACCCTTTATTTCGATCACTGGGGTAGACTGTTCTAGTTCCACGAGCCATGTTTGATGGATGTCAGTTATCAGTTATCTCCTGCTAATTTTCCCTCTGAAAGTTCTCCACTGCCTGAACCGGGTATTGAACTCACACTCTTTGGGTCTGTCACTGGATCTAACTAACGCCTTTATCCACTGTGCCATGTGTCCTTGAGGACAAAAATGGCGACAAAGATGAGGACAATAGTCCGACTAATGTAAATACTGTATATAATACCTCATCTCAGAAATATAGACAGAATCATCCAGAACTGTTTTGTTTATTTCTTTTATTTTGATTTTCTAGGGATAAAGTAAGTAACAACATTTTAAATAGCTTATAATCAATAAGCAGTTGTCTACAGGTACATTAACATTTGCTATACTTTTGACCGTGTCTTATCTAAAGGTCGCCGTTTACGCCGAAGTATACGGTATTTGTATACTAAGCGTACCTTAAGTTTGTACATGTCCCTAATTATAGGACACTTATGGATTAAAGAAACATTATGTGGCAGACAAATACATGAGAATAACTCGTTACTGTGGATTCGATAAAGTGTTCTCTTTTCATATTTTCGGAAGGTTATTGAAAGCAACTAACATCTGAGGAAGAAAGAAGAATGGATCAAGTTTTTTTATTTGTTTTGTATAATTTTATGTAGATGAATTAGGAATGATGGTTTATTTAAAATACGTTACCACCCACAGTGGTGGCAGAATGAATAAAAGTCAAAATTCTTCAGAGCTGTCAAATAATCGAATAGCCTGATCCAGAGACTGTTCTTTTGCTAAAATATTAAAACATGTGAGCAATATCTTTATGACTAGAAAGGATTATGAACCCAAATCTATATTATATAATTATCTGTAATATTATCTTGCCAATCTAAACTCTGGTAGTTAAATGTAGGGAGTAACTCATTCCAGATCATACGAAATAGATTTTTTTCCAATGTCTCACCAAGCTATGAAGGAAACTAGGTGCAAGGTTGACTTGAGATAACCTCCTAGCCGCCAAGTATAGAAAAACTTAACCAGGCCAAATGCTCTTAAGTTGTAAGCATAGGAAAAGGCTGTATATCAGAGATAGATATACAAACCTCTCCGCCAGCCGTAAGGGAGGAAACTCTTTCAGACATCACAGATGTAAGGAGCATATTGCGCATGAGCGGCCTGTCAGACGGTGACGAAATATTGGTGGGAAATAGATTTACATGTTAAATATTTGAGATTCACTTTTCGCATAACAACAATATCTTTACATAAGTATTTGAGATTTACGAACTGATTTTGCTACATAGATATATAGTATCTTACGCAGTGAACAACATCCACTTCATGAGACTAACGTACAAAAAAAAGTTGTCTATGAACTGATAGGAATATTTATGGGCATAACGATAAACTACATCCGGCAACAAGGCATCTAAACGGGAGATTGGAGGTTTTGAGCAGCGTGAAACGACATCTTAGTTGTTGATTTTCCCAGGTTGACCCCGGATCCGGGTTGGTAGCACTTGTTAGAATCCCAGATATGGGCAAATAGGGAATTCCAAACAAGAACGAAACTCTATGAATGTATAAAAATACATTTTTATGGTTAAAATATCATCAATATACTTTTATCAAAAGAATTATCAACAATTCCTATTTATAATAAAATGATCAACAATACATTTTAAAGCAAAATGGCCAGCAATACTAGATCGTAGAATTACCTATATTTAATCTGTACTTGGAGGCATACAATTGAGTTCAAAAAACATTTCATTGCAACCATAAAATTATATTCAAAATATTTACATTTCCGCATTAAATAACCCATCGGGCTCTTGACATGCCACTAAACAAAATCAGCCAACTGATAGAAGATCTTGATTTCCTCGCTAAAGATATAAGAAAAATCCAAAACAGTTTTTAAAGATTTAATGGATTTACATTTGTATTACTTCGTCAGTTATTATAATGAATATTAGTATTTGAAATAAACACCCCAGTTTACCAGGCATACCACTGCAGTATGCGATATTCAAAAATAAACTACAGAAGAACTCAAAATTGATCATTGCATTTAAGTTTTGCATTAATATTTAAGCTTACCTTTTAAAAGTTCAAGGACAATTCTTCTGTCTGCATTCTAATTTAAAAACAATTTGATGTAACTAGGTTCTTACTTTCCGTACAAACAATTATTTTTATTTCATGGGTAACTTTCGCAGGATTTCGCAATTAATTTCGATTATTTCCAAATTTATTTCCAAATTATTAAAATTGTTATCGTACAAAAAGTGTGTAGCAGAAATGACGTAAAATACCACCGAAAACAGTCGAAGTAATGAAAAATTGGGAATCCATAATTTCAGCGTTGCGTGTCCGAATACGACCCGGAACGCTTTTAATTTGCACACGGAGTCGGCCTGGTTCGAAAATGGTATGATATGTTGGGCTACAACCACTAATAGTAAAGTTGAAAAAGTGTGACACACTGACATTCGCATTTATTTATATATACAAAAGATGAGATATTGAAAAGTTAAAGAGCTGTGTCCCTTTGATAGAAAATGTTTGACACACACAGACATTTTCACATGAATTATATAGAAAGAGGAGATAAGATATTGAAAAGTTAGTGTTTTGTCCCTTTGATTGAAAAAGAGTGACACACACACAGACATCTTCGCAATTATTTTATAGAAGTATCGTTTTGTGACAATAAACCTCTCATGAATCCACATCAAGAACTACATATTGCAATAAAAGACGTGGAACAAATCAATTGGATCTCAGGTGGAAAAGCCAGACAGAGTTCTAACAATACTGCGCTTCATTAGCCTTTGTAACTTTCCAAACGACGATGAGGTGGAGTTTTTGAAAGCAGGAAAGTACCAATAAAGTGCTTCACTCCTTCGGGAAATCTATTTTTATCGAAATGTTAATAGAGTAATAATAAACAGGATGCTAACATTCTTTTGACGCACCTGGTCGTGTTTCTTCGAGTAACTTCATTGTGCATATACGTCAAGATATGCCGCAGGCTAGCAATCTCACAACAAAGCTAGGCTTCGCTAAATATATCTGAACTTTGTTATATTACTTATTAATTCCCTCCGTCTGAATCCTTTAAAGAAACATCGTATGTAATCCCATATGACTTATGTTCATATTTATTCTTAAATCTATTTCATTCTTTTCCTATTTACTCCTTTCCTACCGTCTATCCATCTAAATATTTAGTTCTTTCCTATTAGTAGACATGTTAAGTTTACCGAAAAAGCAAGTCTAGATTTACATGAACATTCATTTCCAAGGGAATCTTACGACACAAACAAGATCAATAAGGAATGAAGAGAAAAATATCAATAAGTGGGATGGCGTTGTTTTCTGATGTTTTGTGTCACAGAAATAACATCGATATGCAATTATCGTTCCAGTTTCATCTCTGTATATCTCGGTCTCTTCCCAAAAATATACACTCGAGTGTATAGTGTGTATAGCGTGTTGACTGTATAAATATAGATAAGAAAGAGTTTTTTTTCGGCCGTATTGAAAATTATTTAGAAAGATATATCCAGTTTCTTTCAATATGCATATATGCATATTTTTCACGGTCTGTGTATATTTATCTGATTTTCATATCTATCCTGGCTTTTTTCATAAATAACTGCCCGCATACATGTATCTCTCTCTCTCTCTCTCTCTCTCTCTATCTATCTATCTATATCTCTGTGCATCTAACTCTGTATCTCTATCTATCACTGTATCTATCTATTATTATCTGTGTACCTATCTATATCTATCTCTGTATCTATATCTATCTATCTCTGTATCTATATCTTTATCTGTCTGTATCTATCTGTCTGTATCTCTATCTGTCTGTCTCTGTATCATTATCTATATATCTGTGCACCTAACTGTACCTATCTCTGTATATTTCTGTGTGTATATCTTAAAAATGCAGAAACCTAATAATGAAACCATAGCGTCACCTGATGTTGAAAATTTATTTACCAATGTCTCAGTTAGAGAAAAGATTGATATAATTATACAGAATATTTACAACAAGCCATCTCTCCCTCGATTAAAAATGAAACCTAACATATTAGGGAAACTACTCTTGACGTGTACTAGTGATGTTTCATTCTATGTCAAACAAAATAATATATATACGACGTGATGACGTTTTCATGGGATCAGTTCTAGGATCAACATTTAGTAAATTCTACATGGTAAACTTTGGAAATAACATATTTAATACCAGTAACAGTATCCATCTACCTAAGACATGTAGACGATATTCTCATCTCAGTTAAAAACATAGACGAAATATATGAAATACAAAATTTTTGTAAAACAATTCCGTTCTTAAATTTACATATGAACTTAATATCAACTTTTCTTGATATATTGATAGACATCAATAATAATACATTTACTACCTTTCCATATATATATATATATATATATATATATATATATATATATATATATATATATATATATATATAAACTAACTAGTATAAACTAACTAGTATAAACACGTTCATTCTCAACTATAAAATTTCTATTACAAAACAGCGATTATACAAAATTTAATAAACCATGCAAAAGTTAACTCTTTCACGAAAAACAATTTCTACACTGAATTAAAAAAAACTCTCATTAATAATGACTTTCCTAATTACATTATTGATGAAAAAATCAGACGAGCTATTAAAAATATTAACATAAACCAAAAAGAACATAATACTTCCTCAAATAGCTCTAAACATATCAACCTACTATATCAATGAAATACATATCTACAGACAAGATGAAAATTAACTACGAAAACTCGTAAGTACTAATATATCCACAATTGTTACTAATAAAAAATAAAACTAATTATATACTATTCTAAATTTAATACAATCAACTTAATCATCCGCAATAACTCTTCTCCGTTCATTAATGTTTTTAAAAGACCAGCATCGCATATCAGTTTTAATTCAGAGATTTTACTCTAACTAAAACGTAAATATATGTTGGTTTCACAACAACATTATTTAGGAGGCTTACATTACACATGACAGATTCAAGTTCTGTTGCACAACATTTAAAAGAATATTCCTGTCTACATTCACGCTTTAGAGGAATATTAATTGAAATATTAATACAATTATATTCCCCCATGAAAAAAAATCAATTTCTCGAAGCGCTCTATATATATATATAAAAAAAACAAAACCAACATTAAATAAAATTAATTATACGTAAAGTAATAATATGTTAACATGTCTACAGGAGCAATGTTTTGGGATATTCAAATTGTAAAACAAAAATTAAAATAATTGAAAGTTTAGTTATTTTAAATCATTAACACTACAAAATCTAAACCTCCTTTATATATTCTTACTGTAAATTGACTATAATGGAGCGCGTTTCCTGCGCATTTACTAACACTTTACAACTACCAATTACACTAATTTTGTCTTAGCATTTCACCCCTGAAAATGATATAGGATGAGATTGAAAGTATGGGAAAAATAAAAGAAATGACCAAAACTACGGCGTGTTTCATGCTCAGTTTTGTAACAGCCTCAAAAATATGGGTCCATCAATTTGAGGGGATTAAAATTAAAATAAAGAGACATATGTCGAGGATATTCAACCAAACATTATCTATCTATCTATCTATCTATCTATCTATATATCTATGACAACTTTAAAAATCAAAGAATTGTTATCTGGCGTGTTAATCATTTACCGCTCATGTTTAATTTTAGAAAACCATTGACTACTTTTATGAATGTAACTATATAAATATGAAGCTCTTCAGAAAATAGAAGTTTTTACGCAATATATTCGGATATTAGGATTAAGCAATTTTATCTCGGGTATAGTTGTATTTGGAGCCATCCACTGATGGAAAGAAAAGTAAAAAGAAAGGAATGAATATATATCACTGATAAACTGTTGTCACTGTCGAACATAGAAAGCAATTGGTATTGTCTCGACTAACAATTGAAGGAGAAGCTTGTTTATACATAACTTTCATTCATGTATATACAACATTTGTTAAGTATTATAATACATTGAATTTCCGTGAAAAAGCTGTAATAAAATTGAGGAGGATAAGAAAATTTTAAAATAATTTTAATAGAATATTCTGAATATAATAAATCTAATTGAAATCAGTCCAATACGTCAGTTTAAAAGCCCGGATAATATAAGAGCTGGTATGGAAAGTTGGAGAGTTAGAGTGATATGTAATCGTCAGCAGGTGAAGATGTTATCTCGGTTGACATGAAATTCATTACATTTTAAGGACTTGAAAAGCAAGAGGGAAGAGGTATTTCGGTTTTAACCGGAGCTATTTTATTGGCTAGATTTCTTATTGTTTTCTTCCGAACGAAATCCCCGTGAGATCCGCTTGAGTAGAGACACATTTAGTCATGTGTCCTTTAGTCATTGAAACGTTAACTTTCGATTCGAATTCTTATCTTATCACTTGGGAATATTAAAAGCTTTCATTTGGAAAATAGCCCCTTTTTGCTTTACTACGGAATTCTCACATTATAACGGAGAAAAGTAAATAGCAAATCTGATATGAAATATTCTTCGAATGCACGGAGTTAATTTGGTCTGACATTGGGTTCATAATCAACATATGACGAAAGACGTTTACAATTGTTATCCCTTATCATCTTAAATATACAGTTATTTCAGAAGTAAAATTCACTTTTTGCTGTAGGCAACTTTTGATGCATGTTTATTTAAATAATTTCTGAGAATATGAAACGAGAATTTATTATTCTGAGAATTTTTCTTGTATTATAAGTGACGCGTTCTGCGAAATATCAGGTGTCCTGAATCGAATTTAATGCCAATTCTTTTCTTCTGGTAGAGTTTTAACTTCAATGACTGCAGTAGGACTCCAGATGATACCAAAATGTTCTTTTGCAGTCAGTGTTACGTCAGATTTTCAAGAAATCAGTTTCATCAACGAGTTTACCTGAAATAGGGCATATTCGTCACCAACCGCAGCTCCGCTCTTCGTAGGATGTCATTGTCTGTCCCCGATTTATGAACATGTTTTTGATCCAGTTACTTTTGGGATATGCATATATCAGAAAAACCGGATAACAGAATGAGATATACGTATCGATCAGAAAGGGAGGAGAGTGTCACATCTTTGTGAGAAAAAAATTCAGTGCCATTCAACCAGTTGTGGATAGTAACTGTCCAAGTACTAGGTAATTTTACTTAGAGGTTTTGTTGTTCAATGTAACGATAATATTATATTCAGACTCGTATCCCATTGTTTGTGGTTTACAGTCGACGCATTTTTTTGTATTGCTAATTGATTATAAACTATAAGATAACGTAGTGTTGATACTGTTATTACATGAATTATTCGTACTGACATTCTCTCTGTAGACATTTCTGTTGTTTACTGCATTGTCTTGAATTCTAATTGGCTTCTAACTTTCTACCGTAATTATTTCTCCTTACTGCGTGGATTCTTCCCAAAAGACCTTCATTTTTTTTATTAGTCACTACTGATGTTGCTTATGTTAGCCAGGTAATTGAAAATACAATTTTAGCGGACCATAAATGAAAGAAAAATGTGATGTTACCCGGAATGCACCACAAGATAAAATTCTCGTTTCGTTTTAGACTTTAATATGACAGGTTCTAAAGTAACACGGGAGTAATGAAGTACGGTGTGTGTATGTAACGAGACATCAACCAAAGCAACACGGAGATAACCAATCTCTTTATCTTGGCCAGATAAATGAGAAACTACAGGTGTCTTTTCATATACCCCGAGGATGTACCTACGGTGATATTCAAAGTTGACATCGTCTGTGGTTATCCTGGGGCACGTGCGAAACAAGAACCATGCTAAGACACTCCACTGTTCCTGGAAGGCCGTAGCGTCAATGCAACCGCTTAGAATGAGGTACTAGAAATTATGTTCAAAGCTTAAATAAAACAAATAGTGGTATGTGGTCCAGTTTCAAACATCTCCTGTTTTCAGTCCAAAGGCTATTACGAAGGGGCGTTGACCAGAAGGATAGCAAACAGCCAATGTACAATAAAAGTGATGATCAATATGAACGACAACCACATTTCGTTCCAGAACAGCACCGAAACCGTCTTTCAAGCCGCTGACATTTTTATTGAATAACATTTTCTGTTTTTCTAAAATGAAAATATGCACAATATTATTTGAAAATATATTTAGATTTTCTGTTGAATATCTTCCTTTATATTATAATTTGTTTTCAATTGGCACACTAACCATATACAAGTGAAAAACAAGAGGTTATTAATTTAGCATATTTATAACAAGCGATTAATCATCATTTATTACATTGTGAAATAATTACAAATAATTTGGTAAAATATGCTTTTGTGAATGTTCAGCGTAAAAAATAGAAATAATATTGGAATATTACTTTTCCTAATTGTTTTACATTTCAGGAAAGTCAAAAGAGGACAATATAAAAATATTTCACACTGTAAATTTGGTTTAAATTCGTGCATACATCTATGATTCATATTATTAAAATCTCAACGTTATGAAACACAATAAACTGAGAAAGATATTAATAAACAAAGGTTGACAGAATTATCACTGCTAACGTTATAATTACTCATTTAAAACCCATAATTATGTCTATCATGATTATTTTTATTCCCTACATACACTTTCCCGCTCACGCACACACTCACGCGCGGGCACACACACACACGTGCACACGTATAACTCACAAAACTTAATTAACATTTACTTTTTCGAAACAGGACAATTCAGAAATATATGATGCAACTGTATATCGATTGACGGAAAAATCATCAGAATTTGATAGTATCCCTGTATCAGTGGTAATTATATCACGGTCCTCATCAGATGAAATTGTGTTAACGACACAACACTTGTTTTACTAGCATTATATATATATATATATATATATATATATATATATATATATATATATATATATATATATATAGAGAGAGAGAGAGAGAGAGAGAGAGAGACACATTTTATTTGCCACATTCGCCTAGCATTCTTATCTTTATTAAATATTTCGTGAAATAATTAAGTATTATTTGCAACTGAGAAATGAAAATAGATAAAAGTTATCAAATATAAGTATAAAAAACAAAAGAAAGACAACTTTTAAATACATCAGAATAATTGAAATATATGAAATATCAAAATTTATAAATGTAAAATATATCTAGGCATGCACTAATATATATATATATATATATATATATATATATATATATATATATATATATATATATATATATATATATATGTATATATATAATTGCCGAGGTACTTGGCGTTAACCCCGAGTATACGTGGCTTTAATTATATAACCTCACCCCGCTGTCTCGAAATGTCTGCCTGTGTCAGCGCTTGCATGCATCATCCGTTGGTAAACTAAGCTACTGCCATACCCTCATCTTCTATACAGTATGTTATTCGCAAGAGTTTGATTGTTCTTAATAATGGAATTCCATCGATAAAAACGTCTTGTGTGGTCGTTTCCTAAGGGTTAAATTGTTTCAATGCTTTAGATATTCAGTAAATTTCCTATGACCGTAATAACTTTCAAATAATATAGTATTGTATACAAATCTAATAATCGAACAAAACAGGGATGATGCGTTGATTCAACTGCAAGGGCAAATGCACACCCTCTTTCTTTACACGTTTGCTGTAAATCCTGGGTTAATGAAAGTTTCTTCGAGAATTTTTCCCTTTTAACGCTTCAATAATCCTTCTCAAAGAATCTTTGCATCAAAGTGTGTTCGAATCCCAATTTAGGATGGTATCATATGAATAAATTATTGGATGAATAACAAACGCCGCTTTTGGACCTAGTTCATCGCAAATTTCGTACACTTAAGTGAAATAATTTAAACCAAACATTCATGTAAAAAAATCTGTGTGTCATATATAATTTACATGGCGAATTTGGAAAGTATTGGATCAAAAACCAAGGGCTTATGGCCGAAGAACGGGCTTTTTGAACAGTTTTTCGTCGTTTTTCATTATACACGAAGAAGCGAGCAGGAATAGAACCACACTATCTTATTTCTTGCATGGTGGTAAATTTTTTGCGACATGTTTGAAGAAAATCTGATAAAAATGAGGAAATTATTAAGGTTTTTATATTAAATACAACGAAAAACTCGATTTTTCCTGTTTTTTGCAAATTTATTGTGTGAAGCTAATGGCGCATGAAAACTATCAAGCACTCTACATAAGCCTCATGAGTTATAATTTGCATTATGCACAAAGAACATTAGCTGATTCAGTAAAACATTCTTTGCGTCTAAAATTGCCTTGGTTTTTGGAAAACGTCCTAATCACCTTAAGTTTTATTCATTTTTATTGTCAAACTCGTAGGTGCATGGATATATATATATATATATATATATATATATATATATATATATATATATATATATATATATATATATATATATATATATCCTTGCAAAATTTTTTGAACATAAATGAATTAATTTTGTTAATTTTAGTCCCAAATCGAGAATGATTAGCAGTATTCATTTCTTAGTACATTTTATCATCTTTGAAAGCCAGAAAAAACTTTACATTTTTTTTAATGATAAACCATTTAACTATAGTGATGCCGAAAAAATTGACGCAACAATACTGAGCCATGAGTAAAAAGTTCACCTTTCAACTCTTTTTAGTTAAGGAATTTATTTTGCAAAAAAGTATATTTATTATTACAGAAAATATAAATGTCAAAGTATGAAGTTTGTAATTCTTGTCGATACTTTTGTCTCGAATAAATGCCTCACTTCCATGTAGCATGAATGGAACAAGATTCAGATTTTCTCTTTGGACACTTTTCCAATTCGTCTTGGTACAAATCACAAACTCTCGGAGACTACGTGATTTTGGATAGAGTATTTTTTTCTTCAGTTCAGGCTAGTGTTTCAAAAGTTTAACATTTTCACCCTCAAGAAATCTGTTTGTTACATGTGATTTGTGGCAAGGAGAACTGTCATGCAGAAAATATATCTCTATCTTTGTAGTCTGACAGAAGATTAGGCCGGATTAAACTAATATAGTTTTCACTCTTTATGTTTTCATCAACTTTTACCGATTTTATTCTCCCATCACTTTAGACGCAACCCCTAATTTATTCTCCAACAAATGTTAATGTCTTTGTGAGCCATCTTGCATTTTTCTCGCACTGTCCTTCTCGTATATTCTTTTGTATTAGAATGTAACTATTTTGCATTCATTTCTAAAGAAAACGTTTTTGACACTTTCCAGGATCCCATGACATGTTTTTTAACCACTTCAGTTCTGATGTTTTGATTAATGATATTTGCTGCTATACACCCGGTCAGGTTGTTTTTTCTTTTCATAATACCCTGTGTCATGTATTAGCTGAAACCTCACTCATTCATTTTTCACTTATTTGAATTTTAATTTCGGATGGCCTACCGAAAATCTAACAATATATCGTTCATCTCTATTGCCTAACTTTTGGGCTTCTTTTGTTTTCTTTACTTTTAATACACTTATAACAGAATCAAACTTCGTTTGATTGGTTTGAACACTGTTTCTGGAAATTCCTAGACACATAGATATATATTCATGATTGATGTTCTCCTTTAAAATCACAACCTTCAACTTTGTTTCAGCAGATTAGCCATGAATTTAGTTACAAAATAAGTTAATGTTCAACTACAATGACTTGCCAAGTCACCTTATTCTCATGGTAAGAAGATTGAACAATACCTACTTAGGAATTTGCTTCTTTGATCTTTAAATCGGCCAATAGTTTTGCATGGTCTTTTTTTCAGAATCAAGCTGCTTAAAACGGTATTTTTCTTTTACACGAAAGCTACAGAAACGCAATCTATATATAAAATTCCGTGGCTTCCGTTAGTCCGTCAGTCACACTCTTTAAAGTATCCATACATTAACCGATCGAAATCAAATTTTGGAGCGAAATGCAAACGGGTAAGCAGATACAAAGTACAATTGTTTTTCTAGACCGCCTAGTTTAGTACAATAGATTTTTATTACTTCTTAGAAAAAAGTAAAATTTTCATTATTTAACATAAAAATTGTCCCACTATTTAAAAAAGAAAACAATATAATGATGAAGATAAATACTTATTTAATAAAAATTTAATTTTTTTCTATAACTTTTCCTTCAATTTTGATTTATTGAAGAAACCAGTTTCCAGTTCGCCCTGCGAAATATAAACTCTAAACAAATCACAAGGCCAAAAGCTTCAAAATGTTGATATTTGACTCCAGGAAGAAATATTTACGCATGACCAGCTGTATGTTGAATGATCAAGAGTAAGTAATCCTAATAATTTATTATTCGCTGTTAAAAAATAAATTTTCTTAAAATATATTGTTTACAATGAAGTCCAGTGAAATAAAATTTTAAAAATTATTAAACCGAGAAGTAAAATTTTTTTAAAGTATTTTTCAAAAAAAAAAAAACAAGACAAAAAAAACTATTACTTAAATCTCGTCGATTGGTTTAAGAAATTTAACGAAACGTAGAATTTGTAAATCTTGACAAAATGTATTCAGCAATAACTTCAACAATACTCAATACTGTGGTGCTTTCAACGTGTTGTGACAAAATTCTAGTCATTTTTGTTGCAATCCTCAGGATCCATAGACACTACTAGGCCTTTTTTGGTGGAATTCTTTTCCAGCTATTTGATCTTGGCCGGACAGTTTACCCTCCCTCTAGGGAATTTGGTTGGCTTACCATCTTGGACTCGCTTGATAATATAAGAGTTCTTATACAACTACCGACCGCCTGATAATTGCGAGAAAGCGCTTGAAACTAGCAGTCGTGGTCAGTCACTTCCCACTTGAAATTTGACTTAAAATATATTAAAGCTCTACCATTTTATGGCATTGAGTACATTTTTCCCAATAATTAGAAACAAGGATAAGCAGCTCCCAAACTGGGAGCTGCTTATCCTTGTTTGTAATTATATATATATATATTATATAGATGAAGTGGAAAAGCATCTTAATGAACACGCCTTCGTGATAACTAGGCGTCTTCATGTCAGAATATAACACCAGCAGGTCAAACTTGTCATGAACAAGGTTTTCCACTTCGTCTGGTTTCGCCCCTTTTGTCCAAGATTCTATAACCTACATATAATTTTAACTACATTAAAAATGAAATAATATAGTGAGGAACAGTTAGAAGACGTAAGTAGAATATAAAGAAGACAAAATTATCAAACAAGAATTATTTATTGCAAATTTATAAAGTTCACTGAACCATAAATATCGACCAGACACTCATAAAAGTGTAAACGCATTGGTTCCATTTCGCCATTTATTGACAATCTTGAAAGTTGTCAACGAAGAATGAAGCATAAATATGTTCTAATCGGTTGAGCAGCAGAAGAAATATGTCCTAGCCGACCGTATCACCCACTAACCTATTCATCCTTCTCTTCAGTCAAGCAGATGAAGATACTATGATTTCCTATCTATTTATCTAGGTCACTTATTTTGTCAAGTTTTTCACAGCTCTCATATTGATCAATAACTATATCTATGAGAAAATGGAAGATCTTCCTATGTTACCTATTTCGTCTCCCGAAAAGGTTTCTTCAGAATAATGATATTATCGATGGAATCTTTTATGTGTAGGAGGAAAAACTAGAAAAAACGGCACTTACAATTATACATCTGCAAACGCTAAAAACATTTCGTTTTAATTTTCTTTTTAATTTTTGCCATATGATATATCTACCTATATAACCTAACCGACTTTATACATCATTTTACAGGTTGTATTTTTTTATCATATCTTTTTTGTCTTTTAATATGCCACCATTTAATTCCGATTCTTTTGTTAAAGAATGAGGATATCTTGTAATTCGAAGGACATAACTGTATTGCCGATATAATGGAATTTCAATACAATTAATTAAATGAAGAAAATCATTTATTACCGCAAACATGTATTGAAAACACAGCAATTCCGGTCTCTTCCATGTTAAATCCATGCACTAGCTGACCTTTTGTAAGAAAACTAATGATATTAAGATGTGTAATATTTAAAACAATACGGATAAAAGTGCAAATTGACATGAAAGGTTAAGTATCAAGATAAAAAACGACAAAAACTAAAAACGAAATGAAGATCAACGCCCCTGATCCGTGTTATTATTTCTCGATGTAGAATTGTAAGCGGTATTTCTTGTATTCCTCTCTCTCTCTTTCTCTCTCTCTCTCTCTCTCTCTCACACACACACACACACACACACACACACACACACACACACATCTAATCCCATCGATAAAACAATTATGAGTGTGCAGAAAACCTATCCAAGGACGACACAAGTGTATTTCTTTATGAGAGTTAACTGTTTATCTGAATTGTAATATCAAAGTTATAATCTAAAGAAATACATTAACATTTTCTTTATACAAAAGAATGGCAGAGTGACTTCTGATAGTAAGTAAATAGCTAGCCAAACGTCACAGTTGTATTTCGCCTTATCAATATGCTATGAATTAACTATTTACATTATTCGGATTATTTTGCTCATCTTTATTGTCATATTCACCGCTTTTCGACCATTGTACGCTCTTGCCTTCTTCAGGTGATATACGTTGGAATTACGAAGGGAACCCCTTATTTCGTCCATCGGGCAATGCCTTTTCTGGATATCTCAGTTTCAGTTATATACCTTTAGTAACTCAACACTTCGAGTTTTTGTTCACTTCTGCTGTGGTCAGGTAATGAACTCACATGTCTTTGGATTATGTCACTGGATTACTTCAACCAACGATTTTACCCACTGGGCCACGTGGAACTAGAACAATATAACCCGCTGGACGAAATAAAAGGTTCGGTTCGGAACTCCAACGTATATCACCTGAAGAAGGCCGGAGCGTCCAACAGTCGAAACGTCGTGAACATGACAAAGAAGAGGATAATATTTCATCTCAGAAATATAGACAGACATTTCTATGAAATTAATACTTCTAGATCTCATTGCTGTAAACATATTCTTCATTTTAATATCAACAGTAAATATTTCTGTGAGAAGGTACATAATGATGATTAAATATAGGCGTTTGAATGTTTCAAGATATATCTGTCCAAGCCTATTTCTGTATTCAGTCTAAGGAAAGATAAGACCGCCAGCGTTCTGATATTAAGTCAATCTTTTTTATGGAATAGGGACATTATGCCTCTAATGCCTAAATATCGCTAAGGATCTTTATTAAAATAAAATACGCAATTTTACTCCATAACCATCCATTATGAGAGGCTGAAATATCAACTCGATCCACTTCCCAGATAGGAACAGATATCAGAATTTGAGACATTCCTTTTCTGATAACGGCGAAAACATTTCAGCAATATGTCACACACTCTCAACTGTATATAATCCATGTTGATGCAATCCCGATTAAGTTTGAACAACGCTTGATCCTAGGCTTACAATATTTTAAAACACAGCTTCGTGCTGGTCAACGTATATGACCTCAAAGATAACATAAGATCAGTTGGAATGCAGCCAAACCTTAGAGGAGAATTTCAAATATTGGATAAATTGGGAACAATCCTGCAATGCTGAAATTAATCGCCATGGAAAAAGGAAAGAATAATCATTTGGATGAATTGTGGGAAGGTTGCGCAAGTAAGGATTTCATATAAGTTGTCTGGATTCGCAATATATATGAGTTATTTTGCAAATATAGATTCCATATAGATTGTCTGGATTCGCAATAAATGTGGGTTATTATGAAAAAGCGCTGCAGGATAGTGTCATATATAAGGCCAAAATATAGATAAATGTAATGAAAGCAGTGAAACATTGATGGCACGCGTCAAGAAGGAGGCGAGAGTGTCTATATAACGATAAGAGTGAATGAAAATCTATCTGCTTAATAAATCATTTATTATCCTGAGATGCATAAATATGTATTTAATAAAACAATATTCACTCGTATTGTGTATCTCCATTTACAAGTATCTTTAAGCAAGAAACACTGATTCGATTTTCCTTTGTTTTCGGTAGCATACATATCAATTGAGATTAAGAACTATTTCATTGTCATATCAATGACAAGTACATATACTGATTAAGAAAAATCAGAAATAAAAAAGACGACTGAAATCAATAAGTTGTCGTGTATATTCCATCGCATTGATCTATCTGAAACTCTTCTTCCCTCTTTTTTTTAATCTCTGCTACTGTCTATTCAACTATCATTATTCATTAACTATGAATTTCGTTCGCTGCAGCAAACAGAGGCTTGATAGTAGAATAATAACAAATATGTTCCTCATATGTTGCGCCATTCTAGTTGCTTTGTTTATATTGGCTGAAACAAAAGCTGTCAACACTAACCACATTTTAGGGTTATCTTGGAACTATTATTGATACTTATCCAGCTCTTTATTATGATTTTACTAGTGTTAGAAAAAAATCAGTATCTAGGAAATCTGTGTTTTACATAAACTTAAGTAATTGAATTGGTTCACTGTTAGACAATTTTTCTTGCCAGAATCTCTCTTACATATTTATAATTCTACCATTCGTTCTTGCTTTGAAAATTGCTGTCACATGAAGTACGGTTTTCCTGTTATGTATTTAAATACTCTTGAGAAAATCCAAAGAATAATTTGCAATGTTATTTGTCCTGACCAGGCATCTCGTCTTCAGTCCCTTTCCCACTGCGGTAATGTAGCTTCCCTGTGTGGTTTCTATAAATTCTTCAATGGTAATTGTTCTGATGAACTTACGTCTATGGTACCTAAACTTTATGAATTTAAGCGCAGTACTAGACTGACGGCAAGTTCTCATCAATTTCCAATTGAAATAGCTAGATGTAACTGTAAGTTCTATACTAACACTCACTTCTATCGCACTTCTCGTTTGTGCAAATCTCTCCCGGCATCTTGCTTCTCAGTCAAAATTGATCTTGAAAGATTTAAATGCAATGTCAATCGTTTTCTTCTGTCTTCTTCTTATTTTATTGTCCTCTCTCCTTAGTAGTAGTTTTCCCCATATTCTTTAACATTCGGTAACATCTTGTGTCCTAGTGGCTTTATTGCCCTGCTTGGTGTGAAATCATAAAAAAAGAATATTGGTCTGCATTTAAACATAATAGGCTTTGACAATAAAGCAACGCGGATATTTGTGGCTTTTGAAACGCATGAATGATATTTAGTTCAGTTATGTCTTGTTATATAACAAGATTTAACGATTTAATCAAAACTTTCACATTTCTAATTAAAGAATGTTTAGGACTGGAAACCCTGGTTTGCAATGAAGATCCAACATTTCAGAAAAGAGCATTTAACCCATTTCTACTTCTTGAGGGGGATTTCAGCAGTCTCCACAAAAGGACCAGCAACATCGGAATAGAAATCTAGATCATGATTTTCTGATAAATAGAATGAGGCCGGCATTGAAAGCTAACATTTGATGGCCAGCATATGGAACAAAAAAGGGTACTGATCAATTTGACGTATAAAGTAAAAAAAATGAAGCTGTCTTAAATATCTTCCTGGGAACAATCTTCATAGATTTTGCAGATTTGAATTGTTTCATTGTTTGTGAACTTTCAGTAAAAAGAGGGAAATGATCTTTGCACTTTTGTTCATGTTATTCGAAGTTGTCGGGGGCAGAGACAAATACAATGCCGGTAAAATACGGTAAAAATGTTTTATATAATTGAGTTTTAGTTCATTTTTGAACCCCACTGATAATATTCATTTGAACAGGATATCAATAACATTCCTAGCAAAATGAAACAGGAAAAGCAACTATCCATAACCAATCATCGAGAAACAACGTGCTAATTAAGATTAAATTCAGGCACCCCTTACTAAACAAATACTTGAAGATAAAATAAAGTTAGACCAATTCTGACGTTCTGTGAACGTTTACTTTCAGGTTAGATATAAAAAATATCACTTCGAAATTTCCCCAAAATTCCTCATGTCTGCTTAGAAACCCACTTTCTTAAGCTTTGTAGAACGCAGAAGGCGAAAGCCAGAGGACAGACGTCACATCGGCAAGATCAGAATGAGAAAATATGGACGTTAATCAGTGGGTAGTGTCTTACAATAAATATTTGTTGCGACAATTCAACTGTAATATCAATGTTGAAATCTATTCATCAATTCATTCAATCAAGTATTGCATCAAATACATACCAAAGGAGCAGATTAAGCTGTTCTTGCACAAGCCGCACTGAATAATATTCCTTTGATTTAAATTAAATTTAAATTTAAACTAGGGAATTAATCCTATCAGAAATATAGAAGGAGAAATCCAGATGGAGGTCAGATCAGTAATATGATTGAGTAATACTGAAATGCATCATTTGTCTCCATAAATTATAATGATTTAAAATCAATCATCATTTTCTTACAAAAATATGTGTGACACCCAGTTAGCCGCGGGTAATTCGGCTAGCGCGCGCACACGCACACACACACACACACATACACGCGTATATATATATATATATATATATATATATATATATATATATATATATATATATATATATATATATATATATATGTATATATATGAGGTATAGGTGAGGAGAAATAGAGGTATGAATATATATATATATATATATATATATATATATATATATATACATATATTTAAGCATATCACCCCAAGCAAGGCTGGAAGCCACTAGTACGCAGGTGGTTACAGAAGGTTTGGAGGAAGAGTAGATAGGAGTAGTAAAGGAGAGGATGTGGAGAAAGATAGTGGATCGATCAAGGCAAGGGGGTTACAGAAGATTTGGAGCGAGAGCAGATAGGAATGAAAGGTGAAAGGATGTGGAGAAGGGAAGAGGATAGATCAAGGCAGCTGGAGATGTCGATTGACGTTACACTTAAATAGTTGGAGATTGTATTTGTCAGGGAAACAGGAATAAGGAAGGGAGTTCCACAGGCGAGATGTGCGAGACATGAAGCTATTGGAGTAGAAGAGACGTCTACATCTAACAGTTTCAACGGTGAAGGGGTGGGAACGGGATGCCAGCCTCGTGGTATATATATATATAGAGAGAGAGATAGAGGCATGGATAGAAAGAGAGAGAGGTATAGATAGATAGAGGGATAGTGATATAAATAGATAGATGGAGAGAGAGAGAAGGTGTGGTAGGGTGAGATAAAGACATAAGAATGAATAAAATGTATGTTTAACAGATCATTGTCATTATTGACACTATTTATGTTCAGACTTTGTTGCTATCAGAACGTTTCACCTGAACGTCGCCATTTATTTACTCTACAGCGGTAGACGCTTCTCGTCCCCCTGCCTTTAGTTCTTATCTTAGTACTGCTTAGTTATCGCTTGCCCGTTTTTCCGTCATATTATCTACCATAGAAGCAGGCAGGCATTTAATAAACAATGCTCACTCATAACATTTAGCTCTGTTTAACGGGGGAAAAAGTATCTACAGAAAACGGCTGTTCTAAATTCCTGGTACAATAACAAACGGTTTATGCCTGTCGTAATGAATTCAACTGTTTATTTTAACATAAGACGGTTTCTTCATATTAAAAATATGTGGGCGTCAACTATTAAAGAAAAGCATATCTCCTTCAATTCTTGTGATAATCATTATCTAAGCTCTTTCAACAATTTAAAGGTATCTAAACATTTCTGGAAGTTCTAGGAATTTGCAATTTTTCTTTTAGGATTCTTATTTTCGGTTCATCTGAAAGATAGGATCGTGTCGGCAAAGTAAATTGTTGACCGAATAATGATGCTATGTTTTGATAAGGATGTGTAATTTAGTGAAAATGCTGAAAGCATTTACATCAGTCTAATATATCTCTTCCATTTGGTTCTTTATTCTTCTTTATTTTTCATTTGTGCTAATTCCATATTTGTTTCCCCTGACAGTTTTCATGTTTACGAAAACCGAAAAGAATAGTTAAATGGATAACGTGGAACCGACTGAAACTTGTTTTACCGAGCGAAAACTATTTGCCCCTATGGTACTGACGGAAATGTGTGTAAATTTACGCTCGTCAGTTTTAACTCCCAAAGTGATCGGTGAAGAGTACACTTTCCGATAACGATTAGCTATCCTGAAATGTTTTGATAGATTCCAAAACGTGTTAGGATGTGTGTCAAAATATGAACAATATCTCAAGGTTTCGATAGCTCACTTAAATCACAAGCGCTTCAAGAATTTACTGAGGCTGTTTGTTAGAAATTCTGGATGGGAATAAAACTCATACTTTTGCGCGCGCAAACATACACGCACATTTTCAAGGCCCAAGAGTCACTATGTATAGAGTTATTGAATGACCTGCGCAATATGAATGCAAGAGTAGAAAGTAGTAAGTGAAGATCATGATGACTTTTAGGATAAATAAGGATTGACACTAGATTTGCAGAGGATAACATTGTAGTGTTTTGGAAAGCGTTCACACGAGAAGATGTTTCACAGAGTGTCGGTTCCTGAGAAGCTGATTTCTAAGTGAAATATTATCCTTACTAAAAGGATTCATAAGAGGGTGACCATGGCAATGGGGGTCCTGGTTGTAAAGGCCCGTGGTGTTGGTACTAAAGAAGGTCACTCGCATGAACATTTCCCATGAAAATAGAAATATATTTGCAAGGATATGTGGGTTTCATATATTTGCAAGGATATGTGGGTTTCAGGGTGGGAGATAATTTATCCCCAACAAGGATGCATAAACAAGTTCGAAATTTGTCAGTGGCGGAAAGAGGGTTGAGCAGCTCCAGTCAAGATATTTCATCAATGCTTAATTCGAGGTTTTGACCGGGTTCTTTTAAATGTAAAGCACAACTGAAGAACCCGGATATATTCTGGAGCAGTACAAGTAGTAGACATTTTCCCTGAATCATTAGCGATAGTTCCTATATATGAGTTACACTTAAAAGCCCGGTATGTCTGGAGTCTCAATTAACGTAGCAAACTTTACTGAAAGTACCTCTTTTCCTCATTACTGGATAAAATTCAGGATCTGCTCAGTGATGATAAAACGTTAGCAACTTGGTGGAGGATCTGGGTTTAGAGGAAGTGATAGCAAGATAGATTACCTTTCACAATAAACAGTGTTTTAAATGTAGAAATAAAGGGATTTACGCCACAAAGATCTATTTAAACATCTACGAAATCTTGATTTATACGGTAAAAATTTTGGAATACTCACGAACATATACTGCAAGCAACGGTGAAGTTTTAAGGATCATAAAAGACATGCATTTATAATCAAAGGCAGCTGAAATTGCTGAAAGTAACGTTATAAAATTTATACTCCAAGAGGGCTAGAAATAAGTAGCAAGTAACCTATCTAACGGACTTGTGTAAATGGGTGGTAGAAAAAAGGATTGGGTGGGGGCACTGATAGAAAAGTTGTGGGGAAACACGATCACACACGTCCTTAAGATCCAATGTACACAAATTAAGAAGATATTTATACTACTTACATTTTTCGAACATTTCTCCTCATTCTTGTTGTCATAATTACGACGTTTTAACCGTTGTACACTCCGGCCTTCTTCAGCTGATTGGAATTTCCAACCAAACCCTTTATTTCGTCTACCGGGGTAGATTGTTCTAGTTCCACATGCCTCTCCAGGATGTCTCAGATTCAGTTTCAGTTATTTCCCTTTAGTAAACCAACTCACCAATTTTTTCTTCATGTCTGCTGTGGCCAGGTACTGAACTCACAATTCTTTGAGGTCAAGTTAATGGTTTATTTCAACCAACGCTTTTATTCTCTAGGCCATATATCTTTGGACCGAAAAGTCGTGAATCGGGCAACAAAGATGAGGACAACTGTCTGAACAATGTAAATAGTTACAATACCTCATCCCAGAAATATAGACAGATAAGAAATTATTGTGAATTATAAGGAAGCTTATAGTTACAATCAGAAATATTTAATGTCCTAGAAATTTAAACAATGAGAAAAGAGAGCTTGGAAAATATATCACTCACAGGACGTCGAAACACTGATTCTCGTACAGGCACATACGTTAAGAAACGTCGAGCCTGGTCGATACTTAGATGGGTGATCGTTTTGGAATACCAAGTGTTGTAGGCTTGGATATGTGTGTAGTGTAAGAGATAATGTTTCGGAATTGGAAATCTCAGTGCCAATATTAAATTACAGTTGGATTCGTTATATCTACTTACGCACCCAAACCATTTGGAAATTTATGAATCCGCTTACTCTTCCCCGCCACCAGCTATGAGTCAATTAGTTGAATTATAAGTAAACCATTATCTCCAAAACGTTTCTTTGAATCTAAAAATAGTTTCTGTCTTTAAATAACCTGCAAAACTTTGATAAACCGGAAAAGAAAAACAGATCGATCACAAGACAAGAAAGAGACTATTTAGTTATCAACGAGTCCGCCATTTAACGATGGGTGTCAGGACTAGAACAAAGTCTGACTGTACACATTCAAATGTTATTTGGAGCAAAAGAATACAGGAAGCTGTGAACACCCACGAACTTAACAGTTAATTGGATATATCAATATACTTCAGGATATTTGGTCATTAAGTAAATGGTTGAACTTGGGTGCTTGCTGACTACGGCCACATTAAAATGAAAGACTAGTTCCTGTACGATCACCGAAGCTAAGCAACGCCGAGACTGGACAGTGCCTAGATAGGTGACCGCTTGGGAATACCAAGTGCTGTAAGTTTGAATGTGCGGGTGGTGTAATGGATAACGGCTCGCAATTTTTTTTAAATCGAACTGAAGATTTTCAATTCCTGTTGGGTTCGTTATAATCAGTTACGCGCAAATAACCTTGGGAAAGGTATAAATACACCTCTTCTACTCCAGATATGGGTTAATTAATCAGACTTGTATCACTAAACAAGTATTATCTAAAATAAACGTACAATCTAAGATATTTTTCTGGCTTTAAATAATCTGCAAAGTGTTGATAAACCGTAAAAATCAAATCAGAAACGTGCGCTTGCCAACTCTGGCCAGAATGACAAGGTGCATAATAAATAGAAGTTTGAAAAAAATATGATTGGTCAGCATCATCACGTGTTTCGTTTTTTTTTTTTAATTGTCAGCCTCATATATCAGTTGTGATGAGGAAGAGATCACTATTGATAATGTTCAGTGAAAGTTCGACTCGTGCTTCTAGATTATATCATACAAATGCAACGGATTTCGAGTGTGTTTTATAAAACCTAATCAGAATTTTGATGTCTACTGAAAAAAACTTCTCACATTAGAAAAGAAAAAAAAATTTAAGAAACTGAAAACGTGAATTCCAAATTTTTTCGTCATCACTAACCATTGTATACTTCACCCCAGTGTCTTTTATTTCCTAAATTGACTTATTTAGGGCTAAGATGTAGGAGCTATTGATAGGACAGTAACATAATTGGATGGTTTGACGTAGATAAATTCGGTATGTTTTAGCGTTTCTTATAAAACGTTATAATCAATACTATGTCCGGTGCTAAATCTTTATCTGGACATATTTCATAGTGTATATGCTTTATTGTAGTGACTGACGCAGAAAATTTATGAGAGCATGTGATTCGGCATTTATATCCAATGAAAACAGATGTGGTTTGAAACCATGAAAAAACAAAAAACAAAACAAAACCAAAAAACACACGCACAAAATCAATGATGTTGGCCCTCTTTCCTGATAAAACCAATGCCACACAATTTCTTAATTCCATATTCTCTCGTTTGTTCCAAGAGATTCTTGCTACAAAAAGACAGTGACATTTAGAATATTGTGAAGTATTTATGGAAATTTGATCGCAAAGGCAGTTATTTTGAAGAAAGCAAATAACGGAAGTATGCTTAGTGTTATGGCAAACGCATCCAGGGAGTGAAAATATAATTATTTATAACGAGTTAGATAACAAAACTGTATCTTCGAAGATAGTTTTAAATATTTTCATTATATTCAAAGGGAATGTAAAATGGAAGAAAATTGCTTCAAGCGGGAATTCTTTGAAAGAGGCATGAATCTATTTCTTCCAGAGTGAAAAACTCTTCCAAAGGTTTAGGTCAAAATGATTGGCGTCATAGGTGAGCGAAAAACGCTATCCTATTAATACTTTAACTTCGCAATCAATAGCAGCAACACACTTTGTCAACCTAGACAAACAAAAATTAGATGCTAGAAATGAGAACCAATTATTCTCGTTGCCAATTTATAGATTGATTAAGAGACGAAAATGGATTCTGCTAATTTGCCATTTTTCATATGACAAAATGAACCAAGTTTTTTTTCAACTCAAATAAATTTAGACACGTAAGCACTTACCCAAGCAAGCGTAATTATATATATATATATATATATATATATATATATATATATATATATATATATATATATATATATATATATATATAATGTATATTTGTAAATATATAAAAGAAGAGTGGTGCTGAAAGTTTTTCAGATAAAACAAGTGGCTGTAAAAGTATATACAAACGTTTGGTCGTTTGGCAAGGTAAGTGCGTTAAATAAGAAACATTCAACCCATCACATGTATGTCTCTACTTAATACTGATATATATATATATATATATATATATATATATATATATATATATATATATATATATATATATATATATATATGAGACCTGGTGAAATGGGAAGTAATAATTGAAAGTGGTACATTTTTATTTAAATAAATTTATATAATGATACGTGTAGACAAAATGAATAAAAAGAGACAAGAGGAAAATATTCTTAGCCCGTTCTTTTATATATATATATATATATATATATATATATATATATATATATATATATATATATATATATATATGATGGACTCTCACGTTGATTTCCACATATGACGATCCGACATCATCATCCAGTTTTCATGTTTGTCTCATATGTTCCACTTCATTCCTTCTAGTGACCTGCATACAAGTCCACATATTGTGCAACAACAAAGATCTCGGGACATAGACACTGGAACTTTTGCTGACGTTTCAGCCATTGTCTCTTGTCTGTCGTCTAACCGTCAATACGACTGATATCAAAATGTCTGATACACTCTTTGGTTGAAATATCTCCAGTTATTTCTCTCCAGATCAACTCGCTCTAAGTTAGTACGAAGCACATTGACAGCTGAGAGGTTACTGTTCAGCTTGTCTTTATACCTGAGGCACGGCCGTCCAACATTACTTTGTCAACTGTCACTGGCTATACATGAGGAACTTAGGTATTCTGTTCTCCGTCATCCTTGCAACATGACCAGTTCAGTGAAGTTGCGACTGCATTAGAGAAGTCTCAAATCAACCAGCGTTGGATTTTGCGAGACGATTACCATTGGACAAAGGAAAGATATAGACACACATCGCGCGGAGACAAATTCTTAATTCTTAAATATTCTTAATATATATATATATATATCAGCAAGGAATAAGTACGTTTTTATGGCATTTTAACTAAAATCTACAACGACTGGTTTCGACCCAGATCTTATCAAGTTTATTTTCTGTTTATATCTCAGAGGTATAAAGGGATGAAATAAAAACACTAGCGTCCAATCACACTCAAACCAAAGAAGCACTCTCTCTGTTTGCAGAGAGAAGGCTTGCGAGATCTTATGTAAATTGACTCCAATGCTTTAAGATTAAATATTGAGTGCAACCTAGACAGAATGGCAAAACGGTCGACACTCAACCCATACACACATTCCCTACTGTTTATAGCATGCTGTGCCATGGAAGACCCGGGTGTATTCACTAGCTGACTACCACTAGCGGCTGGATTCAAAATTCTGGGAGGTAAATGTTGTTTAAATCTGAAATCCAAATGTTGAGATGTCCTACCTATGTAGTCACATCCGAAACTACACTAAAATTTATACACAACGGAATTGATATGGTGTGGTTGTAAAACATCTTTACGAATGGATGACAAAATCGGCAAATTAAAAAACATTACTCTCACATTAAAAGCAAAATAGTATTTACTAATGGAACGTGAAATTCGCCTAGCTAAAGTCTCACCTTCTGTCCCAATATAAGGTAGACGCAAATAAATTGGACATTTTTTAATACTATGCGTCTTAACATTATGAAAATTATCAATGACATTACTGACAATGGATTCCAAAATGTCCAAAAAATATCCATTTTTGGAAAGTGTCATCTTGATAAAATCCATTTCACCGCTGAGGAAGGAATTAGAACAGATTTTAAGAGCTCGAAACGTCAATGTTCTAATTAAATTAATTTTACGTTGGTACGGAACGAAGGAATCCCAACGTGTATATAAACCTGAAAAGGTTGCCTTCCTAAAAACTGAAGTCGAAAAGCCATCACTGTTCCTATGGACCAAAACATCCAAAAAGGACAGACAAAAATTTGACTCCTTTTCAACGGTGAACTTTAAGGACGGACGAACAGAATTTAGTACGGTGAGATAAGAGTCAGCTTCATCCTCATCATTAAAGAAGCAAAAATTATCATCCACATAGCGATGATACATTGGAGGCCGATTAATACGAGAAAATAATAGGGCCTCGTGAAAACCAACAAAAATGTTAGCAAGAGAAGGACACAAGAGAGATCCCATCGCAACTCCGTCATTTGTCGATATATGGTATTATTGAAACTGAATTCAACTGACGAGGTGGCGAACTTCATCAAATCAACAAACACCCTCTCAGAAAGATCCGGGGAAGACAATGAGGAACGGTATAACATGTCACAGCAGATATCTATTGTCTCAACCAAAGTGACGCAGGTTAACAACGAACAAATGTCAAAATAACACATGAACCACTACTGAGGGGACAATTGTGTATGGATTCAACAAAAGAAAAGGAATCCTTAACACAGAAAGAACTAAAGTGTAGCAACACAGGCTATCGACAACCAACTAGCGACCTTATGCTGGACAGGCCCAATCATTGACAAAATAGACTGAGAGACTCGGCAGAACAAGGCTTGAGTCTATTAGCTTGCGCAAAAAGAATCTCAAATTCAGCAAAAATCTTCTCACGGTCTGCCATTGGGAAATGGACACAAAATTCCAAAACCATGAGCAAAAATACGGGTCTCAATTTGAGAAGGTAGATAAGAGGAAAAATTGAAAACAATTCCATCCTCAGTGGGTTCATCACTACATCCAAAACGCTTACGAAACAAAAAATTCTAATTTAGTCTTATTTGAAACAGACTGTTTTTTAGAATTACGTTCGTGCATGTAGCCAACTAACTGGGAAAACCGAATCTGATCAAAATAAGAAAGTGTTCGAAAACACTTCCTCCATAGATTCTGAAAGTTTAAACTGAAAAGACGGTTTCTTTTAGAAAGAATTTCTATACAATCATTTATAAAAATCTTCTCATCTTTTTTTCATCTTAAAGCATTAGAGTTCATTTACATTAGATCTCGCAAGCCTTCTCTCTGCAAACAGAGAAATTGCTTGTTAGGTTTGATTGTGATTGGACTCTAGTGTTATTTTATTTTTATTTTTGCCTCATTTCCTTATTTCATCCTTTTAGTCCTCTAAGATATACCCAGAAAATAAACTTGATAAGTTCTGGCTCGAAACCGGTCGTTGTAGTTTTTAGTTAAAATTGCATCAACAACTTACTTATTCTTTGCCGTTATAAAATTCTGTACCATTAAGAATGTGTTCATACATATATATATATATATATATATATATATATATATATATATATATATATATATATATATATATATATATAAAATAAAAACTTCTGATTTAAAATGAAAAAAACAGTCAGAATCACTTTTATTTCCCAAGTATTTCCTATCTCTTTCTTCGCTCAATATCAGGGGCGCCACTCTTAAGGCAAAATCTATTCCACAATAGATAAAAATAATTCACGTTCTAATGAACGCTAATGCATAACTGTCAGCATTAGCATTTATCGCAAAAGAAAAAAAAATCAGTAGTTGATAGCTACACACAATTTTTGCCTTACCAGTTGCACCCCTGATGACCATCTCAAAAAGAGCTGGAAAGTGCTAGGGAAGTAAAAGTGATTCTCATTGTTACAGTGCATTTCTTGCCTTGTTTAATTGTAATATGCGCAATAATATTCGTGAATATGAAGGGATTATGACAAAAATAAGCAGACATTATGTAATTTATTCAATTATATAAATATATATTTCTGTGTGTGTATGTGTGTGTGTAATAATATAAAATTAAAGCCTATGCAGACAATATCATGTAGTATTAGATATTTCTCTTCCAAACTTCATCATTAATACAAAATAGTTAACATTTCAATAATTAATCATAAACACAACAAAATATATACACGCCGACTACACAGTGAAAACAAAAACAATTTAAAAATTAATACGGACATGACAATTTTCATTAATATCCGCTTGGTTTCTACATAAGCAATAAAGAACAAAGCAAAAAATTTAGAAACTAAAACATAATTCCGATTCAGTAGACTCCTGAAATTAAATTTAATAAATAGAGCAACATGTTAAATACCTTAAAATTCTCCACTTGTACTTTATTTAGTCATCACACACACACACACACATGTATATATATATATATATATATATATATATATATATATATATATATACATACACATGCAGGGTGTATAAAAATATTGGGGCGTGTTCCTCATACCAAAACAAGAACAAGGAAACGTGCTGATACCTGGATCGTCTCTAACAGCGAATAGAATGTCTTCTTTGTGGTCAGGCGTACGACCTCGGTCTTTCTTGATCCATTGTGGCGCCAGGGATCCTGTCTCAGTAAAGCGAAGATAAACATCTGCAAATGTTGAATGACTAGGTTGCGTTCGGTTTGGAAAATCAATCTCATACAGACGTGCAACCTCACGTTCATTACAATTCTCGCAGCCGTCTGTAAAATTTCATCTGTCTACTCCTGATATGAATATCCTGCCACTGTTAAACGGAACACTTCTCATTTAACTCACTACTACACATGTTAATCGTTGAAGATAGCCAAAAATCTACACGAATAATAAATGTAACCTAGTCTACATACTAACACAGCGCAATCTTTCTTTAAACTTAAGTCCTCAAAAACGAAGGATTTGTGAACTTATCTTTATATGGACTTTTTTCTTGTTTTGTCATGAAGAACCCACCCTAATATTTGTAAAAGTGTTTTTGATAATCCTGTATATATATATATATATATATATATATATATATATATATATATATATGGATAAAATAACTGAAAAAAGTTTTGGTTGTTTTTTTTTGCGAAAGTATTTATTTCTATGTTTATATATATATATATATATATATATATTTAATATTTCAGACCAGCTCGGTCCTTCCTCAGAAATTAATTGAATTACTACTGTATTACTGTATTTGGCAGTTTGTTTACACTTTTCAGCGTCCGTCGTTAGACGCGGACGTCACGTGATGTGGAATGCAACTATGTTTGAAATTTTTAACGTAAATCTAACGATAGTATTTTAGATGTTGTTTAAAAAGGTTTTTTACCTATATCTAAAGAAATTTTTTAACTATTGAAACGTTTATACAGATTTAAAATACCCAAGTCTTTGTTTAACCCTAGTTTATATGTGTCTAATTTTAAAATCCAGTATTTCTCTTTTTTTACTTCGTGTGTATGTTGTACTAAAACCTGTGTCTATTAATATACATTTAAAGTTGTCTAATGTGTGTCCTGATTGATTAAAGTATTCAGCTATGGGGGAATACTGATTCTTTTGACGTATGTCCAGTTTGTGATTATTGAAACGAAAACTAAAATTAGTTCCAGATTCTCGGACTTCTCATTATGCTATATATATATATATATATATATATATATATATATATATATATATATATATATATATATATATATATATATATATATATTTATATGAGCGATTATGTATGTATTCTGTTGAGCAGGCTAGTGACGCAGACACATGCTACATTTTCAATTTGGTATCCCATATAGCTCTGTTCCTGAACAATCTGAAATTGTCCATATTGCAAGAAAATTCTATCATATATAGATGTGTGGTTGTTTAAGGGAAAGCGGTAATGAGAATGAAAACTGAGATCTTAATTCCAGTCGAATTCATTACATTCACTTGGTAAATACACAAGAATACCCTTGGTAAAGGTATGAATCTATATCTTAATCTTTCCCTAGCTATAGGTTAAATTGTATGTTTTTCCAGAGTGGTTGCCTACTAATACTAAAGGATTAGATGGCAACCAATCTAGAAAGAGGTCTCTGAATGCAAAATCTGAGAATGTTCGTTTGGAAAACTTGTTGTCTGCATTCGGTTATTCCGAAAAGTGTTACTGGTTCGGCACTAGACTCCAATATAATCAAATCATATGCGCAGGTAGTCTGGCAATTCGGTTCTAAGAACTGATCTACTTGACCCTCATTATAGAGATCATATATATATATATATATATATATATATATATATATATATATATATATATATATATATATAGAGAGAGAGAGAGAGAGAGAGAGAGAGAGAGCATAGTGCATAGTGAGTGATGGAGGTAATAATAAAAATGTTAGTTGTAAAGTAACAGAACTAAAATTTCTGCTAAGAATAAATATATATTTGTTTTATGCACGTAACAATCAGCAGGTAAAAGTTGATAACTGTCGGGTTTAATATGTCAATATTTATAACATACTGTGATGATACTAGCAGACCATTTACGAGAAAAATAAATTGCACATGACATCACCAATACACAGTTTTGATTTCAATACGGCAACACTCAATTCGAAAATTGGAAAAATAAATTAAAAGTTAAGTAGGCAGATCTTGTCGGTTCTTGTTTGGATGAATACTTATTCCATAAAGCCGAAATAGACTTTATTCATATCTTCTGATTTCTTATAAATTGAATGAACAAGAAACTTAGAAAGCTTGAAAAAGGATTGCTTTTGGCCAGCAGGATAGAGTTAATCAGAACACATTGAAATAAGAAATTATTTCATGATTTTGATTAATAGGTTATCTATCGATACACATAATGTCAAACTTTCTCCCTCGCAC
>OZ038486.1:111084752-111094752 GCA_964036315.1 Acanthosepion esculentum | reverse complement strand
AGTAAGAACCGTTAACATTAACTGAATATATATTGGTAGTGATCCGTCAGACGTCCAAGACAGAAAGAGAGAGCCTTTATATAAAAGAAGGGATGATAATAATGTGAAAGTTTTCCAAATAAAATGAGCATACCTTGCAAATTAATATTCTGTGTACTGATCTTCCAAAAGTTCAGTCTTTAAGCATTGGCACATATGTCAACAGCTTCATATATGAGAAACGTTCAGTATTCCACCAATATAAGAAACATACAAATATACGCACTTCAGGAACCAGACCATATCCCCGACTCTCCAAATATGCAAACATCGGAATTCCATTTTCGAAACAATTCGCCAACCCATTTTATATGATAGTTTTAAACAGGATGCTGTGACAAGTCATTTACTCTGACGAAATAAAGTGACATAAAAGAAAATTCTACTTTTGAAATATTCTACTAACTTAAACAAATAAATTCCAACCTCAGACTGTTACCCCCGGCATAAGATTCCTTACGCACCCACTATCGCTAACACAAACCCATACCCATTAGCTAACACAAACCCATACTCATTAGCAAGGCATCTACCAGAGGAAGACTGACATTAAAAATAAATTTAAAAAACGCTCTGAGAAAGACACTTAGGGACTGGTGATAGACGCGTACAGAACGGCTTGAAATAGGCTATAATATGTTGAGGTAAATTTTAATTTTTTTCTGTGAAAAATACATATGCTCTGTTATAATAAATACATCGAACTTTCTGTAGATCAGTTTTAATAATTAATATTAGTACGATCCACCAATATATACTGGTACACTTCCAACCTGATGAATTAAATATTTATAAAGGTAAATTATGCAAAATATTTACTTCAAAATACACGAATTCCTTTTATCCGGAGTGTATGTGTTTTATTTATTTCATTCTTTAAATTCCATTTTAGTCCCATATGTAAATCTTTCAAATTAATTTCAATAAAATAAACAATTTACGCTAACTTGGCTATCGGGGAAATAAAATCTGATTTAAGTCTGATCAATTTAACCATTAGAATTTCAGAATTTTTTCTTAAATTTTTCCTGGGACGTATTTCTCTTAGCCCACGTTTGTTTATGCTGTCATTTAACAATGCCATGTCTTTGCCTTCCTTGTTCATCGAACATTCTGAATTTGTCTTCGTATTCCTTTTATTCAAACTTTTCTTATTAATCTGTTTCGTGTTTTTCTTTGGCCTTTCTCCAGTACTATTCATTTATTTAAATAATGGGAGTCATTTCGTTCCTTTTTTTATGTTCATTCCATCATTTTGAACGCCCTTCTTTTATTTGTCTTTAACGTTCTCTAGCCCCTTCCCTGTTTCAATATTTTACACTTTCTCAATTTTCCGTCCTATGCTCCTCATGGAATTGTCTTCTATTTTTTTTTAAATTTATTTTCATCTCAGATATTTCTTAATTCGGTTCCATTTATTTGTACGAAAGAAGTGTGAGTCTCCTTCGTTTCTTTTTCTTCCTTTTTTTACCACCTTTCTTTTCATTTTCTGCGACTTTTTGCAATATTTCTCATACAAATTCCTTGCTTTCTTTTAAAATGTCGTTCTGTCTTCGTTTTTAGTTCATTTCTTCTTTTGTTCCACTCATTTTTCTTTACTCCTGGGTTTCAGTTTTCGACGTTTTTGCGTTTGCATTGCCCTTCATGATTGCAATTCATTTTTCATTGACCCTTTTATTTGGTTCTATTCTCCTTGGATTTCTCGTTCCTTAACGCGCTACTTGCTCATCGCCCATTAAACTTTTATATCACCAAATTTTAAAATTCTTTTACTGCTTTAATGTCCCCGTATTGGATTCGTTTTTTTCATTTGCCTCAAATTATTTTCTTCATTTTAGAGTTATCATAAATTTTGAAGCAGACACGATTCTAAAAAAGTGTCATAAATTCTTTAAATAGAAATTACATTACCAAAAAACAAAGGACGTCTAACAATATATCAATTACAGGAGGTTGAGATAAAATGTAAAGCCTAACTTGAATGAATACCACTTATTGTAGAGGAACTTATTGTCCATAACATTTACCAGTTATGATCTCACCCATATATATATATATATATATATATATATATATATATATATATATATATATATATATATATATATATATATATATAAGAAAAAACAAAAACCCTTTGATGGAACCAACGGACATCTTACCAAAACCTAAAACTCTTATCCAGATAAGTCTCGTATAAAAACGACAATACTGAAGAAAAGAAAGAGGAAAAGGCCTATAGGCAAATTTACTCAGTAAAGTGCTCAAAGCCTAGATTGCCTAGACCGAGTCAAAACCGCGTAACAACGTTACATCCTATGAAAAGATGGCTCCAGGCGTAACCAGGGTTTCAGGCTCATGATTTTACCGGCAGAATAATGCTGTATATTCATTTATACAGAGCTCACATTTTTATGCAATACTTTTAAATTCAACTATATTAAACAATTCCATAAGTGATTTTAAAATAGAAAATGAATAGAACTATTTATTTACACTTTCGATATTTGGTGTTCGTTCAGTAAGTGGACGATCAGTTCTCGCCACAACTTCCTTTCCTGTGTATTTCTAAAAACGTTTGATTCTTTATCTCTTCTTTGTACCTGCAATGAAATCCATTCTCCGAATATCACTAGATAGTTCATGCGCTGTTTCCCTCTGCGTCGCCGTCCTTCAATGGACTTGTGATAGTTAAATTTTCCGAGCCTACTTTTCTTATATGCCCTGGAAATGTCAGTTTTATCATTCTAATTTTTCTACTATTCATCCATCTAGTTAAGATTTTTCATAAAATTTCCTCGTTGCTCACATGTTATTCTAAGCACCTGTCTCTAGAAGTACATCTGTGCCTTCGCGTCTCTTCTTCACCTGTAAGGAAATTGTCTAAAATTAACTGCGATTTAGAAAGACAGATATAACATGACATTTCTTTTATTTTTGTTTCTAAAGTTTACCATTCTTTGAAAAGTCTGGGGAATGTATCTTGCAACTATTAATAATGAAAACTCTTCATCTAATGTATTTGGACAGATTAAGGTCTATGATAGTTGCAGTGTTGCTACTGGCTTCAGATCCCAGCGCTGCATCATTGATTATATCGTCAAAAGATGATTCTTTTTTTATTCACTTTATTATATTAGAGAGATGGGGTAGCATTGATTCTAGGAGGTAGCGCATGCCAACTTTTTGGTTTAACATTTCACAACGTGCTGGCTAGTTCCTCTAAGTGATCAGGGCGCGGAAGACGTGGTGACTCCTATGCTATCTTCGCGGCTTTCTGGTCTTATACCCAAAACTTAGTCAAATGTAACCCATCACAGTCAGAATTACAATTTCACGATATTTTCTGACCAGTAAGTTGCCATCCTGGACCAGCATTCTTTAACATTTGTCATATGCCAACATCAGAAAATAAGAAACTCTCAACCTGACTGATTTTTCTTTTTTTTTTAAACAGTTATCATATGGACAGGTTAAAAGTGTACTTCCATTCATTATACTTTCATGACTTTTCAGTTTCCAAATTTAGTTTATACGCACGAACCATTATAATTCGTAGAAGTTTATTGTAAAACACTCTTCCTTCTTAGGCCTGATTGTATTTATTTCAGACTATTCAAAAGAGAATTGTTTATTAATTGTTTATTACTGAAAATAATAAAAAGGCAATTATTAAAGGAAAACATTATCTTCCCGGACTTCACATAGTTTATCCCTATTTATTTCCCTTTATTCAAATAATTCATAAGATTGATTGAGGCATCGAGGATATTTTTTATTGGATCAGTACATAGCTCTACGAAGCTTTTCAAATGCTTGGGAAATTGTAAACGATACGAGACAGGGTCCTATAAAACCTCCAACTGGCTCTTTTTTATTACCATCGTTCTTGCAACGTTATGAGACAGCAAAATACCAGCATGTCTTCTTGACAAACTGGCCAGAATTTACTTGAATTTTTATTGTACTCTTTTCAAACATATTATGTGCATTAAATGTTTTGTCGTTTTGAATGAAGCTGTCATGTATTAATCATTTTAGTCCCATCAGGTTTTATTAGTTTTTGAGACTGAAATCACTGCTTTCAAATATTTGAAAACGAAATCATCGTTCATCAATAACATTTACTTTAAAAAGAAAATTATTCATTTCTCACTTCTGTATGAAATGTGGAAACAAGTTAAATATTATTATTATATATGTTATATAGGAGCATTAAAAAACTCAATGCCCTTTACTATTCACTGTTGACATCATTTGCCCAGTTGTTTCGCGGAAGATGCTTTATGGATTCGTCTTACCAGGCGAAAAGGAAGGGTAAAATTTTTCCGCGCTCCAAGTTGAGGAGGTATGTATTTTAAATGACTCAGGATATAAAACAGAGCAGAAATTGATTTTTCATGTGAGTTGTTGTTAAAACATATCTGGTCTCCTCAATCTTTTGCTTAGACAAGAGGAGGAACTTCTAAAATGCTGTTCGGATTGTAATTTCCAACAGCAATAACAAAAAGTACTCATGTATCTAAAAGCAATATACTGATATAAGCAAGGTGTTCGCTTTTCAATCAATCTTAAACAAAAGGACTGGAAGGAAACTCGCGATGCGATGATGTGTACCAAAGCAAATTAAAGACAGAGGAAAGGAAATAAAACAACAGGAAATAATATCCAAGCATTTTCTCTTTGATTATCGCACTTGATTGAAAGCAAACAATGAGTTTGTAGTATGTTAACTTTAGGTTTGACGGATAAACTTCATTGATGAAAGTAAACTAACACGAAACTATTAGCACGGATATAAATTGGCGACTGGCCAGATCAAACAAACACGAGGAAGATCATCAAAAAAGCAGGAACTGTGAAAATAGAATCATAACAATACAACAACTGATATAATCATTATATAACAATATTCCTTTTTTCAGAAATAATGTAAAATAACTATTCTCTAACTATTCTGATAGAAATCTAATGTTACTTGAGAATATATATTAAAATGTTTCTTTACATTTTTGCTGAGTAAACTTATACACAATTATTTATCAAGAATCCGATCTTTTTTCAGTTAGATTTACGTTTTTAGGTTTAATCTGCAGAAAGATAGAAAATACATGAAAATGAAATCGAGTTTTTTTCACAAGAAAAAGGCTGCGAGAGATTTTTACCTATTTTGAATTTATTGTGTGAAGAAATGCGTAAAATAAAAAAGGCAAAATCTGTTTATTGTTTTCTAAAATCGAATATTCGAAGGACATTCTCCTGGCACGGATTTTGCTATTTGACTCTTGTCAAAATTCATAGGATGCGTATTACAACCAGATAGACAAAATGAAATGGAAACGATTTCTCTTCAGCCTCCTTACCAAGTTCTTGAGACTATCTGAATACATTAAACAATATTTTATACTAATATTCACCTAATATAAGGCCCAAGAGCCTCTCAAGTTAGAGGGTTACGGCGTAGTCTTGTATGGCATAAGTAAAAGAAAAAAGTAAAGTTCGTATATATAAGGAAATATTAACGGTTAACACTAAACTTGAAAAATGAAGATTGTAGTGATTAGGAAAGCATTTACCGGGAGACTGTTACACAAAAAGGTTCTTGAGAAGATGTTGTTAGGGATGAATCTTCTTATTCCTAATGAAATAAAAAGGAAATGAAGACGATTCATCTTTGTTTACGTAGTACAGCATGTCTCAATTGCAAATGTCATGACTGGTGACACCAATGAATGTAAAACGTGATAGAGTAGCGAGAAGCTTGCGATGTTTCGATATGATGCCTGTCTCGCTAAATTGTGTATTGAGATCATGGCGCTTGGAAAAGACGTAGATTAAATGCACAGGGATAACATAAATCTAGGGATCACCAACTAATAAGCTTGCTCATAGTTATAATAAATAACGGTACAGATGGAAATTATAAATTATTGCGTTCTTTTATCTGTTGACTTTAAGGAAACTTATACTTAAAATCATGAAGAGCCAGTTAAAATTTCTGGGGCTCGTAATGAGGAAGAGGGTCTTGGAAAGTCTGATAATCATAGGACATATTAAGGGGAAGAAGGAAGCAGCGCGTAACATACTAGACGAGCTTGAGTAAATGGATCGGTGAAAAGAGTTTGGGAGAAATGAAGAGAAGACAAATCTTATTAAGTGCTACAAGGGACAGAAAGATGTGGAGGGACACGATGTCCTACGTCCCGAAAGGAACAAAGCACATAAAATAAGATGAAAGAAGATTCCTGTTTACGTTTCGATAAATCTTATTTCTACGCTTGGCTCATGAGATTTTGTTTTAAATGACCTTCGAAAGGTCATTTTAAACAGGTTTCGTTTCAAGGCTTCAAAAATGATTTTACTTCATTAAATTATCAAGTTCCTTTTTGTATTTAGATGTTATTTAATTCAATGTAAATTTTATCACTGTGATCCGAATTTAATTTTCAATGGTTTATCAAGGACTTGGCAGATAACTTAATCCAAGTTACCGTTCTGATTACAGGTTTATTGATTTAACTAGTGTCTGGGGTGTGAGAAAAACCTCCAAAGAAATGTTATTCACAGATAATCAAAGGTACATTGCATTTAAGGAACATAACAAAGAAAATCAAAATAAAAAATATCCTTGAAAGAAAGGAGCCTTCAGAATTGCTGGCGTTATAACATTATCTAACGAGCAGTGCTTTGATAATAGGGTATTTTTTATAGAGAAATTTACTTGTGTCTTATATATACTTGAATCACATTTATACGATTAAGAAATCAACAGCATTACGCTTTGCAAATGAGATACTTACCTTTTCTAATGAACTGCAAGAGGAAAGAAAATAAAAGAAAGATTGTTGGGTGCAGAATATTCTGTGTGTCCCTTCTGGACGTTAACGTTCATGGCTTTCCACAGTTTCCTGTCCTTTGTAGCTCTTAATAAAATTTGTCTTTTTGTTATCGCTCTTATGAGCCTGCCCCCCCATCCATTTAAACATGCACGCTATGTAGGTAATACGTGCTTTTCCTCTATCCCTCTCACCTTCAATCTATCCTGTGAGTATCAAATTTCCCAAGCGTTCTTTCCTTGTGTGCTCTCAAAATTTCAGCTGTCTCTTCCTGATTTTAAGTATTAGGTTGTTCCACATGAAATGGTGAATTTTTGGTTGGTTGTTGATCTGGTCGTCGAATGATTTAACCTCCTTATAAATAAAAAATCTGAACATTTTCCAGATAATTTTTCTTTTAATATATTGTTACTCATAAACCCAATAAAAATGATCACAATAAAACAATGTCGAGTAATCTTACTCTATGAGTACAAACTGGAGAAAACTACAATTTCTGCATAGAATCATTCCATGCAATGAGAAATGGATACTCTTTGACAACAGTAAAAAGTAGGCCATTGGTTAGTTGCAGGTGAATCACCAGAACAATATCCAAAACCTCTACTGCAACCTAAAACGATAATGCTTATTTTATAGTGGTTTCCAAAATGGATTGTTCATTATTCCTCCTTGTCTCGAGGAAAAACAATAACAGCAACCTCGTATTGTGGAGAAAATGTGTGTATTCACGAAATATTGAAAAGGAAACACCCTAGACTTGTGAAAAGGGATGGGCCTAATTTTGCTGCACGACAGCGCACGGCCGAACGCTTCTTAATCAACTGTCTAAAAGCTGCATAACCTGAATTATGAAATTTTGCCTCATCCTCCATATTCACCTGATATCTCTCCTACAGATTATCACTTATTTATTTTGTGCTTTTCATACGGAATAAAACATTCTCCAAGAATGAAGAGGTAATCGAAGAGTTTATCACATCAAAGGATGTGAACTTTTTTTTAAAGATGAGATCAAGAATTTAGAGGTACGTTGGAGAACACTCATTCATCAACATAATGACTATTTCAAGTAAATAATTTAGTTTTTTTTTGTTTTTTTTTTTAAGCGTATCACCCCAAGCAAGGCCGGTGGCCACTATCACGCATGGGGTTACAGAATGGTTGGAGGAATAGCAGATAGGAGTGGTAAAGGAAGGGATGTGGAGAAAGAGAAGGACGGAGGGTCGATCGAGGCAGGGGGTTACGGAAGATATAGAGCGAGAGCAGATAGGAATGAAAGATGTCAGGAAGTGGATAGATCAATGCAATTGGAGATGATGATTGACGCTACACTTAAACCGTTAGAGATTGTATTTGTCAGGGAAACAGTAATAGGGAAGGGAGTTCCATAGGCGAGATGTGCGAGACATGAATCTATTGGAGTAGAAAAGACGTCTACATCTAACAGTTTCAACGGTGAAGGGGTGGGAACGGGATGCCAACCTCGTAGGACGCTTAAATTCACGAGGCTTAGGGACAAGCGAAAGCAACTCCTCAGAGCAATTACCGTGGAAGTACTTGTAGAAAAGGCAGAGCGATGCAACATCGCGTCTGTGAGAGAGCGACTGCAGACGAGATGACAGATCAGGGCCAATCACATTGCATATCCGTCTCTGGATCTTATCAAGAACCCTGAGGCAACATGCAGGGGCCCCAGACCATAAATGGCAGCAATACTCCATGCAAGGTCGAGTGGTAGACTTATAGACTTGGAGGATCGATTCCGGGGAGAAGAATTTCCTGGCTCGGCACAGGGAACCAACTTTTCTTGCGGTGGATGATGCAATTGACTCGATGTATTTGTTCCATCTCAGATCAGCGGACAACGTGAGACCGAGCAGCCGCAGAGAGGAGCTCTCGAGAAGTTGGTCCTCAGACATTCTGATGGGATGCAGGGATGGGTCCTTGTGGTGGTTAATGGAGAGCAGTTTTGTTTTAGAGGCATTAAAGTTGACCATCTATTTCTCTCCCCAGTCCACAACCGATTGGAGGTCCTTTTCAATTTGAGCTGCCAGGTTAATTTTGTCCGCCTCTGTAGATTTGTGCTTGAGGCAGGAGTAAATAGTAGTGTCGTCAGCGTAGATACCGACTTGGGAGTCTATGGCGTCTGGAAGGGCATTTATAAATATGAGGAACAGAGTAGGGCCAAGGATGGATCCTTGAGGAACACCAGCGGTAGTGGGATAGGAGTTGGTGAAGAATGCACTGAGAACGACCTTCAAATCCCGGTTTGATAGGAACGATTGAATTAGGTCAAACAATCGACCTGTGATACCATAACCCCGGAGCTTGCGAAGGAGGCCGGCATGCTAAACCCTATCGAATGCTTTGGAGATGTCAAGGGCCACGGCACGGGCTTCGCCGTTACTATGGATAGCTTGGTAGACAAATTCAGTGATGGCCGTAAGCACATCGGCAGTAGACCGGGCAAAGCGGAAACCATACTGCTTGTCTGAGAGCGGATCGTGGGATATCAGGTGAGTAATCACTTCGGTGTTGATAATGGCCTCGAAGACTTTGCCGAAGATGGGAAGGAGACTGATAGGACGGTAATTAGAAGGGTTGGAGGGGTCGCCAGAGTTCTTAAAGACAGGAACAATGGTAGAGGACTTCCAGCAGTCAGGAAAACAGGAGTCCTTGAGGCAGCGGTTGTACAATTTAGAGAGGGCAGGTGCCAGTTCAGATGCGCATTTCTTCAGGACAATGGCTGGTATTCCGTCACCGCCGGTAGCCTTGTGGAGATCTAAGTTAGAAATAATGCCCAGAACCGACGACGGGGTTATGTGCAAGCCGTCCAGTAGGGCCTCAGTTCTGGGAGGTAAGTCGGGCAAGGGTACCCCAGAGGAGTCAAGCATAGAATTGGAAGAAAACTTACGAGCGAAGCATTCGGCCTTGTCGGCAGAGGTGGTCAGGACCTCAAACTGATTGAACAGTGGAGGAATGGAGGGTTTGTTACTATTCAGAACGCTCTTGCAGAGGCGCCAATAGTTCTTGGAGCCAAATTTGCGGGATGCAATACGTTCCTTCATCCGAGCTGCAAATAGTGCCTTGGCATTGTCGAGGGTACGCTTACACACATTGCG
>OZ038486.1:111029752-111079752 GCA_964036315.1 Acanthosepion esculentum | reverse complement strand
CGACGATGCCTCGCTAAAAAGGATTATGACAGATTGTTACCAGTGCGAGGCAAAGCGACCCATGTAGAGGCGAGTGATGCGCTGATAGCAAAGAACTTGATGTGTGAGTTGACGCAAGTTCTCTGGCTACTAGCGTGTTGCATACTGGCTCCGTTATGGAAGACGCATAGTCGTTGCGTTTAGAATCGGACACGCAACACATCAACCTCGTGGAGCTAGATGCTATTATAAAGGGGGTAAACATAGATATACTCTAGGAAACTTAAACTGTACACTTAAAAACTGATTCGCTGCGTGTGTATCAATCGCTCACAAACACGCTGAAATGCAAAGCCAGAGTGGGCACTAAAGCTGCGAGTGAGATGCTGGTCAAGAGGCAGCTGCAAACCTTGCACTTGGTTAAGGAGTATGAGTTAATGGTGGATGTTACTCTCGTCAATTCGAATCAGAACAAAGTGGACAGACGCACCAGGCTTCTTCGGAAGCAATGAAAAATGCGGCAAAACCAGTGCTAAAGGTATCTTGAGCGACTGGCAACGGTATGGAACAGTCAGATAAGGCAAAAAACATACAGCGGACACCGCGGTGTAAAACGAACGTTGTGCTTTGTCAGGAAAATCGCTCCGTCTATGATGAAAGAAGCTGTGAGATCTGCTGTTAAATCATGCCAGGAATGTCTGTTAATCGATCTGGCACGGATCCAATGGCGTGAAGGGAATATGGCAGACTGGGGATGAATATCACCTATTACAGTGGCGCCTGACCCTGATAGACTGTGGACATACGCAATATTCCATTTCGCGACCTCCGCGAAATGATTCGGCAACTGTAATCCTATATATTAACTCTTTTTTGAAAGGGAACTGCCGAAAGAGATCTTAACAGATAAAAGACATGGCGTTTAACAACAGAACTTTTAGAAAGTTTTCTGAGAGATGGGGTGTCCGCCTGCGTTTCTGATCTGCATATGTGACACTTGGAAACGGTATTGTTGAACGATCTCGCAAATACATAAAGTGGATTGCTGCCAGAAAGCAATGCTCTGTCCAGAAAGCTGTTTAATGGTACAAGGTTTCGCCAAAGGATGTCGCCGGCGGTACGACTGCTCCGGCTAATGCTTTGTAGCAGTATGAATTCCGAGTGAAAGGTTTCGACAGGATCCCTCCGCTAGAGCCCGAGTGGGAGCAGGGGATGTACAAGATACTACGTACTAATAAGGAGTCTACCAAACAAATGTATGAGTAGATGGAGGATGGCGGCAGTGACGGGATTTGTGAGTCTCCAGGCGGTTTACGTGAACGGAATGCTGCGCCATGGGCGAGACGTCTGCCCTTTTCCTCATATGGTGATAAATTTTTTGGAAGGCAAAACCGCTGCGTCGAGTGACGATGAGATGTACGTACCTGTGACGAAGAACGAAGACGACCATTCAGCTGATGTTGATTCTAACCAACTGAGCAACGGTGACGACATTGAAGGTCGTCAGATCATGACAGGGCCACATCAGGAAGCAGGGGCGATCGCCGAACCGAATCTTCGAAGAAGCAACAGATGTAAAAGGTCGCTTCAGCTACTACTTGTGCGAAAATGAGATCAGGTGTGGAGGGGTGATGTGGACACTGCCCCCCCCCCCACCGTGGCGTAAGCGACATAAGATCGCCTGCGCTTTGCACGGGATACTCAATCTGCGCCGACGTGTGATGTCTCACGTGACCGAAAGTCTGTATTGCCAGACACGATAAAAGCCAGCCTTTGATAACACCCAGGTCGGTCGTGAAGGGACGCCGCCGGTATGACCGGAGCAAAATACGCCCCCCTCTCTCTCTCTCATATATATGTATATGCTAATTATTTTCATATCAAACTATCGATCTAGCTAACCAATTCTTTTCATATCTTTCTATCTGTCTAAGTAATTATTTTCATATCTGTCTATCTAGATAATTATTTTTATATCTATCTAGCTAATTATTTTCATATCTACATATATCTTTTCTTATCTAACTGCTCCTAACTGTTCATTTGATACTTGGATTGAAAGGCATGAAAACGACATATTTCTATATCAATTTCTTTCCTTATTTATATTTATTCTTTCTCTAATTTATCTTTCGCTATAATTAACCGTCTTCCGGTATAGGAAATGATAGACAGAGATTTACATGAAAACGGATCTTATTTTAATAACTCGAGACGCATACTGAATATAAATGATGTCTTTTAGTATAACAATTAAATAAATCAAAATCCATTTGACTACGAAATAAATGTAAAATGAAATGCATCCATAATGCAATATACACTGGAAATCAATAAGAAGAAAATTAATGCTGAAATATAATAATTACCGGAAAATATCTTTTGTGTAGTATTTTTTGATCCATTATATTTAAACCGTGGAAATGAAGGATGTACCGTTTTTATTCTTTATGAAAAGACATTTTGATTATAGAATCTCGTGAATGGAATCAAAGTCAATTAAAGGCAAGTCTATTAGGTTCGTAAAAGCAGTGCAACAATGCATTTCAATCAATTAGAATGCAACGCGAATATCCAGCTTCAAAATGTATCGAGTGCGATATTCTAAATCCTATTTTTAACTTCGATGCACGATTAGACATTGCTTCTGTCAATAAACGCTAACTTCATGACTAATAGGCTAAATGATATTGTTGATGGTGAAGAAAGGCAATTTGATAAACGCAACATGAGAAGAAAAGGAAGACAGAAGAATTACACTCATTTGAAACATTAGCGATGACAAATACTTATCGTTGGACTTATTGCACCAGTTCTGCTTTCAATGTATATTGACGTTAATTGAAACACTCGACCCATTCATTGCATCAGTTCAAATTGTATTACAGTTACGGTGTTTTAATCGTTATCACCCCATGCAAGATAGTAAATACACTAAGACACAAGGTATTACGGGGTGTGGAAGATTTAGGAACAGAAACGTTCATAATGATCAGGAAGAGGAAAGAATAATCAGAAGGACACTAGATAACGATTGATATTGCAGTTACATTTTTGCAGATTAAAGTTGAGTGGAAAGCATGGAGCCGGACGTTTTACAAGCGAGAAGTGCGAGAAAAGAAACTGTTAACATAAATCGTACGGTTACATCTAGCCAGCTCATCAGTAAATTGATGAGATCTTGATACCTGTCTAGCACTGCGCTTATATTCATAGAGTCTAAGCACCATAACGATGAGCGCATAAAATAATTACCAAGAAAGTATTTATAGAAAAAACACAGGGAGGTAACCATACAGCAGTAGGAAAGTGATTAAAGCCGAGCCGTGTGCATGTATGTATTAGAAACGGGATGTCACATGCAAGTAGAACAATCTACCCCCGTAGACGAAATAAAGGTTCGGTTCGAAATTCCAATCACTGAAGAAGGTCGGAGCATACAACAGCCGAAACATTGTGAATATGGTAATGACCGAAATGGTTAACCGTCCCAAAAATGTAAATAATGTAAGTAGTCTATATTATTTAATATATATATATATATATATATATATATATATATATATATATATATATATATATATATATATATATATATTATTTATTTATTATAATTTTATCATATAGACAAAACCATTTTACTCACAACAAAGATGCAACTTGGTTTCAGTGCATTGTAACTGCACATCTACGGGTGAGGGTCGGAAATGATTACGAACGATCCTGTTTGTAGGCAAGCCCGGATGTAAAACGTCACTTCCTTTTTCCATTTTTTGAGAAGAAAAATGTACTTAACAAAATATACCTATAGTATCTAAGTGAAACGATAGTTGTTGTTAGCAGCAGTTTGGTGTTGGGTTGGTCGGGTAGTTAATGTTGAATGGAGTGTGGACATTCTTCCGATGATAAGTATCGGTCAAAGTTTGGGTAGGTCAACCACCTAGCGTCCTAAGTTTGAGAGGTAGTGGAGGGAAGATAGCGATAGGGGATAATATTACACTTTAGTAGGTAAAAAGAATTTCGAGTTAACATTTATAATTATTAGGAGTAGTTATATTTAGGTTTCTCGGTAAGAATTCTAAAAGTTGGATTGCATTTCTTTATGTTTGGGTTATCACTATTTATTTTTTAATCGAAAGAGCGTTTTTTGTGTATATATAATTATAAAAGATTCCTAGTTCTGGGATTGGGAATTTAGCAAGATTGTAATGTTAAGTCCTTAGTATGTCTACAGAAAACGGTAGTCTCATGCCTCTGGTTTAATAATTGTCTATAATTTAAAAGTTCGATAATACATATTTTCTCCTGTAAACATAGGAAGCAATGTTCGCTCAGTGAATTACAGGTTCTGGCTTGTTTCAGGATTTTCCATTTAACTCTAGGTGTTTTTCCTTCTTCCTTGAGTCTCCAAAATTGTTTTGAAAGTGATGTCATATTTCGTTTGGCCGTATTTGTAAAGGAGTTTAAGTGGTTGTAATACCTATCCTTAAAAGGTCTGCTAGTAGACCCCACATACAGCTTAATATCTCCGGGGTTCTCATTTGATGAGATATAGGCCATATACACTATGGATTTGGTTAAGCATCTGTTTGATAATGGACATTGATTGGGGATTCTACAGTTGCATAGTTCTTCTTCTTGGGGTGTATTAGAATTTGTATTAATGTTTAGTTTTTTATCACTATGTAATTTCAATACTCTATTGTTATGTGATTTAATAATTCTATCTAAGTTTCTAGAACAGCTGTAGCTAATTTTTAAGGTATTGCGGTTGAAGATCTGGCTTAACTTACTTTTTTTACGGAAGTGTTTGTTAATTAGATTTAAGAATTTGTGTCCTAATTTGGTACGAACTAACTTGTTGAAGGGAGGTGTGTACCAAATTATTCTCCTTCCACTATTGTTTTTTTAGGGTAACTGCAGTTCTCTCTATATTCTATTTCGGAAGATCTGTAACCACTGTCGGTGAGGATTTTGTTATAGATAGCCTTATGCTTATCGAATATTTCTTTGCTAGAAGTGTGCTTGTTTATACGGCGTTCAACAGATGATGGAATATGTTTAATAACTGGCGTTGGGTGATTGGAATTAGGGTTTATATAAATGGGGTTGGCATTATTCTTTTAAAAGGGTTGGAAATTATTTAAGTGTAAGTTTAAGGTTACATCTAAAAAGTCTACTTGTTTTATATTAGAATTAATTTTCACCTTGAGGTGTAAAGACTTAAATACTCTATGTATCCATTTCCTCAACTTATCAACTTTGCTACTGGTGGAATTATTCACTACCATCAAACCATCGTCTCTATAAATCCCTATATTATTAATATTAATTTCATTGTGAATTGTGAGGTTATATAGGATAAACAGTCCTACCAAGTCCGATGATTCAGCAGAATCCAGCGATCCCATGGAAATATCAAAATTTTCACCAGACTTCATTATCCATTATTCTTGGTTATGTATCATAATTGATTTCCTACAATTAAGGATGATATCAATTTCACTTTTGGAAATATCGGAGTAAAACTCGGTAAACTCCAAGTCCGTTTCGAAAAGTTCTTTAGAAATCGATGGATAGAAGTCAACGATGTCGAATTGGATGAAGGTACTGCTGTTTTTGTTATTGAGGTTTTTAAACCAGTCAATAACTTCTGCAGTACCGACCCACTGGATTAGGCCGAGTTGATCCTTTATTTTTTTTTTATACGTTCCAGGATTGTTTTACTAATTCTTCCAATCTCAGACTTGGTTGGGTTGATAATTCTTGTGGGTATCTTGTTTAGGAAATCCTGTTTGTGGTCTTTAAGTAGGATGTAGGCTTCCCTAGTCGAAAGTTTGGGCACTCTATCGCTTATCTTCAGTTTATCTGTAATACTTTTGTCCGATGAATTAATTATGTTTACATAATTGTAATTATCTGTGTTGACCTTCTTGTAATTCTTTGTTAATTCCTTTCTAATCAAGGTGTTATAATCTTTTGGGTCGAGTTTGTAAAAGTGTGTCGTTTTATCCGACTTTACAAATACTTGTTTTGACTGTTTGATATCTGTGACGACCGTATCCAAGCGTTTTTGAAAGCTGTTCTTGTGATTGTGGAAGCTGATATTTCTTATGATATCGAAAAGATCCATTTCAAATTCCTTTAGTTGATCTATAAAAGGTGCTGTTTTCAAGTTTTTGAATCCGTATGTATCAACCTTTTTGGAGATTTCGCTTTGTTTCTGGTCCCTGAGGAAGAAGTAAGCCTTCCATCTCATTCTTCTGATTAAGTCTTCGGTTTTTGTGACTAGATTTTGAAGGTACTCCCGTTTGTTTGGGATGGGAATATTCTTCAGCGAAATGCCGAAATCGATTTTGTCCATGTTTATAGTTTGAATCGTTAGCAACAGTGCTCAACAGTAATTGGAGCAAGATATCCGATGCGGTGGGAACGAAAGTAATCTATAAGTTATACAAATTCTAACGTTCGCAGCATTCATTCAAAACAGAGCTCAATACATGTAGTAGATCGATAATTATTTATTTATTATAATTTATCATATAGAGAAAACCATTTTACTCACAACAAAGATGCAACTTGGTTTCAGTGCATTTTAATGTGCAGTTAAAATGCACTGACAGGATACCCAAGATACTAATGTACAGCCAGTTAGATCAGAGCTACATGAATGTAGGACTCCCATGGTTAAGATACAAAGACAAGCTGAAAAGCAACTTGTCAGCTGTCAATTTCCCACATAAAATTCTCGAGCGCTTAGCCTTGGCGAGGGTAGAATGGTGATCAACGTGTTTTAGTGGTCCCAGCAGTTTTCAATCTGCTTGTCTGAATCGTTTTCAAGAAAAAAAAGAGGGCAAGATTTAAAAGGTCAGACAATCTAACAGTGATCTCATCCCACAATCATCACACTTGCTCTATATGTGGTCTCCTTTGTAAATAGCTAGCGGGTCTGAAGTTCCACTTACGATTAACGCACAAAATTTCATAACTAAAACAATTAAGCTGTCAGATCCTTATACGTCATATATATATATATATATATATATATATATATATACAAAAATGTGTGCATGCATGCATTTATGTACATATATATACATACACACACACACCGGGTGTAACAGCAAAATTGTCCAAACCGTGTAACACCATGGTTGCCTATCCCACAAAATGTTTAACATCTAAAAAACACTAGACTAATTGAGTGTGCCAGGTTTTCAGATAAGACATTTAGCTATCTTGATGTCATATGTCGAAAGAATCACTGGAAAACCATTTGAGCTATTCAGTTAAAAAGAAAACAGGTTAAAATCGATTTGTGCCAGCCCCACTGTCTGTCCAAAGGAGAGGTGAAAGTGGGAGGAAAAAGATACTTTAGGCTTTCAGTAACGGTACTAACATTCATACTCTGGCATCCACCTTTAAAGTCCATTCAAAACCCATCACAAGAACTGTGAATAATTTTTTAAAAAAATGAAGCAATGAATAGGGCAACTGGATCAGGTGGTCATAACAGGAAGGAGGATTTGTCATTTCAACTTAGAGCTAAAGAGATCAATTAGGAAGAATCCAACTCAATCCATATGTCTTTTCGCACGTCAGAGAGGATATTCAGCTATAAGAACAGTGAAGAAAAAGACTTGAAATTGTACGTGAAACCTGTGAGGTAACTTGTTATTCTAGGACAGAATGTCAGAAGGTTAGTGAAAGATGTTGAATAATTTAGGAAATGATCCCGAAATAATATATTTGAAATTTCTATCCTTCATGAGCTTTCGATCTTTAACTATGATTAATTAATGATGATTCTTCTGTTATGCTTGGAGAGAATTACAGTAATATATCTTTAATCATTTCTAAGTTTCACCTGTTTCAAACTTAATCTAACAAATAGAAAATTTTGCTGTTATACCCAGTATATGAAAACGTTACTCACACACGTATGTATGTATCTATTCTGTTTACACAAACGCATATATATATATATATATATGTCTGATGAATAATTTTTATTAACATTACTCAAAATAACCTTAAAAAAGCAGGAATTTCTTTTTTTCTTCTCAGTCTCCCTCTTGGATATTTTAGAAAAAAATCACTTCTCTAGCTGGCCAAGATGGCCGACGAACGAAAATGCCTATGGATAATCACTATAGCTAAGCACTCTTCCAAAGTCTCAAATATCTGAACTTCATTCTCAAATTCCTGATCTTAAAAGAAAAGAAGTATGTGTGTTGGGAGTTGTTCCTTAATACATCTGTTGTCCTCAGGCATTGCAAAATACCACACAAATTTGAAAAAGTAAGAAAACGAAAAGATACATTTACTGAATGTGAAGAAAAATATAAAACATAAATGAACAGATATTTAGTAAAAAAAATATAAGGCAAGATTCAAAGATAAAAATAGTAAAATTCATGAATTAAATATAAATATGGGGAGTGAAAAAAAAAGGAAGAAAATTAATTATTAAAATCCCAAGAAAAGAGCAAACTGAGTAAGAAGACTGGCTACCAGATAAGGAGAATCTGCCTTCATAAAAATCAGTATTCAAAAACTGACCTTTATCTGGCTTCAACTCGTTTGGCGCCCGTAATAAATAATTTAAGTATTTATCTTAGCGACATACCTTTTCGCATTCATGTAATTCAATTAGATAAGCGCTTAAAACGAATAACGTTAGCTTTCGCATTACACCTTATCATACCGTAACTGATAATATTAAGTAGTGTCGCTTATATTTTATTCGTCTGGATTTTCATACATAAGTTTAAATCAAATCATTCAGTTGACAAATGAAATATAACCGTAAATCCAATAGCATCGGCAAAAAATTAGACTAGACTTATTTTAGCTCCGGAAAAAATAAAATAAAATAGATTATGCTTATTGTAACACTGGTAAAAATTAGACTAGGCTGATTCTGACAGCAGCAGAAAATAGACAAGGCTTATTATAGCACCGGCTTTGGTTTATTCCCATTTCCTATTTAGGTGACAGGGATTGCATTTCTCTGATAACTGTAGGATGTTTTTCGTTTCGAGGGTGAACTTTCGTAATTGCTATTGTATCTAAATGTGTGAGTGATAGTGTGAGTGATTGTAGTACGTGTGCATGAAATTGATTTTATTAATCCCATAATATTTTCAGACACTTAACTTATCTCTGTCATAATTACACTGAAGGAGTTCCCTTAATAACACTAGTTTTGTTTAGTTGTGTAAATAAGTTTTATATCATGAATATTGGGGAATTATTTTGTTTGGATTATTATCGACTCAGTCCTCTAAAAAAACCTGTATACATTGGATTCGGTAAGGATTCTTAGAGCAAATGTGTCATTATGTTGTCAGTGTAAGGCAAAGTTGTGTAGATGATATGTTTTGGTGAAAGGATCACTATACGAATAAGTGAGTCATTGATAGAAGCTAGTTAGGTTAACGATAGGACAGGTGAAGACAACCCTCCCCATGTTGCCCTTGTAGCGTATTTGTAAATTTCTGCAATAGATTTCTTAGCCTATAATCCATTTGTCAAATGCTGGGCTGCTACAGTCTTCAAGTGCTTCATTATTGAATTTTGAATACCACAGATCAAGCCAAGAAAAATACTTGGGAGATCTCGAAGATCAAATTCTTCTGACGAAGTAGAGTACTAGCATTCCCAAAACCGCATGATTGTGGAATCCTCATATTCAACTGTGTTGAATACATATTGGCAGTGATCCAATGGCAGAGAAATTCTGAACCGCCAAGAAGATATTGGCCGGTCAAGAATTATCGATACGAGAAGTGAACGGAACGTTTCGCTCTGCGCACGAGCCAACAGCATGGGTATTCTGTGACATAAATTACCGAGATCTTTAATCAAGTTGAAGGAATGAATTCATTACAGCACACATTGCATCGATTCTTGTGTATGGGACCGTATAATCACATAGCAGAATAGTCAATGTTAATCTGGTCTACTAAGTCACTACAAATCTCATGAAAAGCTTCTACAATATACACTTTAGAACTAGGTCTTTTTGTATGTCAACTAGGTGCTGAAGACTTTTGTGAAGCTCTGGATAGACCTTGTATGCGATGGAAGTCCGTATGTTTCAGCAGGTTAAAAAGCTGTGGTGACCCAAGATCTGATGGCGCCCAATCTTCACAGCCACACCAAGCATAACACATCAGACCTTGATTATTACACCTGGAGCGTGATAGAACGGGAGACTATTCAAAATTCCCACATTAGGACTATTACTATCAATACAGACCATATGATGCGTGCATATCAACGATTCCAATCTCTCATTGAAGCCATCATCTCGGCTGATAACTGTTACAGAGAATAAAGAGATAATCCAAACGTTACTGCATATCTATCTATCTATCTATCTATCTATCTATCTATCTATATATATATATATATATATATATATATATATATATATACAGGGGTTGAACATAATAATTGAAACACTTGTTAAATTCAAAGGAAATTTATTTAATATGAAGTTGGTCCACCTTTAGCCTCACATACAGCTTTAATAGGTCTAGGAATGGAATCATACGGCTTCCTGACTTCATCCAGAGGGATTCTCAGCCATTCTTCCATTAATACCTGCTCCACCGCTTTAAGACACGACGGTGGAGGATAGCGGCTCCTAACTTGTCGCTCCAAAATGCACCACAAATGTTCAATAATATTGATATATGGAGATTGGGGAGGCCACTCCATGTGTTCTAGCTCACTTTCATGCTCTTCATACCAATTCATAACCATTGGGCGGTATGTATTGGAGCATTATCGTCTTGGAAGATGCAGTCACCATCAGGGAATAAAGTCTGGGCCATTGGATGAACATGATTTCCAAAAATGTTCAGGTAATCTTTGTTGTTGATTCTACCATACAGGGCAACTATTGTACCAAGGCATTTCTAGGATATGGGGGCCTAAACTATCACTAATCCACCTCGATGCTTCACTGTTGAAAGAAGGCTGCCTCCACACATAACCTCGCCCTAAATTTGGGAAAAGAGAAAAACTGGACTCGTCTGAGAATATGACTTTCTTCCATTGGTCTGCAGACCAGGAATTGTGATCGCTGCACGATTGTGAGGGGAGAGAATCCCTTTGCTGACATTCTTTTTTTTTTGCTTTTTCAGACTGCTGTTTTGCCGCCTGACTATTTGTTGGACATTACGCCTATTTATTTGAATTTCATTTTCTGTTTTTGAAGCCCGTCTAATTTTTTGGATTTACCCCTTCTGTTTTGAACGTCATTTTTGGTTGGGTTCGTTTTTTTCCTTACCGCCTTTTTTCACGACTGTTTGAAAAGTTTTTTGATTTTTTCTTTTTCTTTTTTTTACCCTCCTCATTTTTTTATTTTTACCCCCTTAAATTTTTCTCTTTCTCTTTTAGTCTAGTTTTCCTCTTTCATTTTCTTTATTTTCTCTTTTAAATATATCTTCGTTTTCTTCATTTTGTAACCCCTGTCTGTGTTAATTTCTGACTAACTTTAATTTCTCGTTATTTCTTTAATTCTTTCCTTTTAATATCCGTTAAGTTTTTCTCGTGTATTGTTTTTTTATTCTGTGCATTATTTGTGCTAATCTTTGTATTGTATCTTTGTATTGTCTAACTTGTGTAATAATTTTCTTTTGTTTATTTGCTTGACCCGATTTATTAGCGTCAGCCATTTTGTTTTTGTAAATATCTCCGGCTATTTTCGAAAGTTTCGCATTTTTTCTTCCTTTTTGTCTAGCATTTTATTGTTTATTTCTTTTTTGTGTTTTAAATTCATTTGTTTCGCCTTTAAGAGAATTTTCTCCTTTATTTTTAGCTTGTATTTTTGTCTTGTTTTTACGTGAATCTTGTTTTAATTGTTGTCCTTTGTCATTTGTTTTAAAACCTTTTTATTTATCATTTCTTTGTTTTTGATTTTATTTTTTGCTACCTCGCTTTCGAGCGAGGTTTCTGTTTAACTGCTATTTTTTTCGCAACTAGGCGAACGTTGCTTATTTAAATTTCCCCCCTCACACACCGCCTTTAGGCGGACTTTGTTTTTTACCAACCCTCCCCTCCCATTCCCGTTGTATTTATTAAAAAAATGGAGAAAAAAAATTCTTCGTCATTTCTGATTAAAAAGCAAAAAAACCCTGTCATTCCTGATCTAAAGAGGTCAGTGAAAAAACATTTATTTTCGAGAAAAGAAAAAAAACCCGACAAAGATGATACGGAGGAGTGTCTTGTTTTACCTGATACTTCTGAAAATAAAGACTTGAAAAATACCCCCCAAAAAGCTTCGAAAAACAATAATGGCAATAGCTCTAGAAATATGGAGGCCAATAATGGCCAAAGCACTAAAAATAATGGCCATAAAAAATAGCATGGAGGTCAATAGTGTCTCAAATAACGACAAGATGATTGAAAATTCAGATGAAGGGGAATCGCCCTCTTGTTGGAAATCCCCCACTAAGTGTATAATCAATGTTGCGGATTTCTTGGAGCTAGCTAAGAGTTACGCACAGCTTGTTGTAGAAGGTGAACTCTTAGAAAAGCCCCAGGAACTAAGTAAAATTGAGAAAAGAATAATGTCAGTTTTCGTCGTGGACAAGCGTACGCGCAAAATTTGTTGCTCGACGAATTCAAGCCCCTCAGAATTGTTAAAGGAGCCGGATTTTTCATTTTGGACGTATTGTTACTCACGCCAGAAGATTGCGTTGCGGCTTCGAGCCGAGATTTGATCACTAAAGATTTGATCCTCCGCACGGAATAGGAGGCCGAAGAAGGACCATGTCGCAATATATGAGGTCCCTTTTTTGGGGAACAGCTCGCGGCGTATTTATCCTAGTTCGGTGAAATACTGGGCGCTTTCTGCGATATCCTGACCGAGGGTGGAGTTTTGAGATACTATTAGGTCGAGAAGCCTTCCTCTCCATCCCCAACTGTAGGGGGTTTGAAGTTGCCGGTCATTGTAAAACGGTATGCTTGAAGTGTGGAGAGACTGGTCACCTCTCCTCTTCCTGCCCAGAGAAGAAGGCCTCTGGAAGTCAAGCTCCTGTCCACCAAAATGCCCCTCTGACCGAGTCCTGTAATGGGCATGCCAGCTTCTGGGACCGGTAGGGATAATCCTCCGGTTGGCCGCATTCCCCAAAGAGCCTTCGCCCGATGCTAGTGCAGGTCCGGAGAAGGGGAAGTGAGAATGGCTAGTTGCTGGTAAGGCCAGAGGGAAGCCTCAGTCCCCTGAAGCCCCAAAGACGAAAGGCACTTACAGCCCCACTCCCTCTGGCAACGTTAAGGGCGATGCCCCGGCCTTTCTTTCCAAGAAAAACAAAGAAGATTCGACCCCGTATTCGAGAAATCGGAAAAAAAAGAAAAAAGAAACTGGACAAGCAGAAACAGACTCAACCCCAAAACCCTATTCCTTCACCGTCCTCTACCCGGTCCTCCTCTTCACCTAAGAAACGACCTTCCCCGCTGGAAACGCCGACGAAATCGCATCACTCTAGCAAAGATACCTGCCACTATAAACATAAATCTTTTTACATCCCTCTCCACACACACAGACCCTCCCCTGTTAAACAAAGATCCTCCTACACCCCTCTGTATACTCCCAGTCCTTCTCCGATTAAAAATGCAAAAATACCACCTCCCTCTTCCAAGCGCCAGAGAAGCCCCACGCAGGAGCTAAAAGATAAGAAAAAAAATAAGCAAAAGCTTATTTATAACACGGGAGAGGATGTTTGTTGAATCCCCCCTGCTCAGACAGAGAGAGCCCGCGATTATGGAAATCGCATTAAAGACTTAAAGCATTTACTATCGATCAGACAGTTTGCCGACATGGACATTGAAGTCCCCCAAAACTTCCCGCGTTCTCAAAGGGTTTTGACTGTTATCAGAACACGCCCTGGAGCGAAGCAAATTTGGGCTAGATGGACGAGGCCATCATGTCTTACAAGATGGCCTTGTCAATTGCAATTGTACAGAAGCAGCAGCTAAAAAACTTAATGCAATTTTGTGCAGGGAGGGTCCCAGTTTTAGTTCACCCCTCCCTGTATAGAGCTCTAAAATTGACTTTCCCCTGGGATATCGGCGGAATCTCCCAAGACGGCTCCATAAAGACTGAGATGTGCCATGGGTCTCGTCGGGTAGTTTTAGCGGACGATTAGAATGCCGTCCTTGACCCCGATATAGATCATATAGGGCAAAATTCGGGTACTAACAACCAGGACGTGAAACTATTTGGGGACTTTATCGATGAGTTTGATCTTGTCGATAATTACCGGAATGAGAACCCACGGGAGGTAGCATGGACTTGGACAAATAGTGTCAACTCGGCTCCTGGAACGCTTGTTAGCTACCTCGACCGAGTCTTTCTTAGGAGAGTCGATGTAGGGCTCTTAGGGTGTCCAAGCTTCCACTATATAGTTTATACGGATCATAGGCTTGTCCGGGTCCGTGTAAACTTAGATAAGCCTAAGGCTAGGTTGGCTGGGTACTGGAAATTAAACTGTTCACTATTTGGTGAGCAGCATTTCCGGGACCAGCTGCTACTAATGATACAGAGGGAATTGGGAACAGTTGTTGGGAACGCCTAGAGTGATAAATTAAAATCCAAGATTAGAACGTTTGCTGCCGACTTTAGTCGTCGACTTAATCTAGATAGATTAGCGGCGCAAACGGCTTTAGAACAAAAAGTTGATCGGACTGTGAAATCCCGTAATAGTGGGGAATTAGCCTTAGCTAAGGCAGAGTTGTCCTCCTTCCTTATCAAGAAGGATCAAGCTCTGGCAGTTAGGGCTAGGTTAAAAAGAATGTCCTCTGAGGCGACGAATATGGCCGCTGAATTGCGCACAGAGGAAAATCGGAGTGCAGCTCGGCGACATATCGCGTGCGTCATATTGCCGGATAATCGGACCGTTACTACAAACGCGGGCACATACAAGGCCTTTCGGGATTACTTTCAGGAACTTTTCACCGGGTAGAACGGTCTGAGCCCTGCTCGATTCGACGCCTATTTAGCAGATTTTCCCTGCCTCGGGGTAGCTGAAGCGGCTGGGTACGAGGGTCCCATCACAGAATCGGAAATCTGGGAAGCGCTGAAACCGGTTGGCCTGGATAAATCTCCGAGACTAGATGGTCTTCCCTACGAAGTTTACTTGAGGTAGTCGCCCGTTTTTGTTTCTTTGCTGGAACTGATCTTCAACAACTGGATACCCCTACGCTTCACAAGGGGTGTGATCAAGTTGCTGCGTAAGGACAAGAACGGTGGGGATGGGTTAAATAACTTTCGCCCTTTGACTATGTTAAACAGAGTTAAAGATTTTGGCGAAGATTTTAGCCAACCGTTTGCAGCTTGTCCTGTCTAGTCTGATTGGCTCCGAACAGACTTGTGCTGTGAAGGAGAGGACTATTAAGGATAACCTGCATGTGGTACGCTTGATCTTAGAACAAGTCGACAGTGAAGCCGCGCTGATCAATTTAGATCAGTCCAAGGCCTTCGATAGGGTTGACCATCGGTTTCTGGAGGTTGTCCTTTCGGCGACCGGTTTTGGAGCTGACTTTTGTATGCGACCCTCGGTGCGCTGGTGGAGGTGAATGGGGTAAGATTGGAGCCTTTCGTATTGTCTCTCTCCATTCGTCAAGGTTGTCCGCTTTCGCCTTTGCTTTACGTTCTTGCATTGGAACCATTCCTTCGCAAGTTAAAGGCGAATCCGGTCCTGCGCGGCATTTCCCTGCCTGGGGCTACCACCTTAGCCAGGTATTCTGCCTATGCTGATAACGTTTCGGTTCTTGTGTCGAGCAGAGCCGAGATTGACGAAGTCAACAAAGAGATTAGTGGGTATGAGATGGTGACAGGGGCCAAGATCAATCGCGATAAGTCTGTTGGCTTGCGGTTGTGTGCGTGGAAGGGAGTTTCTCTTCCCGGACCTTTCCTCTGAACGGATGGGCCGATCAAGATAATCGGCGTCTGGTTCGGTCCTGATCTCCAGTTAGAAATGAATTGGTCGGAGGTACACAGGAAGGCCGAAATCGCGGTTAATCTGTGGTCTCGGAGGAGACTTTCCTTGAAGGGGAGGGTGGAAGCATGTGTTTCACACTTCTACCCGAATCTCCTTTACCGACTCTCTGTACTTCCACTTCCGTCTGCCAGACTAATATTGTTAGTAAGGCTCTTGTTCTCTGTCTTGTGGAGAGACAAGGCCGCTATGGTATTTCAGGAGATCTGTTGTATTCATCCCTCTGAGGGCGGCCTCGGTATGCCTAGCATTGAGATTCGTCAGATTCGTCAATATATGCTTCGCATCAACTTTCTAGACCGAATGTGTCGCGGATCGGATGAAGAGGGCGCCTTCTTGTCCGTAGACATTTCCCATCCCTGAAAATTGTGCACTCGTACGAGGAGGAGGCCGGCCGTACATTCCAAGCCGAATGCTCCTTCTACCACGAATGTCGTCGTGCTCTGAAACACCTCTTACGTTGTCTCGTAGGGCATTGTATCAAGTGTTAGTTAGGGGGGGCGTTCAGGATTATCTGATCGACGAGCTCGGTCTTACGAAGGAGGAGGCTCGCTCGATATGGCCTTGGGCGCCTTGGTTGAAATGCCGGAATAATGATGAGGCATCACTCACCTGGTAGGTGATTCGTGGGGCCCTCTGGGTCGCCAAAAGACTTTGCTCAGCAGGCTTGGAGAAATCTCCAAGCTGCCGTCGCTGTTTTTGGGAGGTCGAGACCATTGGTCACGCCTTCTTTCATTGCAGGGTGGTAGTGCCGTTGTACAGGTTTGTTGAAGGCCTCATGGTCCGCATGCTGCAAGTAAAGTTCTTTGTCCTTGAGGCCAGTTCTGTTTGTAGCAATGTGATGCTACAGATGACGAAGGCTGAACATTATATGTTCTGTTGCTTACTAGGTGTTATGAGAGTCGTGATTTGGACGACGCGTAAGAAAGAATTCTATGAGGGCGAGAAGTTCACTTGTTCCCAACTGCTCTTGTTCTTTACGCTTCAGCTTAAAGTCAAGATTAGGTCGGAAAGGCAGCGGCTCACCTCATCATAATTTGGCAAAAGGTGGGTGAATCTTGCGCGTTATGTGCCGAGTAAAAGGGGCTGACCTGGAGTGGTATTTTGATGCCGGTTAGGCATCAGGAAATTGTTTTCCTGGTTTTACCTTGGGCAACCCATTCCTGGATTTAGGCTAGTGTAGGTTTTTTGGTATTTTAGTTTTTGTTTTCTCTTCCAGTAAACTTAGCTAGGGTGTGTATGCGCATTGGCCACCTTTTATTTCTGTCCATTTTTTCCTTTAGTTTAACTCTCCATCCACTCCCTCGTTAGGTGGTCAGTGAGGTCAGTTCTCTGGTAGATGCGGGGTGCCTTTTGTTTCGTGTGTGAGTTTTTCGTATTTGTTGTTGTGTCAAAATGAGTGCATGCCTGTGTGAGTGCTTGGGATGTATGAACGTTTTTCTATATTCTTATAGTCCACAACGATTTCGTCCAGTTAACTGATTTTTCTGCCACATTTAAGGTTTGTCGGTTGTTTTTTTATTTCTAACATGATTTTGTTCTGTTTCTTGTAAATACTTTATTACCATATTGTATATACATCATTGGGGTGTTTTTACCTTGTTTTATTCCCCTCCGCTCGCAGACAACGATTTGTACATATGGAGACTATGTAGGATTTTCATTGAGACATGAGGTATTTTGGTGAATGTAGTAAGAAAAGTATGAATGTGTTGTTTTGGTTCTAGGATTATTGTTTTGTATGATTGGATCAGTGGTTGTGGCTAGCTAAGTTATTAAGACAGATGATGACTGTCTCTTTCCCCCATCCCCTTTTTCGGCCGTGTGCCACATTTACTGTATTGCTTCAGTAATAAATATTATTGTGAACTTTGCACGAGGTCTGCGTCATTGTCATTTCTATTCTAGGAGTTGGAACGTTATTTCTATTCTCTTGGAGTGATTGACTACGTGTTATCTTACTTTTAGTCCAGCACAAGTTTGCCCGGCTTAAAAAACTGTTAAGGTACTCACCTTTTATTTTTTTAACTCTTCAAATTCTCCGTTTTCCTTTTTATTTATTTGTTTTTCATTTGTTCAATTTTATTTTATTTAAGTTTGTTTCCCTGTTCTGTTGTTTACTCCACTCAGGTTTTTATTTCAGTTTCGTTTCGGTATTATTTTTTTGTTTACATTGGGCACGTTTGATTTTAGTTGGGATTTTACTTTTTTTCGTCTTTTGTAAAATTTGTTCTCTCGTTTGTTAGTGCACAAACCATGATTTTATATGGCAAAATAGTATTTATTCAGCTGTGGTGGTATAGTACACCATGGTTGAAGATTCAAATTCATCGCTGGTGAATGCACAAAATAAGTCACCGGAAAAAAAAAGTGGCTGGTTGGAAAACAGGCCAAAGAAAGACTCGTCGTACTTTGAAGAACAGCGAGTTAAATACGAAAAATACCTCCAGGGCAATGAATTTGTTACGATACCAGAAGCCCTAGATGCAATTAATACGAGAACAATTTCCCTGCTGACCACCGACCGAAAAAGTCGGAAATTGATTGGGGTCAGCAGGGAAGCCATGGAAGAGGCGGTTAAAAGCCTACATATTGCTCCGAAAATTCTGGCGAGAAGAACCAGTGCAATGTGTGATTTGTTACTTGCAACAGAACAAGAAGCAAAACCGCTCACCGGAAACATATTAACGACAGCAACGCTGAGACTCCAAACGGAGTACATGCCTACTCGATGCACAAAAATCACGGTGCATGGCGTAACGGTTGATATCGGGGAAGACAGAATTGGAGGATTTTCGAAGTAGAAGTCGCGTCTATCAAGAGCAAGGTCGGAATTGCCACCGGAGACATGGTGTTATACGTAACACTTACCCGGCAGGCTTTTGGAGAGGTCCCGAATACATTAATGTGCCGAGACAGACGAATGCTGGTAGTAGTGGAGGGACGCAAACCGTATTGTTGGGCTTGCGGGTCATTGGGCCACATGTCAAAGGCGTGCACTGCAAAGAACTCGCAGCCTCCACCCCAACCAGCAACAGCAGCTTCTACAGCAACAGTAACAGCAAAAGTAGCAGCAACAGAGGAGGTCCCGGATGGGGAATGGAAGAAAGTTAAAGGGCGGAAAGCTGCAGATGTGTCCACTTCTCCAGGACGGGAGGAGCTGCCTCCCCCAAAACAGTGACAACACAAGGAGAGGCCAAAGGAAGAACAGGAGCAGAAATTGACGTTGCAGCAGCAACAGCAACGCGTTCAAAAAGAGCCGCAAAAGCAGCAGCAGTAGCAGCAATAAAAACAAGTACAGCAACAACAAAAAGTTCAAAAAGAGCCGAAAAGGCAGCAGCAGCAGCAGCAATCTGACACGGAGACGGAGGTAAACGTAATGCCTCCACTTCGGGTCTCATCATTGAAGAGGAGTACGGACGAGGAAGATATGTCCAATCATGAACACGCCAGACGAAGTAGGACGGACAGGTACATGGAATAAACCAGGTCCATATGCGTCCACCTCTTATCCGCCCCACTCAGGTAAGGGGAAGGAGAAAAAAAAAAGTAATATTTCCCTGGGCCAGATTTAATATGCAAAATAGATAGAAAGGAGCTGGAGGAGCTTATAGGCGCAGAAAAATCTAGGTCCACTATTTAAATTAAACAACGTTGACAATAAGTCTGGAGATGACCCCAGTAATTTTCCTGAGGCTCCTGGGGTCATTATTTTCATCAAGGATACGGGGAGCTATCTAAAAGTTTGGAATCATTTATTTGAATGTGGGGATGTGTTTCCAAATATTATAGTTTTTGAGCTACGCTCAGCTAATTTAAAGAAACATTCCAGATTCTGTGCAGGGAGGGTTCCCGTTTTACTCCATCCCTCGGTATATAGGGTAGTTAAACTAACATATCCTATGGACGTCGGGGGGATTGTCACAGATGGTCGAATGACTACTTAGTTGGGTACAGGGAGCCTGGGACAATCCGTCGGGGTCCTGAAACCCGCAGATTTCTGGCCAGTCTGCGTTTAAGGGACTCAGGTTTAAATTATGGGCCTGAGAGATCGGGGGAAGGCTGTCCGCCTGCTTTGTGATCTCAGGTCCTTTGGAATGAATGTAGCTGCAATCCAGGAAACACACTTTGTTTGCGATTTTGATTCTTGTGTGCTGTCTAGCGACTTTGTTGTCTATTCGGCGTACGGGGACCAACTGGTCAGAGGTGTTTCCTTGTTAGTTAAACGTTTCCTGAGGGCGAGGGTGAACCTTGTTCATGTTGGCGCTGGGGGTGCAGGTTGATCGTGGTTGATATTGCCGTGAGCACTGGTTCGTTTCGGGTCGTTGCGGTTTCTGCGCCCAACGACCAGAGTGCGCATGTCGACTTTTTCCGTCAGTTGGGGCCGTTCCTGGTTGATTCGTCGCGCCTAGTCTTAATGGGGGACTGGAATGCCCTCCTGGACCCCAAGATAGATAGGGGCGGGGAGCTAGCGAGAAGGCATCTGGTTGATCTGATCGTCGAATTTGAGCTCGTCGATAGATACCGGGTCGATCATCCGAGGGAGATGTGGACATGGGTTCGTAGTTGGCCGTCTCTCCAGATAGCCAGCTACTTGGACAGAATGTTAGTGAGAAGAGTCGATCTAGATTTACTAGATTGTCCCACGTTCCACCGGGTAGACTATTCAGATCATAGATTCGTCTGTGCCTGGATGGTGTTAGGTACTAGGCCTAAAATGGCTGGACACTGGAAGTTCAATCTGCCCTTACTGGATAGGCGGGACTTTCAGCAACAGCTAACTAGATTAGTGCAGCGGGAATTAGTGGGGCGGTTATAGTGAGTAAGTGGTGGGAAAAGCTTAAGGATAGGATTAGGTCCTTCACCACTGAATTTAGCCAACAACTCGCTCTAGATAAGGTTGAAAAGGTGAAGACTATAGAGGATAGTCTGTCCCGGGCGGTGGCTGGGGGGATTCCCTAGAGAGAGCCGTAGCTAGGCAGGCCCTGAAGCGTGAGGCTAGCAAGAGCTATGAAGTTCAGGTAGTTAGACATGTCTAACGAAGCCGTGAACATGGGCGCAGAATTGCGCAAGGAAGAGATCCGTCGAGGTTCCGATAAATACATTCGCGTGGTCATTACCCCGGAGGGGCGCTCTCTAAGGTCGACCAAAATTTCGTTTTCGTTTCGGCGGCATTTCGAGAGCCGTTTTAGCAAGAAGCCTGGTCTCAGTGGCGATGAGTTTCGCAGCTATTTGGCTGACTTTCCTCGGCTCTCGCCGACTGAAGCAGCTAGCTGCGAGGGTGAGATCACAGAGGGCGAAGTCTACTTGGCATTGAAGAAGGTCGGCAGAGGCAAGTCACCGGGACTTGATGGTCTGCCCTACGAAATGTACTTGAGGCTGTCGCACGTCTTTGTCCCGATTTTGACAATGTTGTTCAACAACTGGTTCCGGCAGGGGTCCATCCCCAACCGGATTTCCAGGGGTGTGATCACGCTGTTGAAAGAGGGCAAGGGTGTTGAGCGGGATTTAGATGATTACAGCCCCATAACTCTTCTAAACGAGTTTTTAAGTCCCCTTAACGCAAAGGGGCGATTTCCTGTTGACCACCCTGGTTAAGTTAGACACTGTTTTGTGTTCCTAGTTAATGTGAATAAGTCTTGTTCCAGGCTTTTTCTTCTGTCATGATTCATGTCGAGATTCCCAATCTCCCGAGTTTGTTTTTGTCCCCCTTTTTCATCTCGGCTGAGTCAGCTTTTGATTTTCTCGTTCCGTCATTTATTTTTCCCTACCCATTCCATTAGTGAGTGTGCTTCTTGATTCTATCTATCGATAGAATACAGCGGCCACTCTTATTTACTTTGAGGGGTGGACGGTTCCTACTAACATTGTTTTCGTTTTCTCTTTGGTTGACATTTTGAGTTTCTTGTCGGGGTTCATATCTCCTCCCCATCATTTCATGTTTCGTGGAATTTTTATTTATATATATATGAACATTAACATTTTGGATTCATGGGGTGTTTTGTAGGACCCTTGCGTATATGTGGAATTGTGGTGTGTACAGGATTGAAAGGTGATAGATGAGTTCTTGTGGTGAATGTTTATTTGTAATGAATGAATGGGTCATGATTGTGGTTAATTAGGAATAGGATAGCTAGTGAAAGACCAGCCTTTTCCCCACTTCCTCTTCGGCCTTGTGCCACAATTTTGTATTTTTTTACAAAATAAATATATTGTCATCTCTGCACCACTTCAACCTCTTCTGAATGTTGCGAGTGGGAAGAAGAGGTTTCCTGACGGCGGCTCTTCCATGATATGCAGCCTTATGGAGCTCACGACGAACAGTTTTAGTAGAAACTGAACTATTCAGATGATTACTCAGCAGTCACTTTGGCCGCAGTAGTTCGATGATTTTTTGCCCACATTGTGTTTCAATGCACGTCGGTCCCTGTCAGTACATTTGCAAGTCCGGCCCGAATTGTTACGGTTGCTAGAGGTTTTGCCCTGTTTCTCGAATTGCGTCATAGTTCTTGATATGGTAGCTCTTGAAATACCGAACAGTTCAGCAACATTAGTGATCGAGGCTCCTGCCATGCGAGCTCCAACAATTTGTCCTTTTTCGAACTCGGAGAGGTCACGTATTTAGCTTAAATTTTACTAAATTCTAAAAATAAATAAGAGTAAATTCGATAAATAAACGTATTTACAATAGATATAACCTGTAATTACGAAGTTTTAGTTAAAGTACTTAATATAATAGGTCGTTGAAATATAGGAGTTGAATTTGCATCTGTTCCAATTATTTTGTTCAACCCCTGTATATATACCAATTTTGTATCAATAAATTTAGTTGTTTGTAAGATGTTGTGGTTGTTTTTCCTACGGTCTTCGATGTGTCCTCAAATACCTTACACTCTCTGTACATATCGATGACTATAAATGTTTGTTTTTCTGTTGTGGTTTTAGGCAAATTTCAATAATTTTATTTTACTCCGATTTTGCTGAGGAGATGTGAAAAGTAAAAGAACAAATGTCATCAGCACCTCCATAATACAGACAGTATTCTCCCGATCGAGGCAGTCTAATATATAGACAGAAATGTGTACAAAATATGAATGTACGCGTGGATACTGATTGGGGGATCGAGTTAAAATTCCAGCTGAGGCCGTTACGTTCCCTTTCGCGTATGACCTTGAAATGATAAGGATCTATCTCTTTTCTCTCCTCGCTAGATTTAATAGTTGAGACAGACTGTGCTTTATAGCGTTGGCTTGCAAACAGTATAGAACAAAAAAAGACAACTCTGAATTTAAAACATGGAATCGTAAAGCTGTGGGGTTTACTTCATAGAAGAGTCTACACCTTTAACATACAATATAGTTATTAGTTTGAAAAGTTCTCGAATAATCAGATAACCACTTTCACTTTATATATTTTGTATTATACGTCAATAATGAATTGAATGAAATATATTCAAGGTAATCGCAATTGGTCTATAACAGCCGACTTCAATATAAACAAAGACGCCATCATCGTTTTCTTTATAATTGCTTATTATTAAATTCAGATTCGCACAGAAAATGACTGTGAAAGAAGAGAAAATATTCATATTAGTTTAAACCATATCATCTTCGGCAGAACTAACTGAATTTTGTAGGCTATATTCAGTGAATGTAACTTTATCTAGACTTGACTAATTTCCGTTTATAACAAAATAATTGGAAACTTGTTCATGACTTCATTATCAAATAATGAAAGAACGCACACCGGTGACTTAGTTATTAAAATTGCAACTTAATGGCTAAGAGAAATTTCTATTACGTTTTTGCTTTTGGTAATCAATAAATAATAATGCTTTGCACCTTATTGTGGAGCAATAACTTTAAATTATTTTCGTTCTTAATCATTTCATGCGTAAAATAACGCCATCGACGATATGACGTAAGTCATAATATTTACTAAACACAAAGCACTCTGCTGCTTAATAGCATGTCGTAAATATGATTATTAGTGTATATAATCTGAAGCTTGGATATGTGCGTAGCGAAGCGGCAATCAGTATGCTATGGGTTTGGTGTGCCGAGTTAATGTTATTTATATAGAATTCTAGTGTTTTCAACCAGAACTTTTCTTAAGGGTTCTTATAAATTATGGATTCATAGATGTTCTTTATATCGCTTTGCTCTGAAAAGAAACGCGTGAGGAAGTGGTATTATGTCCGATATAGGTAAGTGATTAGTGAAAAGAAACAGTTTTTAACTGGGTAGTGAATTGATACACTATATTGGTCATTGCTAGTTTAGATTTATTGAGGTTATTTTGATTAATGATAACAAGGTTTGAAGTCTTCCATTTTCTGTAACACATTACATTTTTTCGCGAATTACGACAGAAATATGGTGTTTAATGATTTTTCTAATAATTATTGTCCATCTGGTTGCAGTAAAATATGTTGATGTTTTGTTGTGTGGTATTTTTATTACTGGTGTCGTGTATTTTTTTGTAAGAATAATTTTATTTGTTTATCAATGATGTATTTGGGAAAATGTTTGTACTCTCTTACTCCTACAAAAGCGAAAAATGTAAGCACGCGGGGAAAAACTTAGTAAAAGATATATTAAAACTTCCTTGTCGGCCGTATTTAATCAAAGATGTGCATGTATATATATATATATATATATATATATATATATATATATATATATATATATATATATATATATATATATATGGATCAAAAAGGGTTCTTAGTCCTTGCCGACGCTTTTCGTCATTCGACTTTACCAAGGCAAGTGATGATAAATAAAAGCGGAATTTTATGGAGTGGCATATCAAATTCAAAAATGAGAAAAAAAAGACGCTCTTGTATAAGCGTCTTTCTGGATATTGGTAGCATTTTTTATACTAAGAGTTTGTTTTCGTTTTCCATGTCGACAATATTGTTAAATTTCTCAGAATTTCCAGTTAAATTTCTTTCCAATTTGTCTTATTTTCAGAAATATTCTGAGAAATTTAACAATATTGTCGTATGTAAAACAAAAATAAACTCTTAATATAAAAAAAAGTTACCAATATCCAGAAAGAGGCTTACACAGGAGCGTCTTTTTAAAGATTTTGGAATGCGATACAACTACAAAACATTTCGCTTTTATTTATCATAATTTTTTTTAAAGTCGAATGATAAAACGCTTTCGCCAGGACTAAGAACAATTTTCAAACTGTCTTTTTTATCGAAATTTGTCTTATCTTCAGAATTATTCTGAGGAATTTAACTATATATATATATATATATATATATATATATATATATATATGTATATATATATATATATGTGTGTGTGTGTGTGTGTGTGTGTGTGTGTGTGTGTGATCGTGTTTCCAGGAATAAATTTTCCTTTACCGAGGCGTTTCGTAAGTGTAAGGATTGTATTTAAAAAACAAAATAAATTAAATTATATACAAAATGAGTCAAAAGTAGAATTTGAAGAGGGCTTGTGAGCCTGATATTTGAAATTACTTTAGAAACAAAGAAAAACATTGAAACTGGTACGTTATATCGGTCCTCATATATGGCAGTGAATGTCGGACAATTTTTTCTCAGATGAAGAAACTTGAGGCAGCAGAAATGCGATTACACAGAAGGATGCTGATAATATCACGCACTAAATAATTGGTTAGCAACGAAAAGAGTTTTAATATAGTGTAAATACAAAACATGTTACATATAATCAAAAAGGGAAAAAATGAAATTGCCATAGCACATAACGAGGAAAGATGGCTTGAAGAATTTTACACTCTAAGGATATATTGGCAGATCAGACATTAGAAGGGATATCTTACTTAGAGCTACAAAAGAAAGTTGTGAAGAGCCATGATCGCCGATTTTCTGAAAGCACATAGCAGAAAACAGAAGTTAGATTTAAGCATTCCATTTTAGTTTGTTTATTTAATATCGATATCCAATATTATTTCTTGTAAAACGATTTATTTTATGATTTCATCTGCTACAATTTGGTCAGGTGAAATATTTTACTTAACAAAAGAAATGTGTGAGGGTGCGTATACATGCTAACTTGTCTATATATATATATATATATATATATATATATATATATATATATATATATACGTTAGGCCGCGCTCATAATCCCAAGGAATTGCAACAGTCAAATATTATGAAACCAGAAAAGAAATAGAATAAAGAACAATTTTATATATAAACACACACACACACACACACATATATATATATATGTTTGTGTCTGTGAGTGTCCGGGCAGATAAGGGAATTTATATCATTGTGTGAGTACATGTAGAGTCAGATTGATAAATAAGGGATTTTATTTAAACATATGTATGTGTGCATGTAAAATTGAAACCGCATAAGAGCTTTATAATATATTACGTAACAATTTATGCAGTTTCAATTTTAATCATGTTTCCTGTATGTTCAAACAAAGTGAAAAATGGCGTCATTTTAAAGTATTTGTTTACTGAACAAGACTGTTCTAGTTATTTTCTTCTTACCAGGAGCCCTCACGTTGTAACAATGATATAAATCATGATAAACAGACAATTACTTCCCTAGACATTATAGGATGCATACCCATGTGTCATAAGCTAAGCCTGGAAATGCAAATAATAGATATAATCAATCATATAATGTGACCTCAGATCGAGTTATGTAGTAAGTCGATTTTCCATGTCTAAATCAGCTATCCATTCAATAACAAAAACAACAACTACTTGAACATTCTAGATTCCGGCCATTCTCGGGTATTTGTCCCATTTTGTGACAATCTAGAATTTACAGACAATCTTTTCTTTGATTAAAAGCTGTATTTTATTTCTATTCCTTTACTTTAAGCATCTACTTTTCATCTTTGGAAACTTAATGAAATGACTGTTTGCTTTTATTTGTACACAATGAGTACATTAAAATTATTCTGTCAGCAGTAATTTTCTTACTATCTCATAGCGAACAATCTCATTTATCCGCATTTGAACATTTATCGTAAGTTTCTAAAGTTAAAACATTTATTGTTTGCACCGATAATAAATGCAAATGGCTTCTAAAGCAAAAACATCAGGGCCAGGTTTGCATTATTCATATCAGTTTTATTCTCTCTGTAACACTTGTATTAATATGCAACCAATATCACGAACGCCATTTGCAAATACTTTCAAGGAAAATAATTATGAAGATCCTTAATTTATACATTTAATAAAAATGATGCATTGAGATATGTAAGATGGTAAATGTTTTCCTCTTCTTCAATATATAGACGACATGTCGACACGTGTTAAAACAAGTTTTAGGTTATAAAAAAATCACCTGAAAATTTGTTAAACAACAATAGACAGAGCAGAAAAAAAGACGCCATTTGAAAGAGAGCTGAAGAATAACGACAAAAAAAAATAGAAAAAAGAAAAGAAAAATCCAGAACAAAGCAGTTGACAATATTATGCACCAACAATTAAATCTTCACTTAAGAAAAAAATATAGTTTTTACATATGCAATTAGGTAAGCGATTAAATGCATATTAGTTTTAAGAAACAGTTAACATTTATTACATGAAAAATTAATGTTTTTCTATAGGTATACATACAAATTGAAGTATTTTATAGTTTCTGTAAATTCACACGCTGAATAATAACACATTTTCTTTCGTGACGAAACCATTGCTTTTGCAATATCAGGAAATATCGTAATTAAAAACAATGGCAATATAAAGAAAGGCGATCGAAAGCTAGATGAGATTGGCAAGTGTATATATCTACGTACGCGCCAAAAATGAAGGAAATTTAATATAATGCTAAGCGTCCATTATTTTCAGATTCTTGATAGAAAATTACAATCGACGTTTGTTGCATATTTACGCCACCATATATAAGACTGACTTCATCGATTAAATCATTTGTCTGAAGAAGTGTCTGCTGCAGGAAACACGTACGGTAGGGATTTTTTATTATTTTGTAAATCAATCCCCCTCTATTTTTCTGATATGTACATTTGTGTGTGTCGTCGTAATCGCATGAAACTGTTATATATTAATTGTGAATTTGACAGTGAGAAAAATGTCAGATATAAAAGGATTATAAGTAAAAGCTGAAATTTTGAAATTTTTAGTAATATTATTCAAACCAGAGGGGCGATATATAAACTTAATATGACAAATATACGTTTGTTTTTTACTGGATCTCTGTCTGTGTGTGTGTGTGTGTGTGTGTCTCTCTCTCTCTCTCTCTCTCTCTCTCTCTCTATATATATATATATATATATATATATATATATATATATATATATATATATATATATATATATATATATACCTTAATTATTAGTGATTAACTAAGCTTAGCTTGTGTGTGTGTGTGAGTGTGTGAGAGAGAGAGAGAGAGAGAAACAGAGATATAAGAGGTGGTTATAATATTGGCTTACACATACATCATGCATAAACTCTGGTTCCCACCAAAGTTAAGTAATGTCGAGCCTGGTCAATATCTAGATGGGTGACTGCTTGGTAATACCACGTACTGTAAGCGTGGTTGTGCCGGTGGTATAATGGATAATGCCTCAGGATTGTTAATCGAGAGCCGTGTTCCAATTCGGGCTGCGTTCGTTATATTGACTTATACGCAACTAACCTTGTGAAAGGTATTAATCATATTTTAATATTGTGAGCCAACAATCGCATGAAAAATAGTGGTCGAGATGTTTTTCCAGTAATTTGTCATTTGATGCATGGATATATATATATATATTTTAGGTCCTTAAGTAATAATCAATACTAATTAACTACGGCCTATTGGGAAGCGTGCCTAGCCCAATGAAATGTCGTTACATTTTATAAATGATTTTTAATAAAATCATGAAAGTATATATATTTATGCGTGCGTATTGCCAGATACCTTCTTACTGGCATCAATGAAATACCTAAATATATTTCTGTAAATGTGCATGTTTGTGTATTTTGTATATAAAACAGCAAAATACTCACACAGACATTATATATATATATATATATATATATATATATATATATATATATATATATATATATATATATATATATATTCAGCTCTTAAGAGATTAAACTGTGTTAAATAATAAGTAAATGTGTATAAACAGTTTTGAACAAATATGATTGTAACAAATCTTATTATAATTGTGCTTGTTCCTTCCTTATTTATTTCCTCCGTTCGTTTCACTCTTCAGTTCTGATCTGTATACGGCGTTTCACTGGCAGCGATTTTCAAAGAAACACCCTCAACCACTTCATCACACTCTTACCGTCAAAAATGCCATTATTTTCAAAGAAACACCCTCACTCACTCCAAATCAGTTAGAAGAGCGGCAAAGGATGATGTCTAAAACAGTCTATTTTTATTTTTATTTTTCATTCGTGTTTTGTATATATATTATCTTGTATTTCTTTGTGTATGTAGCTCCACTTATTGTCGAAAAATAATATCCTGATACCTAACCGGCATTAAAGTGCCACTAAATGTCAGCCCCTTTCACTATACACAAACGCGCAAGATTCACCTACCTTTTGCCAAATTCTGATGAAGAGAGCCGCTGTTTTTCCTTCCTAGTCTTAACTTTAAGCTGCTGCTTAAAGTACAAGATTAGTTGGGAAGAACTGAATTTATCGCCTCCATAGAATACCTTCTGCTTTGTCGGCCTCTGCAGACGTCTTCCCCTCTATTAAATATTGGTTTTGATTTGATTTGATTTTCAGCGGAACCTGATGATGAGCTTCGCTGTCTCTCTCTGTTGTTTGTTTTTTTGCGAATTGATGGGATTTGTACAGGGGATGGATTTGGTGTTGTGGACTGAGTGTTTTTTGGAGGGTGATTTAGAGGGTGATCTTGTAATGGGGAACCTTCTTAAGTGAAGTCATTTTGGAGAGGATCGATGATACTGCTTTCACTATTGGAGTGGAACCGTCAAATGTTGTTTTGGAGCTGGAGAAGATGGGACCGATGTAGTTGGTCTAATATTTTCCTTCGGATAGGTAAAGATTTCATTTAAAGGCTCTTTTAGCTGTTGTAATTTCTCTGCCATTTCAAAGGAAAACTTATACTTCAGCTTGTCTTTAATAGTCGTTCAGCATAGCTGACCGGAGAGATACCCTTGGAACTGGTAAAGTGAGTGCCACTGTGCGTGTCTTTTGCCGTGTGAACTTCCGTGGAACGAGGTCCTGTTGCCCGGAGCTTTCCTTTAGCCCTGCAAATCACCTTCAATTCCCCTTCTCCACAGCTGCGGGTAAAAGCTTTTCGCGGAATAGGGGCTGAACAACAGACCCAACCTGGGGTTTAAATTTCCAGATCCCAATCGCTGGCATACCTATTACAGGCGAGATAGAAATAACAGACTGGGCCAAAAGGGGAATTGAGTCGGCGGGGGCCAGAACTTCAGTAGCCATCTCTGAGTAGGAACAGGACAGGTGACCAGTTTCCGAGTGGCAGAAAGCACGTCTGGTGACAATCACCGGTTGTTAGTGTTCTGCACAATAAGGAACTTTCACTACTACCATAGCGAAGAACTCATCTGAACAATTACCACGAAAATATTTATAGAAAACGTGCGGAGAGGCAACCTTACAGCAGTGGCCATATGACCGAAACGGAGACACCAGATCAAGGCCAATAATATTGCAGATTCTTCTTTGGATCTTATCAAAGAGCTCAAGGTAAATAGCAGAGGAACCGGACCATTTATGACAGCAATATTCTAAGCACAATAGAATGGTAGACTTATAGATATGCAAGATAGATTCCAGAGAGAAAAATTGTCTCGCACGACACAGTGAACCAAATTTCTTAGGAGTAGATCTCGCAATGGATTCAATATAGTCTTTCCGCCTCATGAGAACGTTATCCCGAGAAAGTGCAACGAGTCACTTTTCTGGGGGATAACATCAGCCATGTTGATGAAAGGCAGCTTCAAATGCTTAATGGGCAGAAATTTAGTTTTGGAGGCGTTAAAATTGACAAACCATTTTTTTGTGTCAGTTAACGAGGGTTTTGAGGACGTTTTCGGCATCAGCCGCCATTTTAACTTTGTCGGTCTGATTGGCCTTACAATTAAAGCAGGAGTAAATGCTAGTGTTGTCAGCGTAGATGCCAAGTTGAGAGTTGTTATCACCGAGAAGTCGTTAATGAAGATTAAAAACAGCGTACGATCAAGTAGAGAGTCCTGGGGAATACTCACATTAGTACTAAAGGATGTAGATGAGTGGCCGTTCAGGCACCTTTCAAGTCACGATTAAATAGGAACAACTGTATCAGCTAAAAATATGTCCGAAGATACTGTAACTTATCAGCTTGTGGAGAAGACTGAATGCTAGACCCTGTCAAATTCCATCGAGATTTCAAATGCTACAGCCCGGGCTTGGCCGTTTTAATCTAGAGCATGACTCTTTCCCGAATTAGTGTTAGTACATCTGCAGTTTACCTGGAAAAACGAAAACCGTATTGTTTGGCTGAGAGAAGATCCTGCAATGAGACATGATGAACCAATTTTGTATTAATTAGGGTGTATAGGAGTTTCACAAAACGACGTAGAATGTTAATAGGCCGATATTTGGATGGGTTGGACGGTTGAAAATAAAAATTGGAAAACAGACGATGACTTCCAACAGACAGGAAAACAGGAGGCACGAAGCATTTATTATACAGTTTAGAGAGGACAAGAACTAGATCGGAAGCACATTTCTTAATGTCTATTATAGGGATATCATCGAGACTACATATTTTTGTGGGCATCCAGCTTAGAGATGATAGCAGAAACCATGGTAAGGGTTATATGCGTATCACTCAACGGAGAATTAGTTCTAATTGGGAAGGTAGGCAGCGATACTCCAGATGAGGGAAGAGTAGAGTTTGAAAATAATTTACGGCAAAGCATACAGCTTTATCAGCAAAGGATGATCAATCGATTGAAGAATTGGGAGATAGAGAGCTTATACATATTTAGTACAGAGACTCCAGTAATCACGAGGGCCAAGGTTTTTAGAGGCCATGCGGTGCCTCATCCTCTCATCAAACAGAGGCCTAATCTTTTCGACGTCTCGCTTACATGTGTTACTAGCAGTAGTAAGTAATAAGCGCCTGCTATGTGGGTATAGCCAGAAATAGTGGTTCCTGTCTGCTATGGCGACCGAGTATGCTGGTGTGAATCAGTGATAGGATTCGGTTATATCTGGTATTTCCAATAAGGAAGGAAAGCGTCCACGTCGGCTTTGACGCAAGAAGAAACCTCAGTGGCAATTTTCAATTGGGTTGTGCATGTGTATATATATATATATATATATATATATGGTGTTTTCAATTATTGTAAGTGCATATGTGTGTATTTGTTCACCAGCTTCTTATCTACTGATGACCCAAGGGAGTGAGTCAACTTGTCTTTATCGCAACATAAGAGAACGACAGAAAAGCTTCGCGCACCTGCAAATATTTTGAGTCCATATAGCCTCCAAATTCCCAAGGAATAAAAAAAAGAAAACAATAACACTCGATCAGAATATCTTTCAAATTAATATTGATATTTTCCCCACATCAAACACTGTTTCCCACCAACAAAGAAAAACAAACATCGATAAGTATTCATGTTGCGTCTTTGGAGTTTTTATCCTTCGCAACGTTACTTTTTTTATTACATTTTTAAAACTCGACTACAGTAAACACGATTTTTTTTCAACTGCTTTCCAGAATATTTAACTTCGAACGGAAACCTGCGAAACATCAATGAGATTGTTGACATGACCTTTCACTAGTGAAATTGGCTTAACGAATCTCAAGCATGGCGTATATTTAATCTTTTTTGATTGGGTTAAGGAAAATAACTGTATGTGCTCATTTTACAAGATCAAACCAACATCTACCTGTCAAATATCCGTCACGGTGTATATTTCACCTTATCTTAAACTCTCCTCATAAGCCGCTTTATTCATAAATTAGAGGCAGTATTTTATGAATCCAATAAGGCATGCTTTGTATTCTTGAATAACATTTACCAGACGACAGAAGCAAGATGTTAGGAAACCCGATGCAGATCAGATGAAAAGTTTACTGTATTTGCTTAGTTCCACACCAACATTGTAAGGAAGAATCTGAAGAAACAGTAAATAATTGTTAACGTCTGGATTTCATTCAACCTCCTATATAAGATTCTATTCTTTCATAGAACGAAACGCGTATCATCGTTTGTTTTTCCAATTTGTCATTAAATTACTCATTATTAGTCTGGTAGATAAAGTTGTATCTCCTCTATCCTATAATAAAATCCAGCACAATAGTAAGGAATATGATGAAAAATGGAAATGCCGACAATGTGCTTACAATTTTAGTTTGTTAAATATTCTTCTACTGCAGTAGGTGGGTGGCAGAGGGGACGACGGCCTCCGAAATTCATATCGAAGAGTGAAAATAAAAATGTAGTTTCTGAAATCTGAAATCGTTAACTTTGTTGTACAAACGCCCTACAGTCCCACAAGCTGGAGTGAATGTAGATCCGTATTTTAATAAGCGAGACTGGAGTAGGTCCCCCTACTTGAGTCTTCGGGGATACAATCAAGGACTTGGCCGGGGGCATCACCAAACCTCAGCACATCAGTGTTCTACTGCAGGTCTTCCAAGGTAGATATTTAGTAAACCTATTTTTCTGACAAAGACAGTTTGTATGCAATAAAGAACAAACTGGTTAGATTGCAACTTAATTTGTTATCGGCCTCTGAAAAAGAGTTGATATATAATTCAATTTAGTACAACATTATTGGATTGTGAATTCGCCATATAATGAATCAATGCTCTTAATAACGTTCATCTTTATCGACGACCATTAACAATTATTCTTTTTTATTTCCTTTTTATTTTTTTGAAGTGACAGACTCTAGGAAAAGAAATTTGTATTTTATTTCTGAAAATCATTGAAAGGGTATTCTACAATAAAATGTCGTTACAAAACAATGAGATAAGTTTACCACTGAATTAATATTAAACATAAAATTACTATTCCCCAAATAACACTTGCATTACGCCTGAACACTGACAAACGTGTCTGCTTTTCAACAGGCTGAATGCTAAAGTGTTGTAATGTAAACAAAGTGTCTGAGGTGGGGGGGGGGGCGTTGGAAACACCTAAACGATTGCTCTCCCAACAACTACGGAGATAATAGGAGGAGGAGGGGGAAAGAGACAGAAGGTAACAAAAAATAACACTGCCTCGGAAAACACAGCAATTGAAGACGAAAATGTCCACGGGACCAACTTTACAAGACATCGTGTCATGCCGACTTCTGTTTTCCCCCAGCTTTTATTGGCATGAGGCGTCTTACAAAGACCAGGATCATGACCAGTTACAGAGAGGCGTGTATCTAGCTAGATATACCAAACTATCCCGCTGCTAACGGGAAAAACCCGAATGTAACTGGTTTTTGTAACCCTGTCCCTATGTGATTCGAAGCCTCTTCTGTGTCTGTACTGACGGGCGTTCGCCACAAAGATTATGAAAACTAATTTATGTCAAAATAGTAAAAGTGTAAGGAAATTCGAGAAGTGAAAAAGAAAAAGAGAAATACCAGCAGATTTTGCTATGATCACTTCTGTACAAATATTCTTCTAGATACCGTGACCTTTCGGAACGTAGGCGATCTATTTCTGTTTGTAGCTCTTAGCAACGATTGTCTTTTTATTATCCCTCCCGTTTCTTGTTTTGCCATCCAGTGAAAATCTCGTTATATAAATTATTCACTGGTTTCCCTCTGTCCATTTGCCATATATACTGTGATTGCTAAATTCTTTTAACCTTCGTTAATCATTATGACCTTTGAGAAGGGTATGAATTTTTTTACTCCAAGCTTTGGGGTAAATAGCAGAGCTCACTGAATTCTCTGGCCGTGCTTAGTAACCACGCTAGGAGAAAGAAAACATAATGCAATAAATCAACAGGTTATCTTACCCTAGATACACCACTGTTGCGAAGGCTGCACTAAATATGGCATGAATGATGGGCGATGGAATTCGTGACGTGTAACAGCCGATATTGAAATATGAAAGTTTATTCTCTATTGCCAGAAATGGTTAACTTCTCATTACAGATTGACATAAACCAGTCAAACACGGAGTAAATTCAGTGGTCAGCTCTAAGGGAGGATCTTAACTTGTATAGTGTGTAAATGCGGTCAGAGACAATATGGAAGCGTTGTTATTTTCTTTACATAAGCATAAAAATTTAAGGCGGGAATCATGAGAGTAAATATGTATTCATTTTATTTAATTATCACGTATGATTGAGAAAAAAGATTGTAACGGTAGAAAAGTCAACATTTTTAAAGGTTTGTAAAATGTATACACTATATATAATATATATATATATATATATATATATATATATTATATATATATATATATATATATATATATATATATATATTGTTAGATATAGAGTATATGTACATATATACATAAAAATCTACTCACCATGAATTGTATAGTTCTAGACTGTCTACTTTTCATTGTAACTTCCACGTTCTGTAGGTCCAAGACAGTCTACAACAGAAATATGGAAATTGACAATGATATTACCCCTAAAGGTCTCAGTTCGCACGCGGGCCAAAGTTGCGAAGGTAATTCGAAAGTAAATAAATATGAATGAAATTAAATACTCAAAAAGGTAATAAAAATCACGAAATTTCAAGAAGAGTCAAGTGAAAAAAAGTACAAGAACTAATTATTTGAAAGAGTAAAGAATGAAAAGAAATAAAACAAGAAAAAGACGTAATATGCAATGACAAGGAAAATATAAAAATGAATATTGAGAATAATGATACAATAGAAATAACTACCAACAAAGTAAAATAAAATGAAAAGCAATGCAATAAAAATATAATAGAAAAACAAAGGAAGAGAAAGTAAACATGAAAAAAGGAATAAATATAAGCGTGAAAATGGAATGAAATGAAGAAAATAAGAAAAATGAAAATTTACAAAAAAAAGAGAAGAACAGAAGTACAAACAAAAATGTTAGAGACGAGAAAAACGAAAAATAGAAAGAAATTAATTGAAATTACTAACCAATAAAATACAAGAATAAATAATTAGGTAAAATATTATTTTGAAAAGAAAAGAAAATAATGTATGAAAGTAGTAATAAAGGAAGCAAAAACAAAGAAATATTGCAAAAAAAAAAAATCGAAGCGATTTCGTGCAACAAAATTTTAAAATATGGAAACGAACATAAAGATTGAATGAAAAGCACAATGCACGTCACATTCGAATCTAATTTTTTCTCGCTTTGTAATTTTAATAGGAAAGCATCTTGTTGGTCAGAGTTACACTAGTCACAATAAGTTAAGGTTATTGGGTTTAACCTGCGTCTGCATTTCCTTTCAATGTTTACTTGTCATGAATTATTTGTTTTTGTTTAGTCGAACAAGTCTTTACCGTACATTTTCCTCAGCTTATATTTTGAGCAAAAGAGATTAAATAGCCAACGATAGATACATTACATATTTAGAAAGATGTTACTCCTGATTTGTATAGTCATGACGTGTCGTCCCCGAAATTCTTGTATCAAAATGTGTGAGCAGTCAACAGTCTCCAGTCTGTGAGTGGACACGTTATAGTGTTCCCGCCTATGTTACTGACTGAACGTAACGATGCACTGCACCATGCAAGTCTAGTCTATCACCGAAGCTGTCAAGCGAACAATACACTTTTGTGCTGTATAATAAGCAACCAATGATTGATGGCACTGACAAAGAGACATCAGTAAAAACAAGTTCGTGTTGGGCCTTTGCCGATGAGAAAGTCTTTATGGCCGTGGTTGAGAGTGCGGTTTACTGAAGGGTGAAGAATAACATGATGGCCATCAAAGACTATGAAGACGCAGAGGTCAGCATTTTGACGCAGTTAACATGATTCCAAATCATTGAGCCGCATGTAGCGTTGTAACATACTGGTGGGGTGTTAACAACCAATAGGAAAACGAACGTGGTCATTGTTGATGGGACCAGCGGATACTATTTACTTGCTATGACGTTCTAAATATCTTCAGGGATATTAATGCAACACTTCACCGTATTGGCATAATTACCATCATCTACTAATAAGCAGGTGTAGCTAACACTTATTAAGTCATTTAAAGTGGCATGCCTATGCTCAAGATGCCCAACCACTTGATAACAGGATTCTGCACGGCAATATTTGAAGTGTAAACGCAATATTTCACATGATATCATTTAGAAATAAACTAAAAATAAACAAATGTCTACAGATAGTAGCCCCAATGAAAATAATATATTGTATTATAAACCAGAATGGAAAAAAATCACGAAAATAAAATGAATTATTTAGGATTTGATAAGTGATAAAAAAAGCCTATCAAAGTCAGCATTTTAAATGTTGAAATATTTATAAAAAAAAAGTAGACTTTCAATCGGGAATGAGAAAAATTAAGATTTTACAAAAAAAAAAAAAAAATTAAAAAGAAAAAAGTATATCCTTTCAGAAATCATTTTGAAATTTACAAATACGTGGGAAAGCATTTGTTTTTCATGCGATTTCAGGGATTAAGAAATCAGAATGTTGAATTTTTTCGGTCATGTGTCAGTGACACGTGGGGTGTAAATTTTCAGCAATACCTCTAATGGGAAACATTACACTAGATAAACAAAAAAAAAATTAAATGCTGTAAAATGATGACAATAATCTAAAAATCACAATGGAAATGGTTTATTTTCGTCACCAAAGTAAAAGTGAAAAAATGGTTTCATTATTATTTCTTTAAAAAAATAACTCGAATCGCAAGAGACACTGTTTCACTGAATACATTTAATGCACTCGGGAAATATCGGCTCAGAGACAGGTGTACAAGCCGTTGGCCCAAAATAAAATTATTTAAATTATTGATATAAAATGAAATGCTAAACTTTTACCGGCTTAATCCGCTTCCTTAAATCGGGCAAAATAAGTAATATATCTTGGTCGAGCTGAGAACTTTTCAGCAAACTAGTATTAACATAAGTTTTAAGCTTACAACTCTGAATTTCTGAAAACACAGGCTTACAGAAAATAATTTTAATTTAACAACCTTCACTTAATGCTAAAGTGATTCGTGAGACAGAAAAAGTTGAAGCGACGACGACTTTTCATTAACGTCGCTAGTATTTCTAAAAGATAATATAGATATTTCCTACTCTAATTCAGTTACAAAGTAGAAAGCTATTTTTTGTTTTTCAGTTTAATTCTCACTAAAATATTGCATTGAGATTTAGTCATGCATTCCAATATATCATCAAGTGCTGAATGAACGGCGCTAAAAACGCAGCCTTCCAAAAACGAAATAAAGAAGGAAACAGTCATCTACCTAAACAACATTTGCAATACTCTATGCATTCAGAATCGCGATATCCGAAATGGGAAGGTAAACCAGAACAGAGTCATCAGAATAATATCCAGGAATCTGACAATATTCTACGAATGTACAAATGTGCCACAATGAGAAAATGGTGGCTGGGGACGTCTGGTCCTTTTTTGTCCTATCGCTACCTAACTAGCCACAATCGCCAACCCGTTCAAATAAATATGCTTTCAACAAAACAACCCATCTGCACAGTCTTAAACTAAAATAACATATTTTCTCTAGGAATTCTTACCTACTCTCATGGGTATAATCTTTGTGGGGGGATAAATAAAAATTATCCCAATATTCATTTGCCAGGAGAAAAAGTATTAATACAATTAAACAATCGAGTATTAGTATGGTGATATTCTTAGAGTTCAATCGTAGCAGTGATAACCGTAAACAAGACTTGAAATATGGCAGGATTAACAGGATTTATATGCATACGTCGAATCATACAAACTCACGAAACGAAAAATATCCCGCAGTTGCCAGAGAACTGAAAATTTGTCACCTAATTGGGGCGAAGCGGAAAATAAGCCAAAGAGAAAAGGGACAGAAATAAAGTGGCCGATAAAATTACATAGGCTAGTATAACCGGAGAAATCTAACGCAAAAAAAAGACTGCATCTTGGGACACCGAGCTTTGTGTGTAACATTAATATTCACATTGAACATGAAGACCAAGCGAGAATTGCTTAAAAAAGACACTTTAAATAACACCATGAGGGAAATAAAATGAAACTGATCGCTAACATAGAGTAAAAATAAAATATGCAAATAAAAATCAGCTGTAAATGGACCCACCAAAACTGGGAAGGTGTGCATTGATAGAAAGAACATGAATCAGGTTGGCGATTAGACAATAGGTGTTGATTTCGTGACCATAACAATTCCGATCCCTTATTTAAAAATCTTTCATCACTACACAGTTCCAAATTTTCGATTTTCCCCTCTAAGAATGTCCTACAATTGTCTACGCTAATTTATTTCTTTTTAATATATTCCACTACATTTTGCGAAATTTGTTTAAATTTTTAATTTTCTAATGATAAATTGGTGACGTTTTCCTATGTCCTATGGTTTAAATTTAATTTATGGTTATGATAACTTTTTACTTATTCTCTTATTGCTCCTATATATATGATCTTTCTTTCACCTTACCTTCTTTTTTCATTAGTTCTTTTTAACGTGACAGTTTCCTTTGATGGGACAAGCATCTTTATCATAAAATTACAAAGAGTTTACTTATTTTTTTATTTTACTAAAAATAGTAAATCTTGTCAAAGTAGCGCGGATAAGTGTATAATGCTTGGAGAAAAAAACTTGCAATTTTGGGATTGATGAAACATTATTAAATATGGATCACACGGACGTGATGGACATCACCATGAATTTGTTTTCTTTGCTTATTTTCTTTTTTCCGGGTGTTTGAGACGATTTACTCGAAGCTTTCCCCACTTTCTTTTCTTGATACGCCTATTTAAATTGTGTATTTTTATCAGATAACCTTCGATCTTTTTCGTTTGAAGATCGCTGAGTAACGTGAATCCCAGTAACGTTTGTCCATAGACGCGTTTCTCTTGCTCATAGGTAAAAGAAAGGCAAAAACAATAAAAGGAATATTTTTCTCTATGGATTAAATAGCAAAGTAGACTGGGATCTCTAGCCTTGGGTAGCAGTCATCATAAAAAAAAGGAAAACGCTAAATTCTAAACTGTAGAGAAAGCAAGGGGAAAATACTCCAAAATCTTTCTTCAAAATTTATGACAGTTCACACACAATATGGTAAAGGAATGTGTGGCGAGCCATGAACGTCTAAATCCTCAAAGTAAGAGACATTAAAAAAAAATTTTCAAAAATATGGGCTTTTCAAGTATTCATTACTGCTACATTCCATTTTAATTGGAATCACTATCACTAACGTCGCCCGGCATATTTCGAAAGTCTTCATGTGAGGCATATTATTGACTTCCAGACATTTTTTTTAATTCCAACCATTCCTTCTATCAGAAACTCAATTGTAGACAGTATATCTTGAAATAAAGGGGGGATATTTTTTCTCATGTGTTATATTACCGAAGAAATATTGTAGTTTTGGGCTAAGGTTGTTTAAAACAATTAGAATTCTAGATGGCTTTTTGTGGAAGCTGAATTCATTAAGTAAATTCCGCTTTTAAAGTCGGTGTGAATTTATTTTCAAAACATATTTGAACTCAGACTTTTGACTTTCATATTGGAATTACAATAATAACTATAAAAAGACGCATCTAACGTTATCAAAACTATATTGCGGTTGGTTGAAACATGGAATTGATGTTGTCTTCAACAGTTTTCTTATGGTTATAAAACAGAAGACGGAATTCCGTTCCTGCTTCAGCGATATAATTTACTATCCTGCATCTGTTAACAACAAAGTAAATACATTATATCTGAAATATATATATATATATATATATATATATGTATATATATATATATATATATATATATATATATATATATATATATATATATATATATATATATATATATATATATATTTTCAATAAAATCAATTAAATGTTTAACATCTTTTCTCGTGTTTCTATTTGGTCTGAATGGCCTAGTGATATACAATAAATATTATTATCATTTTAAATTCTCTAATTTATTTGAACGACAAACTATATGTATATATAATAAGACGCATGCATAGATAATATTTCGTTTCTACCATATCTGTGGTGATTGTCTAAGTGTGGCTTAAATATGACACATGGCCGAAAATATGGAATTGAACCCGCTATACAGTCGTAAGTGACATGGCTAGACAAGCTTGCTAACAATTACACCAGGTCGAAGAGACCAAAAGGATTTTCTAAGCGGTGCTTAGATGTATGACAGGGCTGAAAGTGTAGAGTACCCAGAGGGGATCGAACTCACTATTCAGCCGTAATTTATTTAGCGAGACAAACTTGCTAGCCATTATACCCCGTCGAAGTGCCCTTGCTAGAATACCTACCTACCTGTCTATCTCTATCTATCTATCTCACTTTCTCTCTATATATATATATGAGTGTGTGTGTATGTGTGTGTGTATATGTATACCCGTCGTAAGAGCAAAATTGTCCAAATGGGGTAACAGTATAATTATCCACCCACAAAATGTTTAATTTCTAAAAGACCACTACGTTGAGTGAGTTTATTTCATCAAGGTTTTCTGAAAAAAAACGGTTAGCTATCTTGGCACCATTATATTTAAGAATCACTGAAGAACTGTTTGAGTTCTTCAGGTAAAAAGGGAGCAAGTTAGAATTGTTTTGTGTCTGACGCACTAACTTCACGCCTGGGCAATGGTGAGAGAAAAAAGAACACTCAGGCCTTCAGCAAGGGTGCCAATATTCATATTCTGGCTTCCATATTCAAGAACCATCAAGAGAACGATGAGGTTTAAAAAGAGGGAATAGTAGAGAGGTAAACTGGATCATTAGGTCACAACAGGAAGAGGGATCATCATTTCAACTTATAGCTAAAAAGACCAATTAGAAAAGATTACAACTAAATACATAAGATGTTTGGCACGTGAGAGCGGATTTTCAGCTATGGCAGTCCAAATGGCAGTAAAAAAAAGTCTAGAAAATGAAATCGTACGTGAAAACTGTGAGGCACCTTGTTACTCCATGACTGAAAGTTAGAAGGTTAGAGAGGACGAAAATAATTCTTGAATAAAATGATCCTGGAATATTATATATATATATATATATATATATATATATATATATATATATATATATATATATATTTGAACTTCTATACTTCCGATACTTAGCTATGTTGAATGACGAATATGTCATTTTCGTTTATGATCTATTCATCACGCTTCTTCTTATATATATATATATATATATATATATATATATATATATATATATATATATATCCTTACACGTTTTTCACTACGCGGAGATTAATGCCAAACGTAATCTTCAGATGCTAAGTGTATAATGTTCGTTAATCGAATCTAAATTGAAATTATATCAATTTATAGTAATGGTGACGCAGTTAAATACTAATATTTATATATCTCTCTCTCTCACTCTCTCCTCTCTTTCTCTCTCTCTCTCTCTCTATATATATATATATATGATTTCATATATATATATATATATATGATTTCATATATATATATATATGCTTTCATATATATATATATATGATTTCATATATATATATATATATATATGATTTCATATATATATATATATGATTTCATATATATATATATATGATTTCATATATATATATATATGATTTCATATATATATATATATGATTTCATATATATATATATATGATTTCATATATATATATATATGATTTCATATATATATATATATGATTTCATATATATATATATGATTTCATATATATATATATATGATTTCATATATATATATATATGATTTCATATATATATATATATATATATATGATTTCATATATATATATATATGATTTCATATATATATATATATATATGATTTCATATATATATATATATATATGATTTCATATATATATATATATATATATATATATGATTTCATATATATATATATATATATATATATGATTTCATATATATATATATATATATATATATATGATTTCATATATATATATATATATATATATATATATATATATATATATATATATATATATATATATATATATATATATATTATATTTTATATAATAAACTGTATTAACTATAATTACCGGCCTGAATATTCAAGACATTTCATAGAAACTATTTATCCTCCGACAAGAATCGAACCTGTATTCTGGCAGTGTAGCATCTAATCTCTTCACTTCCTTGAACCCTTCGAACGCGTCTTCTGCTTCTTAATAGACACACCTAACTTCAGGTCCGACGAGGGCATACTATCACTTATCGCAGCTGCTGCCCGAACATCCAGGACCAAGTTACTAGCCATTCTGTATCGCCTTCAGTCAGGATGGCGCAGGTTTCCGTATGCATCACACAATCCAGCACTTCTCGAACAATCAAGCCGGGAAATGCAATTATAATGATTATTGACTTAAATAAATTGTATCTATAAAAATAACGTACAAAGAGAACATATATATATATATTTATAGAACATATATCTCCTTCTCACTCTCTCTCTCTCTCTCTCTCTCTCTATATATATATATATATATATATATATATATAGAGAGAGAGAGAGAGAGAGAGAGAGAGATACAAGGTAAGCAAAAAAGTTCTGTCCGTTTTTTGATTAGTCATTGAATGAAGTTGAAATATATACGAAATGCGTGTAGCAATTGTTTTCAAATTCGGACAGCCGGAAGTAGGAACATCAGACGTTATAAAAAACCCGCGTAACGTAACCGGCCATCAGTTATAAGCCGGACAGCTGTGAGAAGGATGGAAGTGTCTAGAGATCTCGTTCTCGCTTTACGACCTCAAAGTGGGCTTATCAGCAGCTGCATCAAGTCGCCGCATATGTCAAGCGTTTGGGGATAGTGCTGTGGATGAACGTACTGCCAGGCGTTGGTTTCGAAAATTCAAGTCGGGAGATTTGTCTCTCCATGATGAGCCTCGCAGTGGACGACCACAGGTCTTGAATGACGGAGTCCTGGAGGCGGCCTTTGAAGAGGACAGTAGTCTAACGGGTGGTGAACTTGCAAGACAGTTCAACGTTTCCAATGAAACAGTTAGACTTCACCTGCACCGCCTAGGTAAGACGTACAAACTGAGCAAGTGGGTTCCGCAAACGCTGTTGGAGGTCCACAAGGGACAACGAGTGGCAACCTACGTATCGCTGCTTTCTCGTCACATTACCGCATCCTTATTCAATCGAGTGCTTACCAGTGATGAAAAGTGGGTTCTGTACGAAACTCCCAAGCGTTCCAGACATTGGTTGTCTCCTCAGGATGCTGTCCCTCACACCGCAAGACCGCCTATGCACCCACTCAAGATTATGCTTTGTGTCTGGTGGACAGGTCGTCAAGTGGTTCATTATGAACTGCTACCAACGGGCCAAACGGTCACTGGAGATCTATACTCGCAGCAATTGAAACGTGTGCAACAGGCATTGCGCCAGAAGGAGCCAGCACTGGTGAATCGCAAAGGTATGCTTTTCCTCCATGACAACGCCAGGCCGTATGTCGCGCAAGTGGTCAGGGATACCATACAACAACTTGGGTGGGAGACTTTGTGCCATCCACCTTATTCACCTGACCTTGCGCCATCCGATTACAACCTCTTCCACTCCCTGGATAATAATCTTCGTGGGAAATCCTTCACCAATGAAGCAGACTTGCGCAAAGCCCTCACGGATTTCTTTGCGTCAAAAGCCCCCGAGTTCTACCGCAAGGGCATTGAACAGCTGGAGACACGTTGGCAGAAGGTGCTGGATGCCGATGGCGATTACTTCGAAGACTAAATTTATGTTACACATACTGTGAGGCGTTTTCTTTTTTTCCTTTAAAAACGGACAGAACTTTTTTGGTTACTTTGTAGATAAATATATCTTTTTATCTATAGATAATTAGAAAACGGTCATGAAAGTATGTTTATTTCGAAATATATCCGATTATGTATTTCACCGTTTAGGTTTCAATGAGATCAAAAGCAAAAAATGAGTTTCGTGTATGTGTGTATTTGTGTATTTTTAAATAATGAAATCTTATTACTTTTCCCGAGCCGGGATTACTCGTGGCTAAAAAAGAAAAAAGAAAATGAACGACCTTATAAAACATTGTTGACATTTATGTTTTTTTGCTTTACGTTTTCGAGTTGAAAGATATCATATACCCTAATGTAAAACATACTGTCGACACAGGAAACGCAGGGATAAAAAAAAAAATTCTACCCATCATATCTTTTTCCGCTTTTGATCTGATGAAGGCTAAACTGTGAAATGCATAGTCGAATATATCTTCGAAGCAATATACTTTCGTGAATGTTTTCCAATTGACAATAATTTAAAACTTTGTCGGGATAATATACCCCAATTTTAAAGCATATATACCCCTATCTATCTATCTATCTATGTATCTATCTATCTATCTATCTATCTATCTATCTATCTATCTCACTCTTTCTCTCTCTCTCTCTCTCTCTCTCTCTATATATATATATATATATATATATATATATATATAGAGAGAGAGAGAGAGAGAAAGAAAGAGAGAGAGAGGGGGGATTGAGTTAGGTACCTCCACTGAATTTTCGGTACCTAAGGTTTAAAATTAATTTGTAAAAATGAAACAGCATTCTTGTCGATATTATTTTAGCCTTTATTTAATGCTAGCTGATTAAATTTAATATTTCCCGAAGGCAAAATAATATGTTGTATTTCAAATAGAAATTACACTGACTGGAATCTCAACATCTCTCATTTTCACAAAATGGGCAATTTTTGATACAGTTAATTCTCGGCTTAAAAATTTTCCAAAAATAAAATATACTTTACTGTAACTTTATTTGAGGTATATTAACTGATTTAAAGTATAATTAATCTTGCGTGAAAATATTTACTTTAAGTTTAAAATGAGAGAGTAATGGATTTTTAAAACAAATATAAGTGGTTATTAAGCGCTTATCACCTTTGCTTGTCAGTCGCCGATTACTTGACAAGCAATAAAATCTCTCAACACCTTTGATGTTGTTCTTCGGAAACCTTATCTGTTAAAACATAATTTAAGCAAATAACGGGTGAGCGCCATTTCTATATAATTTTTAAGTACTCAGTAATCTTAAAAATGCTCCAAATTGTTCTCCTTAATCTAATTTTAAGAATGTTGAATTTTAATTTGTATTTATAACCATCACCCTTATTTTCTGAAAATGTCGTGTATTGTTGGCCATACTTTCAAAAGGGGAAAGTTACGTAATATTTTTAATACATAAAAAATTAAAAATTTTTTAAAAATTGGCTGTAAACTACTTTTATTGAGCTTTTCAGTTTTTGGTTCGTAAATATAGTTTTTACTAAAGTGGTTCACTGAATTAATGCAGAGTTTTAACGGATTTATGATATCAATTATTAGAAATTAACTTTAAAAAAATTAAAAAAACAATCTTTGTAAAAATCCATTATTCATCGAAAATTTTTTCATAAGGCAATGGTGTACTTAATAAATCTTATTTCTAAAAGCCATTAAAAGCGTTTCTAATTAAGTAATGTTCTTTTATTGCATATTTATTTTATGTTTCGCAGGAGATTTTCGGGAAATTATTAGTAGTTTGAAAAAAGAAAATTCATGATTTACATTCTCCAGGAAGTCCTGTTAATAAAAAAGATTTTGAGATTGCAATTTAATTTCTCAGAATGTCATGAAATTAAGTAAGTGGGGAGAAACATACGTAAAAAATATATTTTTTACCAAGATTTTTTAAAAAGGTTTTCAAAAATAATTTAATTCATTCCTGAATGTGTCATTTAAATCCGATAATTATTTTGCATGAAATATACTCTCTGAGTAAACCTAATTTCTGTTTAATTCTTAATTTTTTTAAATTTATTTTGAAAATCAATTTTCACCCCGATCAAGGTCTCGCTTCTCGAACTACTGAAACTGGGAAATTATTTTTAGAAAAAAGTGAATGATATAAGCAGTAAGTAGCTGAATAGTGGGCGAATAAGTCCGTCTACGAAATTTTGGAGTTGGGATGCTGAAGGTTACGTCAGTAAACTAAGTGAGACATTTTATTTACATTAATCCTATTAATTAATCTTTGATATCGAGTACTTTATTTTAAAGACTGCTCACCTTAAAAGTCTTTTCTATCAATACCCCAGTGACTGTCGAAATTTGTGACTTTATACTATATTTGGCATCGCTGTTGTCTTAGCTTCCGACAATTTATTCTCAGTTGAGCACTTATGGAGCTTTTTGTTTTTGCTTGATCACTACTTCACAGCATTCAATTCTGCATTTTCTTTTCAAAAAAATCATACATCAATATGGAACCCACATATTTTAACTATCATTGAAAAATATGCCTACATGACTACAATATCAAACTAGCAGAAAAAACAGAACACTTCTTAAAACGCATAAAATGGAAAGTATTCTTTTTCAACAAAAAAGGCGATGACAATGGTGATAACAAATCTGATAACACCAATAATATTAACAGATTTGGATTGACGTCAAAACGAAGTCATTGCATTCGAAGATGACTTAACAAACATAGTTAATAATTTTAAAATAAAAAAAAATCTACAATAATTTCCAAAAAAAAAACTTGATGATAAACAACACAATATAAATATTTATCAAAGCAGATAAGTCTAGGATAATTTATAAAATGGAAACCAACAATTACAATAAACTAGTCGACAAAGAAGTCACTAAATGTTTGCAAAACCACAATAACGAAATAGAAATTGTTATAAAGAGAAGTCAAAAACATAGCCACTAAACTAAAATTAGACAATAGGGTAAAACAATTAGCAAAAGTAGAACCATTTATTAAATTAAAAGACCATAAGGACAATTCACGATCAAACCAATATGCAGCGTACTAAACCCCACAAAATCTAATATTGAGAAGATAAAGAAACAAATCTTAGAAATGATGTGCTCAAAACTAAGAAAAATACTAAATATAAATCAATGGAAAAAACATTAGTAACAAAGACAGTTGCTCCTTTAATTAGACATAAAATAATTTTACCGATCGAGTAATGAACATACACTAAACAACGCATTAGAAAAACAATATATCAATATCCCCAATGAGGATATAAACATTAAACACTGCCGGAAATCAATATTATACTGCAATAAAAAATATGGACAAAAAGGGCCAAAATATGAATAATAAAGAAAAGAATAATAATACCTTTTACGGAAAATGGGTAGTTATGATAGCGCATTATTACGCGAACTCATAGGCATATGCCCAATCAATAAACAAATATTATTAAGAAAAAAATATAATTCTATACAGGGACTTAAGAAACTGCAATGGGCAGAACAAGAGGAAAAATAAACAGGAATAATAAAAATCTTCAAAACCTTACGATTCACAAAAAGATATAAAATCAAATCAAAAATAGTAAATTTCTTAGATATTCAAGCTAAACAATGAAACCGACAAATCATAAAGAAAACCAAAGAAGAACCCAATATAAATTAACAAAATTTCTAACCACTCCACTAACGTATTTAAACAAATACCCATAAATAAAATAAATACAACAAATTCTAGTAGCCTAAATATATTAAATGAAAATTTAAAAAAATATTCAAACAAACTAGAATACAAAAACGAAAATATTTCAAAGAAAAGCAACAGCAAAAATAATTTGGTCCTATAGCCCCCTATAACAATACAATTAAAACAAAAATAGGGAAAATATTCTTCAAAGTAATTGACAAACACTTCCATAAAAACAGAAAATTCTAAAAAAAATTTCAACAAAATACAATCAAAATTAGTTACAATTGCATAGTTAATCTGTAAAAATGATAACTAAACACAATAAAAAATACACAACAGTAACAATTAGAAAAACAATAACATTACATACAACAAAATAACACCATTAATTGTAACTGTAGAATAAAAGAAAATTGCTCGTTTAACAATAAATGCTTCACCAAAAACATAATATACAAAACCATCTTGAATAATAGAATTAACTCAGACGAAAAAAAAGTAAATAAGGGCCACAGAAAAAAAACTTTAAAGAAAGATATTATAACCGTAAAATGTCATTCGAAGAAAAAATACACAAACAATACAACCCTATCAAAATATTTATGGAGCCAAAAAGAAAATATTATCCCCACTAAAATCAAATGGGAAATTATAAAAAGAACAGCCTAATGAACAGAAAAAAAATGTAAATTATACTTAGAGGAAAGGTTAGAAATAATCAGTTTTAAAAATCAAAATAAACTCTTAAACAAGAAAAATTAAATAATAGATAAATGTAGGCATATAAGTAAATATTTAGCTTGCCCTCTAAGCACTAACTAAAAATAAACAAATAAATATAAAAAAATACACACTTAAAAATGTATAATGCAAACTGTAAATAAACAAATAGAAGAAACAAATATAATGTAAACTTAATTGATTAATAAACAAATGAACGAACAAATATTAAAGTACGCTCAAATATTAAAGTATATATATATATATATATATATATATATATATATATATATATATATATATATATATATATATATATATATATGGGTGTGTGTGTGTGTAAAATTAAATAACTTCATTTATGCACAAGTTTATTACTAACAAAATACAGACTTGAGTGTACATGTACCCGCTTACACGGGTCTGTGTGTACATATATACGCATAATTATGCTTATATACGCGAGCGAATAGGTATGTATGTGTGCATATACAAGCGTATAATTACAGACATATTCACATAAATTCTAACAATAATAAATAAATTTAATTATTACCTAACTTCCTACAATTAATATTTATGATATCAACAAACCCAATTGAAACGAAATAGCCCAGTGAACATATATAAGTATGTGTATGTATGCAAGTACATATATATATATATACATATATATATATATATATATATATATATATATATATA